>OY720429.1:67510695-67928372 GCA_963082735.1 Pocota personata
TGTGCGGTTAAGCTCTCGTGCAGGTAGATTTGTTTACTAGAATTTTCAACGCCTATGTCGCCAGGCAAAGTTTTCGAGAGTTTGTTTTGCGAAATTTTGTTAGCGCATTTAAAGTCTTGCTCTTGTCATGCGTAGAGAGAAATTTAATGATACGAGTAATGACAGAGTCTTTTTCAGGTTTTGAGCAGAAGATTCCGCCAAGTGCGGGCGGTTGGAAATCTATTTTATGGCAAAGATGATTAAATATGCTTTTAGGTTCTCTTTAGGGATAAATTGTATTCCAACTACGGTTGCATCGGTGGACAATCTATTAACTTTTAAGTCCTCGATATGTGCTTGAAGATGTGCGATTTCAGTATTTAAGATTTTCTTATTCGCATTAAATGCTTGGTTGTGGGGGGTTGTGGGATCATATATACCATATGTATATATCGTTCCTGCGCATATACATCACGCCATTCCTAGTCCCTACATATGTATTTATAATTCTTAGATTTCTTCAACGATGTTTTTTTTTATTTATATAATTTGCACGTTTGAAAGGGGTTATGAATACCATTATACTAATTTTTTTTGGACACGGGCGTTTTGAGGAAAGGGGAAGAGACAGAGAGAAAGACAGATTGGTTTGAAACTCAGCTGGTATTAAGTTTCAGTGGACTCCAAGGGTGGCTGTCCAGATAACTGGGGAGCTTGTTTGTTTTTGCTTTTGTCGTTGCTCATGATTCACAGTTTTTTTTTTCCGTCTTCCTGATATCATCATCACGATCAAGTTGCATTTTAGCCATATGAACGCCCTACTGCCAGTGTTATGCCTTCGCAGTAGAGTTGACATAAGCTTTCGCAATTGATCGACTTTTTATTTATTTCATGCGAAATAAATAGATGATTATTGACATCAGGATTCGAACCGTGAACCTGTAGCGTGACAAGCGATGATGTTACCACTACACTACGGCCAGTTTTAAGCAGCTGACGTGTCCGATAATATTCATGTAAGTCTTCTTGCTCCGCGACAAAGTAACTACCGAGAGGTCTAAGTTTCTGTCGGTAATCTCAATTTCTTCTGCGTATTAGCAGCTTGAGCAGTAGTCCATTGTGGATTACCCCCTGCCATCCGCATGAATGCCAATGGTGCAGCGTTAGTAATGATGCCAGAGACGACTTTCGCATCTTTGCGACTAAGATTAACCAGAAGGCGGTATATATTCTCATCGTATACTGATCACAGGGTTCACGCACGCATTAATGATATTTCCGACTATATCGTCCTCTATACCCATTTTTCCAGTCTGACTGAATAATGGCAGTGATTTCGACTTGAGACGCTACAATCATCGTTTATTCTAATGGAACGGAGTTTAAAAGTATGCATTACTTTTTGTACCGGAAAAATATCGTAGTCTGGAATCGGTTTTTTTGTCTGCTTATTGGCAGCCTTTCACCAGGACAAAATGGAAGTGTTATTGTTGTTACATTATAGATCCAGCAGAATGAGTTTTAGCATGGTCTTCGTTACGGCGCTGCTGAGGTTGTTGTTTTTATGGATTTTGTATTTTTTTTTTGTCTGCATTCCTTCTTTAATTTCAAAATTGTTGCACCATCATTTTAATTTATTCATACACGAAAGAAATTGAAGACAAATTACAAAAATTCTGATATCAACTGCAAAACAAAATTCCCTTCCAGAGAAGACTCGGTTGAAAGATAGGTAGTGACATTAACACGGTTCCAAAATGGTAGAGGGTGTTGGTTTCGATCAATACAAATCTCAAATCTTGGCAGTGTGTTCTAAGTGGAAGTCTTAGCTATCACCGATACCTCTCAGAACTACCCTCACTAACATATCCTCGAAAAGATGTCGATATTTATGTATAGACAGCAAAGCAGTTATCAGAGCCATTTCATCCACAGTAAAAAGGAATTACTTCAAAATGATCTAACTCTAACAGGTTCCGGGTCATAGGGGTGACCCCGATCGATAAAACCAACACAATAAAGCAATCGTCGATAGATCAGTTCTGACCCCAATGGAACATCCAAAATCTAACATTAGTATGAATTTTCTAAAGATGGTCAATGAGAGAACGTCAAGAAATCTTTCGCCGCAATACAATCAGAAGCAAACAAAAAACCTTCGCGCTCAACAACCCGTACTTCAAACTTCTAGTACGTATCTTAGCAAGTCACAAAATGCCGGCGGTGCTCTACCCTCAGTTGCAAATATCAAGGAAAGAATATTGTAAACGTACTTAAGAAAAAACATTCAGTTTGGTTATTATCTAATATCTCTATGATCATTGAGATGAGCTTAGTAACAATAGAGATTTATACAGCTGTTTTCGTACTTCCATACTTATTTACATTTTATAACATAATTCATTAAGATTAAGTATATTCAACTGTTTTTTTTTTTAATGATTCATTCGCATGTGTGGACAAACAAACAATATTATTGACCAGTTTTACTACATTTTCTTATGCAATAAAAAAAATATAAAAAAAAACCTCAATCAAAATGAACTTGTTCCTAAAAGAAAAAAAAGAACCACCCCCAAGTTCGCGACATTTCAGGGGTTTTATTTCGTAAAAAATAAAATTATTTATTCAAATAAATGGGTTTCACAAAGACACACTATAAATAAAAGAATCCGAAAAACGATCAGCCTAATTGATAGCCATCGTGAGATAAGAAACTGTTCCAGAAATCCCCGCTGCAGAAACAATATTGTTTTCATTTTCACGAAATGAATGAAAGCTCTGCTCATTATCTCTGAATACCAGAAGTAATACACAATTGAGAACGAAGATGAAATAAAAACATACCCAAAACCGAAACCCGAAATTCTCCCTCAAATGGAAATCTAACAAAACCCCAAATGACGATCATTTCCGTTGGTGATGTGCCGCGAGAAAGATGAAGGAAGACCCACCGAAGAATATGGTGGAGGGGTAAAAGGGAATCTCCCGCACATCGACCGACAAATCTATAATCGGATCGGAAATAGTATCTCTGTGTTAGCTATTTTCGAATAGCCGTCGTCGTCGTCGTTGTCTTGAATCATCGTCATTGCCGTTGTCGTTTCTACTCTAATCAAATTCAGTCTCACCCTAGTGAAATACAAAGATTCACCATATCTATGTAACTCTGGCAATGGGGGGCGAAAAAAACCGTAGCATTGTAGACATTACTTACGAATACATCTCGATGCTGTATAAAACCAGCACAATTCCTAGCAAAGGAGGTCAGTTATCGACGACATCGCTCCCTTTCAGTACAAGAACATCTTGCAGTATCAACAGAAAATATTTTCCAAGTCCTTCGTTTGTTCGTCTCTTGTGTCTGTGGTGTTCTGGATTCAATTTAGGGATAGCAGTGAAAAAAAAGGGAAATTGGTAAAAAAAAAAATTACTTGAAAAGAAATAAGGACACAAGTGGAAGTGTTATTTTTGAGAGGATTTTTTAAGCAATACCAAAAAAGGAATATTCGCAAAATGGATTCTGTACGTTTGTTGGTAGCAGTATTTGTCGCCTTTGCAATGGTCATTATGGCGGGTAAGTTTTTGCTATTTTTTTTTATATTTTTTGTTTGTTAAATCTCTTCATAACCAAAGGGGTGCAACGGCTAAGAAGTCAACCCTTTTGAAAATACATCTATCCATAATTTTTAGGGTGACAGTGGGTGGTTGTATCAAGTTTAAGGAAATCTTTTCACTTAAAATGAAATTTTAATCCAATATGAAATAAATGTTCCATTTCGGAATAAATTGACCGGATACATTCTCCAGATTAAACATTTCGGCTTAAGTTGTAAAAATTAATTCTTTAACATTATTTAGCGAATAGGATTTATAAATTGAAAAGGCTACTAAAATCCATCGAAAATTAATATTAATGCTATATTACTGAACATACCGCCTGACATACCCTCACATATCTCCTCACGCTATTGGAATTAAAATGTTATGAACGGTATTGTTAGGATTCAGACCGTATTTGATAAAATTAAAATTTTCAGCTCATAGTAAAGTATGTAACTATACCTATCCATATGTAGTTAATAATAGTTCGAGGATAGATATGAATATAGCCCCAAAGAAATTTTGTTTTTTTAACACGTTCTTTGTTCAGTGTGACATACTCGTACATATGTATGTATATGGGTCACAAAACGTGACAAGGGATCTTCTTCACATGTCTCATACAAGTTCCAGTAAAAAACAAATGTGGATCAGAAGCTTGCTAATATGAAAATACTTTACACGGAAATAAACCAAATTTTTATTTTTTTTGGCACTCTCAAGACAGCAAATTATGTTATAAAGTGCTGAGATGTGGCCAAAGTGTTTGTTACTTACGAGTATCTTTAGGACAGGAAACGTATTAACAAAGGTTTTCCATAAATAACGACCCCCGGCGACGAATGTGCCTAAATGCAAACTGTGAGTTTTAGGCCTCTTTGAGCAAAGGCGGCAGGTTGTTTCTAAGAAGTTTAGGTGGTATCTGATCAAATTGATGTTCCTTTTTTCATGCCAATTTTACACAGAGTTTTGTCGGTTTTGTCGCTGTTTTGCTGAGATTCGAACCTAAATCTCCCGCCCAGTAGTTCAGCTCACTAACCATTGAGTCACTGCTCCTTAATACTGAGCTTCACTAAGGTAATAGTCTTATACCTTTATATTTTTTTATTAGTGATGAGAGGAAAGTGTATAAAGAAGAATTAAAGATTATAGAGGAAAAGGATAGCTTTTGGGCAGATTCAAAACGCCGCACTGCAAAGTCCACAACTATCCAAAATCCGCTGCTGTTCGGGACTGTTCTTTTTTAAATACATACTTATTTACAGCTAACCTTTATATCTTAACGCCGTTTCACCATCCACAATCCGTGCATCTCGTGAAACTACATACGTAGGAGGGCATGGTAATGTTTGCATTTCATCCTTCTGAAATATGATATACCCATTACGAGTATGTAAATATATCGTTTGCATAAAATAATTAATAACAACAAACAGAGCACGCATAAAGTTTAAATTTAAACACGGATACAGTACATGGATAGCTCAGTTGATAGAGCATTGGTGGCAAAACCAAGTCTATCGCATGTTCGGTCCCTACCTGTGTACCTGTGTTCCTTTGTTCAATTCTTCAACAAATATTTCTTACTATTATTCGAGCAAAAACTCAATTGAAAGACTTGTATGGCTGATTTGGAAAAATGTATACAAAAATTTACAAAATATTCTTTTACCCAAACGATCACAGATCAACCGATCAACAAGTGTATTCGGGTCATTTGCGCAGCCTGCTAGCCATGTCGGCTACGAAGGTGTTGTCGTTGAGGAGGTCAAAAGCAATACTTGTTCTTCACATACGTATGCATTATTTTATGACGTTGCTGGCGTATTTCTTTTTTACGTCCGTTGCAAAAAAAAAAAAAAAAAACTTTTAAGACATTAGTTAGTTATTAACAAATGCAGAAAAGTTACAATGGATATAATACTTCAGCCTTAAATTGATGTATCGCATCTTGGAGTAGGAAAATGTTTTTTTTTTTTTTCCGAAAAATTATGTTTCCTAATTGTTTTGGTTTACGGCATACTATTTTTTTGTGCTAAATTTCAGCACTCTAAGTCAGCCCTTGACCATGTTGAATCCATTAGTGCTCCATTTTATGCCATTCTGGTACGGAACACAAAAAAGGAATTCGGTTAATAAAAAACTGGCAACACCGATATAGAGCCATACTCGTATGTAGGTATGTTGGATAACTCTTCCTCAATGTCTTTTGAAAAATCCTTGCGAACGTCTTAAGTTGTTTTTTACACCACACATATCATCACGTATCAAGAATCAGGATGGCTTTCGTCACCGGCACATTGATAACGGAACAAAATGTTTACATAAATAAAGTGCTGTGCGTTTACAAATCTCTTAGATTTAAAATTTGAGCAAAATCATTAGTATGCAATTGTATTGTACGAGTATACAGGGTATTTGCAATAAAGGGGTAAATCTGCGGGGGAATGTTACCTTAGTTGAAAAAAAGCCACATTATAGCGCATTGAAGACGACAAAGTGGAATTGGTAGGTGCCATCACTTTTAATGCTATAACTGTTAAACAAAAAATATATTTAGATCTCCTCAAAATCAAAAATAAAAAAAATTGTTTTCCAGTAATGTAGTCTTAGTTAAGCATATGGACATTTCTAGAGCATATTTATTCAAAAAATTCACTTTTTAGAAAGATTCTGCATACGTTATCATAATATGAACAGATTCAATATCAAATTTACATAATTATGAAATTAAAATCATCTGGGTCAAGACATCAAATTTTTATTCGATTTCTTATAATTAGTTTCATAAATTTTGTTTAGCAATAAAGAGATCTTAGGTACTTTCTTGGATGGTTTCCATTTATAACCTATCCAGAGTATATTAAGTTTGATATATACATACTTTGTAACATAGAGAAATAATAAATATATAATTTATGATCAGTATCAAAACATATCTATCCGTACGTCATCACTTTTTGGACCTTAAAATTTGAACTAGGAACATGAAATTAGGTATATAAACTTTCTAGAATCCGAAGCAGCCCAGGAAACGTTCACTTTCTAAAAAAAATATTTTTTCTCAATATTTTGTAACAACAATTTTTGTTTAGGTCAAATATGTAGGCATTGACTTTCTCTACATTTCGTTCTACATAGCCATGCCCACTTTTAGGGGCGATTAAAAAAAAAACGACATATATTGCTTTTTAAAAGCTAAATAGCTGTCTTGTTGTTGTTGTGGTGATGCTTAAATCTTGTTATGTATCCTTGAACTACGGTTACAAATTTTAGGGGCCACGCCCAATTTCTGCTAAGAAACAGTTTTGCGATAAAATTTCTTAAAAATCACGAAAACATCCTCTGTATAAAATAGATACATTGCATTTGTTTTAGAAATTTCACAATGCCACGTTCACTTTATTAGGAGTGAGTTAAAAGTTAGGGGAAGAGTGTCATACGATCCGGTCTAGACGGATTATAACTTCCTCCTTCCTCCTTTACTTTCATTCCTGTTAACAAATAATGACCCTTAGGAGAGTTTTATAGAAATTTCTTGAGACAATTGTTTGATAAAAAAATGTAAATTTTTTTTTTTTGTTTGAGAGGCAACATCTTTAAGGTGGAAACAAATCCTAACCATGTTATTATATCATTAGCTTTTCATTCAATATAGTACTAAAAGTGTTGACACATACTTATTCCATTTTTATTCACCTTCAAACGGTTACAATGAGGCAATGGGCCTTTTGAGACCTACTCTGCCGTACGATTTTTTTTCTTCTTTGCTTTAACTAAGGCATCATTCCCCCTGGATTTAAAATACATCACTAATACACGATTTCAGGAATAAACACTAACAGCGGTCTTAGCTAAGCACATTTTAAAATGTATCTGCCTATCAAGTTCAATTCTGTTTCACCAATGGCAGACGGTGAACTTTTAGCTAACAGGCTGTTAGTATTCCCTCCCTGTATTCCATGATTTTTTTTCAATTATGTAATAAAAAATTTCGTAATATTTCACAAATGTCTTATCTGACAACTATCAGATAGTTTTCCTCTGGATTGTAGTTTACGGACGAGCTTTTAAAATTGAACTGTAGGAAAATGGCCTTTTAGTTTACCACAAAAATGTGCAATTTTTAAATGTAACAGTCTATTAAATAACTAAAAGTGGTTGGTGAAACCGAACATACATAAGCAAAGCACTTTTCCAAAAATCTGATATCATGTTATAAACGAAACACTAATAGATTCAACACGGTGTCCGTCTGTCTGTATGCCTGTCAAACGCTTGTAACTTTTGAACCGTTTAAACTAGAGTACTGGAATTTTGTACACAAATAGTCCAAAATAGTGGTCCAAAAGTAGTTAAGAAAACAAATTGTAAAAAAGGAGTTCAAAAATATAAAAATCCGTTGTGTAGTTCTTGAATTAGGCGTATGGAAAATATTATTTGAAAATGTTTTAAACCCTTCTTCATATCTTAATATTACTATATTTAATTTCGATCAATTTCAAGTGGATCTGCTAACGTGTCAGTCTAAGTTTACTTTCTAAATTTTAGCGAAATCCGTTTAGGAGTTTCTAATAAAGATGATTTATCGATTTTTGAAACTCTGCTCCCACATTCCACTCGCACTTTGGCCGATTTTAAGAGTTTTTGGACGAAGTGACTTACGTATCAGGACACACTCGTCCATTAATATGAAATAAATTTCATCAAAATGTCTTTAGTGGGTTTCAAGCGAGTTTGTGTGAGGACAAACATATGGGCAGACATGGAACAAGAACTGTTTGCTTGACCTGACCCTTTCAAGTACGAACGTAGATTTATTTTTTTGCGAATTGACGAGAAAGAAAAATAAAGATACAGTTAAAATAACAGTACGGAACACTAACTCGTACTTGACGAATTTTTATTTTTTATTAACTTCTCTCAGGAAAGTTTGCCGTTAGTACCAGCCCATCAGCGAAGCTCAGAAACGTAATCGCAACTACTTCACGGAGCTTATAGCAAGATGTGATGGTATCTCAAGAGGATGTCTAAATCTTGCGAAACTTTATAAGTAATAATTTTATAAGCAGTAAGTTGTACATACAAATTGCACCCAATAAAAAAAGTAGAAGTTTGTAAGCTATTTACGCCCCATTTCAAAATTTCCTTTTATGATTAAGTTTTGTATTGTAGCACAGAAACTTTAAAAGTGAACTTTTGAACATTAAGCTACAGAATAGTTTTATTTTATCTTTTCCTGTCTGTTATATATACCATATGTATATATGACGGAAGTTGATCAAAGTAAGTTTATTGAATTTTAATGCATTTAAAACAACTTTACTTTACCATAGATATGCTATTATAGCAAAGGTAAGAGACATACATATGTATAACTTAACTATACATACATATAAACGAGTGCAGAGGACGTGAAATGTGGTGAAGGTTTTACGCTCCTTTGAACATTTTCGATTACTTTTTGATGAATTGCAAAAACTAGGGGAATATCGATAGTTTACTACAATCTATAGTTCGATTTTATGGGCAATGACTGACTTGATAGGTTGCCTTTGGGATTCAGATTTAAACTTTTTTTTTTTATTTCGAAATAAAGTTAAAGCTTCAGGGAGGAACTATGACTAGCGGGTATTGTGTTTACTATTTCACAAATGTGAGTGAATAAAGAAAAGAAAATAAAGTTCACCATTTCTGGTGGAAACAACTTTTTGCTAAAAATCTCACCTGTAGTATACCTGAAATTGTTTCCACGATGAAATGCAATGCTTGATAAATTTTCAAATTACAAAAGAACAGAAATAGGTACTTGATAAATGTGGATATGATGACTAACAGTTAGGATTGCAGGGCGTATTCTTGATAGTACCATTTTTCATTAATTTTTCTGTTTTGTTCCATCGCTTCTTTTCGACTAACAGCATTGTTGCCATGTCATGAATGTGTTTGTGATTTGACAAACCGTTCGCAAGCTAGAGTGGATCGAATTTAAAAAAAGTGCTATTTTGTACTCAAAACTTGTTACAAAAAAATCTTATACGATATAATTTTTGATTAGGTTACAAATTCTCTACAAATGCCTTATACAAAGCTATTACCTCCGATTAACAGGAATATGCCTAGTGGTCATTGCTTCTTAACATGAAATGAAAAAAAAATTTACGTAAAATATAATCCAATTCACAAAGGCCTGTTAAATTTTACGACTTAAGTTTTTTCTAAATAGAAAAAGTTACCTGACTTAATGAACTGTGTGTATCTGTGTAGATTAAGCTTTAATTAGTTCAAAGAAAAGAAAATTATATCTTAGGCAAGAAATAATAAGCTATGCGGGGGCAAAGCATTAGAACATTTTTAATGCACTCTTTTTTTTTATAATAATAACCTTATAATAATTTTAGGACATGGGCGTTTTTGTGAAAAGGGAAAGAGACAGAGAGAAAATAGATTGGTGTAGTTGGTTTGAAACTCAGGTATTATTATCAAGCTTCAGTGAACTCCAAAGGTGCTTCAGATAACCTGGGGAGTACTTTTTTGCATTGTCGTTGATTATGATTCACAGTATTTTTTTCTGTCCTCCTGATGCCATCATCATGATCACGATTTTTTTTTTATGATATGAATACCCTTAAATTATTTCAGTGCACGGGCGTTTGTAGAAAATGAGAGAGAAAGAACGATTGGTGTAACGGGTTTGAGACTTAGGTGGTATTAAGTTTCAGATAACTGGGGAGCATTTTTGTTTTGTTTTTATTGTCGTTGCTTATGATTCACAGTATTTTTTTCAGTCCTTCTGATGTCATCATAACGATCAAGTTACATTTTTTTAACAGTTGATCCGGAGCTTTTGACTGCGCATGACTTCTGTAATTGGCTTTCTCCCAAGTGTATTTACAAAATATTCAAAATATCTACATGCGATAGATCACCTGAAACCGAGAACAATTGTCTGTCCTCGGATAATAAATATCGTCGGGCATTGAATGACGCGAATAGTTCACGTAAAAATGACTCTAGTGTTACGAGTAATTACTGGAGTCCATTAAAATTTAATTGTATATACTACGAACTGCTCAATGATTATGAATGTCAGTTTTATGAAATCATTAAATATTACTGATTTCTACATAAAAATAATATTCATTAGGATACAAATTATCTGTGAATGCCTTATTATAACTCTGTATTTTACAAGCTAAAATTTTAAAACTGTCAGTTCTTCTCACATAAGCATTTAAGGTGTTATGAGTGAAATGAACGCAAATATATTAAAAAGTGAGCTCCATAAAATTGGTTTAAAATGCGTCAATATTAAAAAGATGACGAAAAGGTGAACTAGATCATTCAAAGAAAACTCAATGGCAAACTGACTCAATGTCACAACTGTCAAATGTTCGGTCACGGCGAGCGAAATTTTCGCGAACTAGTCAACATAAGACTGCATTATGCGATTGCCATAAATTAATGTGTGAACTGCAACGGCTATCATAATCTACTGATCCAACCTGTGTCAACAGAATGGAAAAAAAAATATTTAAAATAAAAGCATCGCAAGCAAAAACATCGTAAACCCCAGCTCGTGCTCACACACGTTCACTTCTATGTCGGATTTTCCTTTGCTGCCGCAGCCGCAGCGCCAACGACAAGAGAGCAGTTCTTATGCTAGCACTAGCTCTCTCCTTCACTCTCAAACTCAAGCGGAACAACATTCCTGGAAACATTCCAAGTTACATTTCCAATCAACATTCTACTCTGTTCACGATCGAGGAATTTAACTCATTAGCAATGGAAATGATTACAAGTTTATCAACATATAAAATCTAAATTATAACAATTTCAAGTTATTGCACATTTGGCAACTAAGTTTTTGCATACGTAATATGATAGATAGATATGTACAGCCTAGTTCAATAAAAAAATAGTAAATGGTTGTAAGTCAAAGAAAATGTTTTAATCAAAAATTATTTTGTTTTATAACAATACATAGTATATATACCAATGTCTGACGTAGCATTTTATACTAAGTCCAATCTCTCATACTGTTAATTATTTTCCGAAATTTACGCTGACAACTTTCGGCTAATTTTTTGGGATAGTCTGGAGTAAATAATCTCCATTTTTTTTTAGCTCACGTATGGGTTGAAAACTTTTCGAAAGTATTTTATACGAAGCCTTAAGCTTCCAGTGCAAGTCTGTTATCTCTCCCACCCAACACGGCTTTCTGAAAGGTAGATCAACTACCACTAACGTAGTCGAATTCGTGTCCTTCGCCCACTCTGCCTTAGAGAATGACAAAAAAGTCGACGTTATTGCAACTGATTTTAGTAAGGCTTTTGATAAGAACTTAATCCTCTTCAAATAGTCTGCCCTCGGTTTCGAACCCACATTGTTAAAATGGATATCTTCTTACCTGGAAAATCTTCTTACAGAGTTCACTTCAGATCGGTCCCCTCGATTCCTTTCTGGGCCACCTCTGGTGTTCCGCAGGGCAGCCATCTAGGTCCACTTCTCTTCATTCTAACCATAAACGATGTCGAGAGGGTTATTAATCATTCTTCCCTCTCTCTGTACGCTGATGATACCAAATTTTTCACCACATGACTACTGTCTTCTTCAACAAGACCTTGACAGTTTTTCGAACTGGTACCTACAAAATCGCTTAGAGCGCAATATCGCCAAATGCCAATCCATTACCACGTAAGCACCGCGTGTCCTCCGCCAGCCTTTACCTTCTCCATGGTCAACCTATATCCATCGTTCAATCTCTCCGCGATCTTGGAATATTGTACGATAGGGAACTAAATTTCCATTCGCAAACTGATGAGATAATTCGTCAAGCTAACTCATCACTTGGCTTTATTAAACGATGGTCTAAAGAATTCTCCGACCCTTACGTGACCAGATCCCTCTACATTACCTTTGTTCGTCCCCTCCTTGAATACGCCAGTCAAGCCTGGTCACCCTTCCAGCAAGTTCATGTGACCAGGATCGAGAATATTCAACATCGATTTCTTCGATTTGCCCTTCGAGGTATTCCTTGTAACAATCCATTTATATTGCCTCCCTATCAAGACCGCCTCAACCTCATCAACCTGAGTACTCTAGAGAATCGCAGAGATGTTGCAGACATTTTTTCATTCATTGACTTCTTTCAGGCTCTGTCGATTGCGCATCTCTTTATAACTCAATATTCTTCAATACTAACCCACGAAATTTACGATGCCCTCGTCTTTTCTATCTACCGTCCCAACGCAGTTCATATGGATCTAATGAACCAATTTCCCATATGCTGCGAAAAGTTAGCTCAAACCTCACCCATTACGATTTTAACCTCAGCACTCTCTGCCTCAAATTCGAGCTCTTTCACCATTCTCCTTAACTTTTAAATTTAAGTTTTAGTTTTAAGTTTTAGCGTTAAGTTAGTTGTAGCTTGTAATAAGCCAAGTAAATGGGGGTTTTCGCCCCCACCAAAATTAAATTAAATTAACCGTCCTTGTTAATTTTTTCCCGGCTATTTTAAGCTTCATTAGAGTCCATATATTGGATTGACATTCGGTGACTGAGATGGCCAGTCTATGGTAAAGATGCCATTTTGTTCTTTCCACTGTGTACAGAGTCTACTGCGATGCCGTAGAGTTTCTGCAGACTTCAACAAACCAGACTTGTACAATTTCAACATCCGATTTGCATTTAGAATTTCCGTAAAACAGACCAAACGTCCAAAGGCTTGTGCCAAGAAGCACCCATAAACTTACACCTTTGCAAGATATTTAACAGTGCGTTGAAAAAATGTTACACCATTTTTTGACCAAGCACGTTTAATTGGACTAAACAACCAGAAAGGAGACTCATCTGTGAAGATGAATTTTCGATCGACATTGTCCTGAGTCCACTGAAGTCGTTTTTCAATGTGTTTTTCACCAAGAAAGACCGTCTTTACTGTACTCTGAAAAGAGACTCTATTTTCTTCTAGTCGCTGCTGTTTAGGGATACATTAATACCTCGTGTCGAGAGTTTTTTCTGGCTTGCCTCAGCTTCAGTGTGGAATTCTGGTCGAACATTTCGACGATCATCTTGTCTTGCCGTTTTGTGATTGTCCGTTTTGATCCTCTACCTGATTCAACATCGACGTTTCCAGTTTCTTCGCAGTGCCTAGACCATCTTGTAATGAAGTTGTTTGTAGTACCCAGGCACTTTGCTGCCTTTGTTGTACTACATTTGAGTTCCTTGTGATGGTGTCTTAGAAAGTAAGCGTTGAATCGTTTCTTGTATTTCGCACTCATCGCTATTATGACCTGCTTAACTGAAGGCGTGAAATGAAGAGTACTCGTACGAGTATTGTCTTTCCTCCATATATCCGTAAAGTAGTCCGAAGTTTATTGTCAAGTCGTCGTTTCATAGTAAACTTCATATATTTTCAATGAGATGATCCACAAGGCTAAGTTCTTGCCCCCAATCCTGTATAACATTTATATATCTGGTATTCCAAAGTTACCACACTGTGATATAGCTATTTTTGCAGATGACACCGAAATATTTTCATCTTATGAATCTCCAAAATGGAATGGAAATATTAGTAATATATTATCACAGATGGAAAATCGAACTGAATAAAGGGAAAACGCGAGCAATTTTTTTGCTCGAAAAAAAGTTCTTTCCAAAAGACTGCTACAGCTGAATGGAAGTAATATAAATTGGGAGATCTTTGTTAGATATCTAGGTATTCATTTATGTAGATACCAAGCTAACATTCAAGGACCACACTAATAAAACTATAAAGAAAATAGGAACAACAATAAAGATGCGGTACCCATTTATAAATATAAAATGGCTACTCTCCACTGCTAACAAAATTATATTGCACAAGGTAACTTTCCAGTCAATTCTGCTATATGGGTGTCAGCTATAGGGAATGCAACGTGCTGCATACAAAAATGGCAAGTGTTGCAAAACAAACTTTTAAAAATGATGCTGGATGTGCTTAATGTACTTTTGACATTCACGAAAGAAAGAATGTTGAATTGGTAGCTAATAGAATCCTTAAACTTATTTAAAACAAGATGCAGTCCGGCTGCAAAAAATTATGTACAATAAAAAAATACCGTTATACGTATATTTTTGAGAAAACGTATGTGCACCATAACTCATATATCGAATTTTATCAGAATCACTGGAGCCGTTTTCAAAAAACCGTATTTTTTCAAAATCACCCAACAAATAAAGTGCCATTAATTTTGGAGTTAGAATGAAAGTTCCGATTTCGCCTCGAATTTTGACCTCACAGACCCCAGAAGTTTGAAGAAAATTCGTCCGACCAGCTGAGACTGCAGTCATGCGTACAGACAGACCGAATTGAAAGACCCACTTTATCACGTTTCTCTATCATAATAATGTGAAATTTAATCAATATCTCGAGATCAAAAATTTTCAGGAAACCAATGTTTGCCCTTATAGATGCACGTAATAATTGTTTGTAGTACCCAGGCGATTTAGTGAGGTTGGAGCCAAGATAAGGAGATGGTAGTAAAAAAACGCAAGAACCGGTATAACTCCCAATGGTATACGATCCGTTCCAGGAGAATTGTAATTTTTCTGTATGTTTCGGATGACTGTTGGTTGTTGTCCCCGGATGGCGCTAGGGGGGCCACTAACAAACTATACACGACGTTCACATAATCATGCTAGTGTCCGATAGATAGTAGCATACTACGAACGTGCATCGTTTAAAAGATGTTTAGCGATGAATTTCTGAATTATGAGCTGAGTCATAAATTACCCCTGTAGCCGGCTAGCCTCAATCGTATCATAAGGTAAAGAGCAGCACACTTTACTATCGTCTACAATATAAAAATCAATGCTCGCAGATTCTTTCAAGTACTATTATACTTTCTTTACACTCCTAGGCAATAAGATTTAAAGTTAGAAAAAAGAACACATCCTTCCATACTCTAAATCGGTATCAAATACGTTTCTAACCATTTCCCATATCTCACTTGCTTTCCAGAATCCATCCCACAACAACCCACAGCCAATTTAAAAATCATCAAACGTACCGAATGGAATGCAGCAAAACCGAAAGACAAATCACCCATCAATAGTGCAGTACCATATGTGATCATACATCACACGGGTAGCCCACCCGCATGCTATACACGTTCGGCCTGCCAAAATGCATTAAGGTCAATGCAGAGGACTCATCAACTGGTAAACGGTTGGGATGACATTGGTTACAATTTCCTAGTCGGAGGCGACGGTGAAATTTACGAGGGTCGTGGCTTTGGAGTGCAAGGAGCCCATGCGCCTGGATACAATTATCGCAGTGTGGGCATCTGCCTAATTGGCAATTGGTCAGGTAAGGGAATGTAGAGTGTTGTTATTTTGTTACACTGCCTTTTTTCGGAATGTTGCTTGTAGAATTGAAGGAAACAAAAAATAAACAAACTAAATAGGGGGAGACATTGTAAAACAAGAGCCCATAATAAAAGAGGAAAGAATGCTTTTGGTATATTTCTGAGGCTCGACGAACTGGAAACTCATTTTGAATGTACTTTGTTATTTGAATTTTTTAATACGGTTTTCGCATTTCTTTTTTGTTTTCATTCCTTGCCTGCTCGCTGTTTACCAAGTTCAAAAACATTTCTTATTTACTTTTTCCCCATTTTGGTTGTTTTCATTGTAAATTAATTTTATTTCATCCACACCAGACGCTGTGCCACCCCAAGAGATGCTGGATAAAGTAAAGCGGCTTATAAATTATGGCGTCGAAAAGGGTAATATACAAAGGAATTACAGATTGCACGGACATCGCCAAGTGAAGCCAACAGAATGCCCGGGTAGGGCACTACAAGCGGAAATTGAAACATGGGAACATTTTAGTCGGGCTACAGCAAGATAGAGGGGCTTCAACGTTACCAGAAGTTTATTTATTTATTATAGCTATGTAAATTTTAGTTCAAGTATTATTCCAACAATAAAATTAATGTTTACATAAAATATTTGTACTTATTTAAGTTATTTTACTCGGTTGAAATTAATTTGAAAAATAACATAAATGCGAAATATCTACACAATCTAGTTCACTTTGAACGGCGTAACTAAGTTGAGTATACTGTTAAAGTCATCGAAAAGGAAGAGTTTTTTCTTACTGACTACAGCCAAGTTAAAAGGATGGTTATGGATGTTTTTAGTATTGTGTTGCGTTGCGAGTTTCAAGACAGATAGGCTGGTGTACGACGAAGATGATACTCAAAACAATATTCTCTTAAATGTGACTGTTTTTAATGTACAATCCTTCAAACTATGAGAAATTTTTTTTTTTGCCAGTCCTGTCCAATTATCCCCATAATGAGCTCACAAAATATTACAAAACTTATGTTCGTGTCAAAAGTGACCCAACGTGTTTTTTTGTATTAAACAAATGTGTATAAAAAAAATCATAACAAGTTTGAGTTTAATCAGTACTTCACTGAGGTGCTATTTATATCGCAAAAAAAATTAGTAATTAGGAAACAAATGAAATTGAAATAAAATTTGTATCGTCATCTTTCAGCTATACGAGGGTGGGTCAATAAGTCCCTGAAAAATGAAATAAGGAACACTCTTTTCGGTATAAAAACATTTTATTTTTCAACATAGTCTCCTTCTAGCGCTATACGCTTCATCCAACGTTTCTCCAATTTTTGATGCCCTCAAGCCCCTCAAAATAAGCGTTTGTTTCATCGATGACCTCTTTATTCGACCCAAATCTCTTACCTCCGAGCCATTTCTTCATGTTTGGAAACAAGAAATAGTCGCAGGGGGCTAAATCTGGGGAATATGCTGGATGAGGGAGGAGTTCGTAGCCTAACTCATGCAATTTTGCCATTGCGACTGCGGTCTTGTGCGCCGGTGCGTTGTCCTGGTGAAAAATAACTTTTTTTCTTCGTCAAATACGGCCGTTTTTTTTTTGCTTCAAATCGGCTTGGAATCGATCCAGCAGCTCTGCGTAATATGCGCCGGTGATCGTTTTACCCTTTTCAAGGTAATCGATGTGAACATCCCAAAAAACTGTCGCCATGACCTTGTTTGCTGACAAAACCGCCTTGGCCTTCTTCTGCTTCGATTCACCAGGAGAAGTCCATTGTCTTGACTGTTCCTTGGTTTCTGGTGTGTTGTGGTGAATCCAGGTTTCATCCACGATTACGAAACGGGGCAAAAACTCAGCCGAATTTTTCTGGAACATCGCCAAACACACCTTTGAAGTTGTCAAATTGTCTATATAAAATGGCTGCCACAGCAAAACTATGACAGATCGTCGGAAAGATGATTCTTGACAAAAAAAAAAAAAATTAAATTTAAGGTAACGACACAATTTGTGTTAATTTTCAGGGACTTATTGACCCACCCTCGTATAAACAACGCAACGAATGGAGAGTGGAAAACTTTTATTGTTACATCTGCCTACGAGTATGTATTTGTTGTGATGGTAATTCTCCGAATATATTCTGGAGCAGTAGCAAATGCAACACAGTCATACTATCGTCTAGCATAACAATCAAAAATGTTAGCTCCCAGCCGACTTCTGTTTGTCTTGTGATTGTCTTGGCTCTGGCTCACAGATACTTTAAGTCAATTACTAAGTGAAGGGTTCTGCTGGAAGTGTCTCTCTTAGACCACACACATATCGAGTTTAAAATCGAATGTCAAGCCATACCTTTGCAGAAGAGGAGTAATCCGTGGAAAACAATCCGGATTAGGGAAAAAGTAGAGGATGTTGTTCCAAATCTCAATGGCGCCCTTGCCAGATGTTTTGAACTGACGTATCTAGTAACACAAAACCTCTGCAGATCGCAAATTCTCTGGTGCAGCGCAGATCTGCAAGGATAAGAGCACTAACTACTAAATAGGTTTTTAAATACTAATTTTGCGGAAGACTGGAATCTTTACCAACCAAAAAATAAAAATATAAGAGGTTAATATGAGCTTCAAAAAGTGTTTCTTTCAAGAATTTTTGCGAAAAGAGTAGTTAAAGTTACCAAGAAGGGCAAATCAGCCAAACCATAATCACTTAGAAAAACGTATGGTATCTTTACTGAGATGAA
Source organism: Pocota personata (assembly GCA_963082735.1). NCBI lineage: Eukaryota > Metazoa > Arthropoda > Insecta > Diptera > Syrphidae > Pocota > Pocota personata. The sequence continues at coordinate 67,529,358 of OY720429.1, forward strand.
AGCTGAAACTTTTAGTCTTCTGCTGGAGACTCATTTTCCAAGTAGCCTGATTAGAATTGAGTCACAACCCGACCCGATCATTGAGGCTGAGGATGATCAGAGTCGAACAACTTGGTGAATTTGGTTTGTTGAATAGGTTGTGGTGACGTACAAGGCTAGTAAATGCGATGTAGTGTCCTTTGATGGCTTCAAGTCACCTGGTACTGTTGGAATATATGCTACTATGCTGACCTGGCAACGGCATACATACCAACATCCTGGCGAACAGTTAGAGTGACTTTTATACCAAAATTCGGAAGATATGACTACTTGCTCGCCAAGAACTTCAGACCAATAAATCTGACTTCACTCTTGCTGAAAAGCATGAAAAGCCAGGTTGAACTGCATGTGTTAAAAGTTCCTCTGAGATTACATCATCTTTCTGATTCAACATGGGTATCTGCGCCGAAAATCCTATGAGACTAGTTTGGCAGAATTGAATGCTCTTGATAGAAATGAGTACGCGATGGGTATTTTCGTCGACATTCAGGGTGCTTTTGACAATGCGACTTTTGACAGTATGTGTGATTCTGCCAGACAACACGACGTTTAATAAACTTTTAGTGTCTTAGATTAAAGCAATGCTAATGAATAGAATTTTGGTTGTGGATGCGGCTTTCGGTTAAACTTCCCAAAACTGAGGTTGTTCTCTTTACGAGAAGGGGGAAGTTGATCGGTCTGACTCAGCCATTGCTTAAAGGCGTCTCTATCCGAATCCCAAACGAGCTTAGCAGTAATCCTGGATAGTAATTTTTGGCTAAAATATGTTGAATTGAAGACACACTGGAGGTTTGATGATCTTGCGCGACAAATTTTCACGGATGGCTCCGTGGAACCCCCTTTCCTGGGTATCAATTCGTGCTCTAGTTGAAGGAATCTGCCGTTTGGGTGGATTCCAACCTAGAGTTACCAAGGCTTTTATTAGCCGTTTGCTATATAGTTGATATACCTTATTCCAGAAGCTAAATTACACTTTTGTTATGTTCAATATATACCACAACTTAGAAACAAAGTGCCTTAATTGTCTTCACTTTTTTAGCTTAGTCATACTCACCCTACTGCTAAGGTCAATTCAACGGAAGTGCATACTACAAACTTGATCAAAAGCGTTACTCAACAGTGGAACCTTCCAATCTATAAACACATATTACAATACGACCACTTCAAGACGCAATCGATAATTTGAAACAAAATCACATCATTCTCAGTGTTCATAGTCAAACAACGTCGTATAAGTACTTTATTTCATTTTAAGTAGCAATTTAAATGTTCAAGTGCTTCGATTAGATTAGAATCGTTGTTCCAGTACTTTTCATCGAACTTAAACCCTACTCTGCCAGTGGGGCCATTGTTGGACTTTCGCAAATAACGCATTGCCTGGACACTCAGTATTACGAACCTGTCGGTGTGCATACAATTCATAATCTGATCGGATGTATCCTCTGTCAATGGTATAGGCTATCAAGTCATGTGTCCTTTGCACCATTAGACTGCTAGGAATGTCATCTGCAATTTCAATAGAAAGTTTTCCATTTAAATACCTGCAACTCAAGGATTTCACAAGAAAGTTGCAACATAACCTCTCCAGTCTCCAATTAGAACAATTCCAATACTGTCGTTATTAAAGCCTGGTGCATGGGCTCCTTGTACCGCAAAGCCTCGACCTTCGTACACGTTACCATCGCCACCGATTGCGAAATTGTATCCGATGTCATCCCAGCCATTTGTATCCATGTGCATGTGTTGCATGTATCTCATGCGATCTGCACACTCAGACGGGACGACGCATGCCTTTGGTATGTACGTATGGTGGATTATGACGTACTTTAATCGGTGCGGCAGATGTACCTGAGCGAGTGGATCCAATGCGCCCCATTGCTGACGTGTTATTATACGGAGGCTAGCACAAATCGTTAGTTGCACTGAAAGTTTGATGGGAGTGTTTTCATTTTGAAAGCAATCAGTTTTTCGTTTTCAGAAGTAAAAAAAAAAAAAAAAAACAAACACTAAAGCGAACCTTACGCAAAAATACTGCAATAATGTGAGAATTTGTAAAAGATTGCATTGTGTTTAAATTGAAAACTAAACTGACATTCTGCAGTCATTGCACTTTTATAGTGTAGTTGCTTACAATCTCCTTATCAAAATCTAAAGAATGATAGTAGTAGTTTTGAAGTTCACACAGAACAGAAAGTATACGAGTTGATATTTCGAGTAGATACAAGTACAAAGGCGAGGGATGAACACAAGAAATGTGCGATGACATTAATTTACATGATTCATATTTATACGTACATCAATTTATGTGCATGAATATGAATTTCACGAAAATTCATTTGCACGTTACGTCTAATGTAGTAAATTGGTAATCGTGAAATCAGAGATATCTTAACATATCAACAGTTACCATCAATAATAGTTCTAATAAATTTAAACAACTTAAAATTTTACACGAAACACTACTGCCTTACTGAATATGTACAACTGCCACACTAAAAATAATAATTATTATTTATGAATTCACTTGTGTCAAATGTGTCGGGTTACAAGTGAATTTACTACTGAGGCAAACCCTGAGTTCCGACTTCAGGTCCCTAAATGTGGGCTAAAAGCAGCGAAGAAAGAGGGATAAGTGGGAGATTTGCGGTCCAGGTTTTAAATTTGAGTAAATTTCTTCTCTTATTTTGCCAATTTATACCACAAATTATACCAAGGAACCTTATGTTCCTTGACGAATCACAGTTGATGATTTTTATAGCACGCGTCAAATGAACGTACAAAATGTGAAGTCTTTATACAAGCTTTGACAAGGAATGCAGACAGATTTTGCTTAAAACTTGAAATAAAAAAATAAAAGCAATTAAAGTAAACACTCCTATGTTACTATGATAGATATTAAAGAAATAGTATTATACTGCTTTTTATTACAGTTATTATACTTTATATTATGCGCACCATATGCACCGTTCTAATTTATTATATAGTATAAAGCATGTCCTAAAATTCACGCAAGATTTGAATTTTGCACAGTTCAGGGTTATTAACAATGGATTGCTACACAAAAAAAAACAAAGCGTTTTCATTGTTGAGCAATATTTTAAAAATAATGAAGGTTTGGCAGCTCCAGTTCGCAATTTTCCTACACAATATGACCGGAAAAGTGATTTACTTCATCAACTGTGAAGAGATTAATTCAAAAATTCAGGGAGACTGGATCAATTATTGATCTTAGACACTCTGGTCGTCCTACAACAAATGGTTTTTTTTTTTTTTATAATTTGCACGTGTGAAAGGGAGTAATGAATACCCTTATACTAATTTTAGGACACGGGCGTTTTGAGGAAAGGGGAAGAGACAGAGAGAAAGACAGATTGGTGTAGTTGGTTTGAAACTCAGCTGGTATTAAGTTTCAGTTGAACTCGAAGGGTGGCTATCCAGATAACTGGGGAGTATTTTTTTTTTGTTTTCGCTATTATTATCGTTGCTTATGATTCACAGTATTTTTTTTCCATCCTCCCTGATGTCATCATCACGATCAAGTCGTGTAATTTCCCGTTTTGCTGATCAAAATTGGCCGCCCAAATCATACAATTAACGCCGTTCGACTTTTTTCTTTTGGGTTTTTTGAAGTCTAAGGTTTATGCCAACGAGTCATGAAAAATTTCGACAAAAGATTGCGTAGTGGAGGCCATTTACCCGATATGTTATTCCATACATAACCCTATGCTGTATACTTTATGAATCAATAAAATATTTACAATTTCTAATTAAAAACCTGCGATTTCTATCAAAATTACTTCTTGCGTGAATTTTGGAACATCCTTTAATTTTATTATTCTAACCAACTATGGCGTCTACCTTTTTTGTTTTGTATTTTTCTTGAAACCTGATAAAGTAAAAATAAAGGAACTATATACGTACTATATTTTTTAAAATGAGCGTATTGTCATCCATTATTTAATACCATTATTGTATTTATACAAACAAAAGTTGATTTTTTCTCTAACCATGGGTTTAGCTGTTGATTTGGTGTGCAAGCCTGGCACTAGCTTTGCCCATAGTTGTGGAGGTAGCTGCACCCCTAGGAATGTTGAACACGAGTCTAGAATTTCGACTAATTAGACATTGTTTTCTAAACCGGTCCTATTTGTGCAACAGGCCATGAAACGGGAGAGGTCCACCCCCAATTCCTATCTAAAATTTCAAGGTAAGGCGTTCGATCTGCACCATTTAGAAGCAAACACCCGCTTCTCAAATTTATTTCACCTTCCCGGAGCGATTGACCGGTAGCCTTCGAGCTCGCTGCATTTCGCTTTCTCTAAAATCTCTTACCGGTATCGGCGCTTAATTTTCAAGCTGACTAAGAGCAACAGAATATCTCAGCAAACGAGAGAACAAAAAGGCGATAAACTTGCGCTTGTGTTAAGCAAGTTTCAGTATACCAATTAGCAGTGACGGCGACCATTTTCACCCTGGTGAAGTACACCGACATCATAACTTTTGTTGTTTGGCTTTTTTGTTGACTTGTAAAACCAAGATACATCACCTGTAACGATCTTATTGAAGCAGCTTGACTCTCCATTTTCAAACTTATCGAGGAAATATTGAGCCAACCGGACACGAGCCTTTTTGCTCTCCATTCAAAATTTTTGGAACCCATCAGGCTGACTTCTAATATTTCAGGTGATAATTTAAAATTCGTGACACAGCCATAGTATTCAAGCCCAGTTCATCCGCTTTCATCTCCTGTGTCATCCTGGCATCTTCGTCTTCGCCTTCACCAGGGCCACATTTGTATCGTCGGTCGAGGATTTGGGCCGACCTTCACGAGATTCGTCCTCCACAGAAAAATGGCCAGTCTGAAATCTTCGAAACCACTTTGAAATAGTAACAAGAGCTGGTGCATTTATTCCATACGCATTTTGGCATTCGTGCAGAATTTTGACTGGCGTGAGTTGACGTCGAAATCCGAAGAGAATGGCAAAACGAATTTGAAAATTTGAAACGAATTATTGAAAAGTATCAGATGATCACTTCCATCTGATATACACATTCAAGTTGAGAGCATTGTAGAAACCCTTACGACGATGTCTTGAATGATTATTCTCTCCACTAATTCTTCAGTATCTAGCTACCTATTAAAACCAAACGACCGTCGAATCATCTAACAGGGAGACCATTGACCTTCTTCTGTACACAAACCATCGTGTAGCAATCCCTTTAACGTAGGAACTACTCAAAAGCTCCTTTTATTTGTCGTAGCTTCACAGGATCTCCGTCCTATAAGTATTTCTTCATTATTGCGGAAGACGCTAGAGAGACTGATTGATATCCGCAGCATTAACCCAGCCATGCTATCGGCGTCTCAACATGCGTACTGCATAGGTTAGTCAGTTGAGACAGACTTACATTCTGAGCATTCACTAAGTATAAATGAGTTATTTTTCTTGGTATTGAGGGAGATTTCAACAATGTGATATAAGAAGCAGTTACTAACGCACTTGCAAGTCTGAATGTCGAGGCTTCGCTCGTGGCCATGGTGTAGTAGTAACATCAACGCTTGTCACGCTCTTGGTTCACGGTTCAAATCCTGATCTCAACAATCATCTATTTATTTCTTCTGAAATAAATAAAAAAGTCGACCAATTGCGAAAGCTTAGTCAACTCTACTGCGAAGGCATAACACTGGCAGTAGGGTGGTCATATGGCTTAAATGCAACTTGATCGTGATGATGACATCAGTTGGAGGGACAAAAATACTGTGAATCATGAGCAACGACAAAAACCAAAACAAACAAGCTCCCCAGTTATCTGGACGCCACCCTTGGAGTTTATTGAAACTTAATACCACCTAAGTTTCAAACCATCTCTCTCTTAATTTCTACAAACGCCCGTGCCCTGAGATAATTTAATGGTATTCATATCCCATTTGGCGCGTGCAAATTATAAAAAAAAAAAAATCAATTTCTTACAGGCAGGATTATTAACACAAAAAGGGACACAGCTTCGACTCGAAGACTTGTAAACTGCAGCAACCTCAAGGTAGTGTCTTGTCCCCCTTCTTTGGAATCTGGTGCTTCTGAATGACCTGGAAAGGACGGGATGCAAAGTGATTGCCTATGCAGATGATGATTCAACACTCTCTTCTCTTGCTCTTCACTGGTCTACCGAACTGGTCCTTTTCACTAGGAAATATTAAGTTCCTCTTATAGACCATCCAACTGTTAATGAAACCAGTCTCATCTTCACAAAAATATTTAAAAAAAAGTAAAATACTTATTTTAGATAGGAAACTTAACTGAAAAGCCAATTTATTAGAATGCGTTAAAAAAGCTAGTGTATAGGTAGCTGATAGGTAACTAGATCGATGGCCGCCAGTGCAACCATCCGTCTAAAAGTATTCTCAATGTGGTCCAAATTCGTAGCTGGCCATTCCTCGATCGTTGATCTACATAACTTGAACGTAACGTCCGACCATCAATTCATGCCCGTAATGAGTGAGAAAATGTTGCTATTAACGATTAAGTTCACTTTTACACAGACGGTTCCAAATTGGCAATGGGGTGGGTGGAACTCAATTTGAGCAAATCCTCCCGCCTCCCAGGTCACTGTAGCCTATTTCATGCGGAAATAATACCGATTAAGAAAGTCCTGTCCTGGCTGAAGTGTAATGTAATATCTCGCTCGTCTCTCACAAAGATGACGGAAGAATTTAACATTCACCCATGCTGGATGCCAGGCCACCGAGACATTCAGGGAAACTGCAAGGCTGATGAGCTCGCCAGAAAAAGCAGCATCCTCAGTATTCTGCCGGAAAGACTAAATGTAGTTATGGGTCTCAGCAAAGCCAACCATATATTGTAGACTCTCGCGACGTGCAAATCTGTAGACAGATCTGACATAAGCTAGATAAAGAAACGCTCTAATAAATTTGTTCTCCTAAAACGATCGCAGATCAGCAATGTCATTGGTGTTTTCACGGGACACTGTCATATACATAGGTCTACACAAAGAAACATTCCTCCACTTCCTTTATACCTGTCCACCCCTGCGTGCTCCAATTCGAAGTTCCAATTTTCGGCGACTTGGCGAATATTGATGTCAGAGGCATCCTCTGCTTGATAAGAAGCTCTGGCTGGTTCACTTACCCAACCTAACCTAACCTACTCTAACCTAATTTCGTTTTCGAACTATTCTAAAATCTCAATCTATCTGCGAGTAAAGATCAAATCTGGTCCAAATTTGCTACGTCTAACGTTTCAAAAGTTAAGAGGTTATGACAGACACGGACGGACGGATTGACAATTTACTCCCACTATACGAGTAAGAGTTCCATTCTTGCTTTTTGTACATTATAAGTACCGGAACCATGATTTTTAAATTTTTCCGAGCTAGGTTTGCCGAATATTTGTTGAAGAATTGCATAAAGAAGAAAACATTTTATACGGGCATGCATGGATTTAGAAACCAAGGCTCTACCGACTGAGCTCATCGAGTAAATCCTTTTCACAACATCAATATTTTGCTAACAGGTATTGTCTCTCGTTATTGTTTTTTGTAGCTGATTAAGAATAGTAATTCACAGACAGCTAAGTAGATTCCTCTGCGCCAAGAAATGCATGTGTGCTAAGAGCAAATATTAATTTTGTCTTCGTCGTCGATAGCATTACCGTGACCGTGGTGGCTAGTGGGTAGGCTTGTTAGATCGGAAAGCTTTGAATCCTAAAATTGCAGGATTTGTCTAGACATACCATTTTGTAAAAAAAAAAACTTTTTTAAAGGAACTCCCGTTTGTGGATTCTTAAGTCCGACCTTCTTTGTTTGCGAATATTTCCTTTATTTTTTTCTATTTCAAAAATGGAACGCTACACAATTGCGCAAAAAACTAAGATTGTTTTTCTATTCCATGAAAATAATCGTTCAATAATTAATACTCAACGTGCATACAGGAGATTTTATGGTGAAAGAACTGCTGAATTGTGCTGAATTCGGAACTGTTTGATATTTAAGACTTACGGCCAGACCTCGAACTGGCAGATCGGTTGACAATATTGATGCTGTGAGACTGAGTATCTTAGAAAACCCAGAGACATCAACGAGAAGACGATCTGCTCAGTTGCAGCTTTCTGAAAGCACTCTTCGGAGGATTTGCATATCTTCCCGTATAAAATCCAGTTAGTCCAAAAATTAAATCCTGGGGACCTCGAATTACGCTTGGAATACGAAAGATCAGAATCTCGTTGAGCACGATGAAAACTTTTTGGCAAACTTAATGATAACGGACGAAGGGCATTTCCACTTGAGCGGTTTCGTAAATAAAAAAAAAAATGCAGATTTTGGAAATTCCAACATCCCCAAAATCCTCATCAAAGATCATTACACCCAATTCGTGTTACTGCTTGGTGTGGCATTACCGCCGAAAATATTTACGGCCCATTTTTTTTTTCAAAATGATCGAGGTGAAAGCAAAAAAAATTAATGGAGAACATTATAGGGCAATGTTCCAACATTTTTTATATTCACAATTGCCACCAAACGCCAATTTATGGTTTCAGCAAGATGGTGCAGCAGCCTATACATCACGTACAACAATGGAGTTATTGAGGCAACAATTTTCAAATCGGATAATTTCCAAATACGGCGATTTGAGTTGGCCATCACGATCGTCTGATTTGACTGCGACAGATTTTTCTTGTGGAGCTATCTCAAGGAAAAGGTGTGTATGAATAAGCTCCAAACCTTGCAGAAACTAAAGCAATATATTATCGAATTGGTCTTATACCTCAAGAAATACTCAACAAAGTTATGCAAAATGCCATAAAAAGAGTTTTTCGTTCGTGAAAATGGTTCTCATTTAACTGATATTATTTTGCATACATAATGTAAAAAAAATAGCATAATAATATAACGTTTCATTCAAAATTTAAACTTTTTGTTTCTTTCATTCCATTTAATATATATTTAAAAAACAAATCATATATATATTTTATGGCCGCACCCTGTACATACCAAGATAAACTTAGAAACCGAATTTCATTAAAACTCATTAAGTAGGTTATGCGATAAGTGAATAATAAGCTTGACTTTTGAAACCCACTCAACCATCCTACACTCATTCCATTTAAATTTGATGAGTTGTAAATTTTGTAAAAGCAAGAAAGAAGACAAGGATGGTTGTGATTCAGAAAATATATAAAAACATTTGAAAGAAACATGTACAAAATCAAAGAAAAGGGTTGAAACAAACACATAGTATATAGGCTACGGTTGTTCGAAAGTGGTAGTCGTGATAGAGAATGCCCCCGTGCCAACGAAAAGGAATAAACGAGAACGGTAGTAACTAATTCGCACAAGATAGTAGCGTGACCACTTCACGAGTCACGGCCTCCTGGGAACTTTAAGTGGGCTACGCTAACGATACGAAAATATTTTTTTATTCGAATCCCTACGACAGATGAATTATTAATTTCACGACCTTTCATCGATGCATAGAAGCCTTTGAAATATCAAACTTCTCCATTACATAAGTAATTTTTTTTTGTCTTTTAATTCCCTTGTCAAAATTTGCCAAGGCTACCAAATCGTTATAGAAACAATGTTCAATTACACCCTACTCAAGTTAATCACCCACAAAGCTTCCAAATTTAATCACCTCTTACCCCTAGATTTGTTGATATTCCCAAATCATTGTCTTTTATTTTAAGTGCCCTTTCTAAGGCTAATTGTTTTCAACTGTCATCAGATAAACAGCCACCCTACCTACTCAGTATTTGAACACGTTATTTACTGCACATTGACAGCGAAGGATTTATTATATTAAATCCCGAAAGAAAAAAAATCAATTTTCGCACCAGCAAAATTTACTCCTGATCTGCCAATTAGATAACTAATGGTGAAAAAAGAAACAGAAGAAAAAAAAAAAGAATGAAACAAAAAAAAAAAAGATACAAAAATGAATTAATTCTTTGATAAGATTCTTGGTTTCATTTCATCGACTATGCCATCATTTAGCTGAACTGTTTGGGGCTGCTGAAAATCATGTCTGCTTTCTATGTCGGTACGCTGTCGCTTCGAACCGAATGGAGCAGCTCATGGAAGTATCTCCTATCCTAATTAAATGGTATCAGATATAAGGAGTTTATTTATTTTGGGGAAATTTCATTTTCGTCAGATATGTAGCTGGCTTTACCCGATACAACTTCAGGCGGTGATAGAGGCAGTCGGTTCGGCGCGCAGTAGATAACATTTCGAAGCGGTGATTGACATTTTCTTATCTCTGTAATACTGTTTAACTACTGTGGTGTAGTGTGAGAAATTATGTCATGGTTGACAGGAGTGAGAATGGAGCAATTATGAGGCAAAGCAATCAGTTTCATATATGAGCTCTCTATGTCGTGTAGCAGAATATTTGATGGATTTAATAAAGAGCTTTTACAGCGATACGAGATTGCGATTAATTGATTAATTTACGCCAATAGTATAATGTATTTGCCATGGGGCATTACAAGAATTGAGAGATGGGAATGTATGAATTTACATGCAAATTCTGTAAGTTATAGATCCTGATAATAGCAAACACGTTAGTACATACTTCGAAAAATAAGGGCTTTGTTGATTCCCTAAAGCGTAAATCTGATTTTAACAATTCGGGAGATTTCTGTTTTTTGTAGAAAGTCAGTCCAACCGTTTGACTTGTACATATGTATTTTTGTTACGCTGGTCTAGATTCCTAGTCTAGTCAGTACCGTACCTATACTTAGAAATGACAAAGCTAAAGTTTATGCCAAAACAGGGATCAGAGGCAGAAACTATAAAATAAACTATTACGTTGAACGCAGAAAAGTTCTGTCGTTTTTCTTCTAAGAAAACATCATAAGAATAATAATCTACGGCTGTTCTCCATCTATTTGGTAACTTTTCTACTACTACTTATATCTATTACGTCATTTTATAGGAATCTGAACAAGTAGTTGTTTGATGGTTCTAAATTGGTGCTACAAGGTGGATGACTCAATTCTTCTCATACTAACTTTATAATTTCGGCCATTTCATCGGTGCACAGTGTGGTAAACCACCAATCTAGCTGGACAAAATTGAAAAATTAAAGCTTAGTCACTTGACTTTAAATCGTGTACTAAGTTTCTCAATACAATAGGTAACTGTATTTCATGTTTTGTTTTTTTGTTTTTTCTCTGATTAGGAAAAACTAAGCTTGAAAGTTAGTTGTTGTCATTGTCCGCATAATTCCGGTCTGAAACTACATTTATATTATTCTGTAGAGTGTTCTCATTAAGGTAAACCAAAAACATCTTGCGCGTTGTTGCGACCGCCATAAAATTTTTTTCACTTTTCCAGAATGACTGCTCATCTGTCGCGAAAGGAAATTTTTGAAACTTGGGAAGAAACTGCCAAGATGCATCGCAAAGACGTAGTTTTGGCATTAATAATGGACAGATATGGTCTTCAAGATATATCAGAAGATGTGAAAAAAAAAAACGAAAAGTAAATATTAATATCTTATGCTTCAAGCTAAGCGAAAAATGGGAGAAAAGTGGAAGGTATCGCACCCGCTTTTTAACATCAAATTCAATCTGGCTTGATGAACCATATGTGTTGCCTGAAATCACAGACACAGAAGCCATTGTGAAAAGAGCTGGAAGAAAACCTAAAAGCTTTGATGAGTGTAGTGAAAAATCAGAAAAACGAAAGGTACAAAGTCTTGTATATTCGACCGACCAACAGGAAATAGTTAAAGGTAGCGAAATGATGCTTCGCAAAATGGGAAAACGAGATTCAGCCAAACTCGTTAAAGATCTATCGGAAGCTTCATCCAGTAAAGATACGGAAGTGAAAAAACTTTTGAAAACATTTAGCTCTGAGTCTGTGTCTTCACCTGCTCTTTCTTCTGACGAAGCATTATCGTTAATGATTGATGCTAATTTGTCGAAACATCAATATGATGTTATACGGCAAAAAGTCAATGCAAAATGCAAGAATCTTTTTCCCTCCTATACTAGGGTTCAAAAAGCAAAGAAAAATTGTTATCCAACGGAAATTGAAATCACCAAAGTACATGTAAAGAGTCAACTCCAGTCTTTGGTTAATCATACTATAGAAAGGCTTTGTTTGGCTCAAAAAGAGGTTTTACTCGATTTAGATGAGCTTAAAACTGGTGAAAATTGACTTAGTATTTTGATAAAATATGGATGCGATGGAGCTCAGCAAAAGCAATATAAACAGAAATTTTCATCGGAGGGCCATACAGATGAAAGTTTATTTAGTATTTCAATGGTTCCCATTCAAATGAATTTACGTTCTCCCTCAGGAGAAAGGATTGTATGGCAAAATCCAGCTCCTTCTTCTACAAGATATTGCTGTCCAATCAAGTTTGTTTTTGCCAAAGAGTCCACCGAGTCAATTTCTCAGGAAGTTTATTTAATCGAGCAAGAAATTAAAAACTTGTCTCCAACAATTATCGCGAATAGCGAACCGAGGTACGGAAAATAAAGCTAAAGTGGCTGAAGTAAAAAAAAATATTCAACTGAGATTTCGCAATGAGATGGGTTTGCTTGTGGACATGCCAACACAACAAGCAGGTAATACAAATGACGGTAATACTGCTAGGCGGTTCTTCCGAGCAGCAGAAAAAAGTTCTGAAATCACTGGAGTTAATAAGCAATTGATTAAACGTTCTCATATTATTTTGGAAACTATAGGTAGTGGTTATGCTATTAATGAAGATGCCTTTGAAAGCTTTATTGTTGAAACAAGAAATTTATATCTAAACGAATACCCATGGTATATATGCCAGTTAGTGTCCATAAAATTATTTTTCATGGAAAAGATATTATAAGGTCTTGCATACTGCCTATAGGACAGCTGTCAGAGGAAGCTCAAGAGGCAAGGAATAAGGACATGAGGAAATTCAGAGAGATGTTCACTAGGAAAACATCGAGAATGGACATAAACAGAGATCTTTTCAATCGACTCTTAATTTCTTCGGATCCTTTTATTGCCAGTTTGCGTCACACTCCTATATGAGTTCGAGGTGTGATAACGAAAGAATTGCTTTCGTTATTATCTGTAGATAGCCTTGATGAAGAAGTGTTTAATGATTGATATGAAACTGACTAAATGTGTTTTTATGTATTCAGCTTCCAAAATCTATGTATAAAGCAAAAACAATATAAAGAAAACAATTTTTATCAATTCTTTTATGAAATCTCTCTCATAATAAAAATTATGTTGTCTTGACTCTTTTCCAAAAAAAATCATTTCTTAATTTAAATTATTATAAATTCTTTAAAACATTCAATCACACCCATAAATAATTCTTCAAGGACATAATAAAAAAAAAAATTAAATCTTTAAAAAGTATTTTTCCTTGACATATATAAAAATTTCAGTTTTCAAAAAAAAAAATCTTAATTTTTTTATGACCATTTATCTATTTGAACTCATTAAGTAACAAATATATAAGCAAGAAGTCGATCCAACATGATTTTATAATTTTGTCCAGCTAGATTTGCGATTCACAACATTGTGCGGTGGTGCAAATACGGGACATCGACAAATCACCGAAATGATAAGAGTAATGACAGCACTCAACGATTGCCCCAGTGATGTTGTTGGAAGAAGACACCAGCGAAGGAAGGCAAATCGACATCTGCTCGGACAGCAAAGCAGCAATTAGCGCGATTACAAACCCCATGTCGAAATCACGACTAGTAAGGGAGTGCAAAACTAAATTGAACTTACTTGCCAGACACAATAGAATCCGTCTCACATGGGTACCGGGGCACGAAGGTGTACCGCGTAACGAAAAGGCAGCCGAACTCAACAAACATTCGTTCAGACTCGGGATAGCTGATACAACAATCTGTGCCAACTGTGAAGAGGAGGAGGAAGATATAGAACACTTCCTCTGTCTCTTCCCTGCTACAGCGAGGCTAAGGCTGAAATTTCTGGGATCTCCAAGGATTCCGGATATTACACACCTCAGTAAGAAAGGAATCGGGGATATATTGGAGTTCGCCAGACGAACACTACGATTCCCCGATCACTATACGATATAGTTTCCCGTTGATACTACCCATGATCCCTAGACCTAAATCCTCTCAACACATAATTCCCAAAACATGGCACTATTCCTTACAGTAACATAGATGAGGGGATCATAACGGGCCCAATGGAGGCCTAAGTCAGCATAAGCTCACCCTCTTAAACCAACCAACCAACCAACTTTATAATTTAATCTGGTTGAAAGACGATTTCTTTCAGTGCATTGTTTAATCGGTTGAGCTGTTCAGAGTACTTTTCTACAGTGATGATTTTTCAACGATAGCCTTGACGTTGACGGTGCTAGCGATATTCTCTTTTTCCATCAATGTTAGTTTATGTTATCCACTTTTCATCGCTAATTACCAATCTGTATAAAAACGGATCCACGAAGTATCTTGAAAGCAATGCTAATTAAATTTTTACTCGATCCGTTAAATTTTGTTGAAATGCCCACCTTGCAAGCGTTGACACGAATCCAAGTCCATAAATATATGTATATGCTCCACTGCTGTTGATTGTCGAATACTTATCTCTTCTGCAAGTTCACGTGTCTGCTTCTAAATTGGATCTTATGACGTCAGCATTTGTCAATATAGTACAGCCTCGGTAGACCGGACACTCGCTAGCCCGGACATTTCAGTAGTCCGGACACGTCTATATTTCGGACACTTTCAAAATTTTACCTCTACAGTCCGGACAGAGTATTAAAATGCGTATATACCTAATTGGAAATATATACATACATAAGTACATATGGATCTGTGGCAATAAGACAGAAAAGTTTATGCCTGAAAACATGACTTTGAGAAATCACCGTTTTTCTCTAAAATGGCGGATTTAAATTATTTTAATTTTTTTTGTTTGGCAATAAGAAATATTTGAGAAAAAACTTATATATAAATATATTATATTAATGCAAGAAAAAAACATTTTTGTATTTAAGTGCTTTTGAAAAAATTAATTTATCCTTAGAATGTGTCTTATGTTAGTTACTTCGTCATGTCAAAAATAACTAAAACAGATTTCCTAATCCAAGTTGAGTGCTTTTAAAAAATCATTTAAGTATCAGAAAAATTAAAACTACATTTAATATCTTAAGTAGACATAGTACTCGTATGATATTTTTTGTGTAACAGAAAATAGATCAAAAACTTGTACGGAAATAAAATAATTTCAAGAACTAAGTTTTTTTGTTAAACGAAATAGCAATTTTGATGGTACTTAAGAAAACATTTCAACTCGCTTGTGGACGAAATTATTAGACCATTATTAACGAAAAACACACCTCCAGTCTCAAGTTGTGTCGCTCGTAGTCGGCTTTTGAAGCTGGACATTGTACCGTTGCGATTTTACTCATTGCAAGTTTATGTAGGAGTATGTGTCTGTTGATTTATCATGCTCTGTTGCATTTCATGGAGAGCCTTCTCAGTTGCGTTAAGTTTTCATAATTTTGAAGTACTTTTAAGGATAAAACGTATTTTTTTGTGGTTCAGGCTTGAATTTCTCACTGAAAGTTTTCTCAAAGATAATAGAACTTTTTAATACTTATTATGGCTTCTGTAAAGAAAATAAGGCACGTAACTTTGACGCTTTCTGAGAAATGTAAAATATTGGATAATATTGAAACTGGCAAATCAGTTAGACAAGTAGCTGAAATTTTCCAAGTCTCAAAGTCAACTGTTTTCGACATAAAAGCCAATAAGAAAAAAATTCGGAAATTTGTATCAACACATTTCAAGGATGAGGTAAACTGAAAATTCAAGTTATAAGAATATGTACCCACTTTTCAAGGACATTTTACAATTGGGTCCAGGAGAGAGAAAGATGATCAGACAAGGTAAACATCCAGCGGTAGAAGCAGCTTTGATGACATGGTTTATCCCACAAAGGAATCATCATGTGCCAATTTCAAGAGATATGATTCAAACCAATGCTAAATTCTTTTACAAAGAGATGACAGGAAAGGAAGATTTTGCAAGTTCTGGTTGGTTGGAAAAATATAAATTGCGGCATGGATTTCGATGACTTAAGATTTGTGATGAAAAAGTATCCTGTGACGTTGCTGCTGTTAAGCCTTTTCAAGAAATTTTTTTAAAAATGATTCAAGAAATGAACATAAGTGAAGAACAGGTTTATAATGCTGATGAGTCAGCTGACTCTGCCTTTTGGAGGGTTCTTCAGGGAATGACATGGGTTCACGCGAATGAAAAATCTGCTCCTGGCAGAAAAATATCCAAAGATCGTGTTACTTTTATGCCATATTCTAACGCTGCAGGAACTCATAAGCTACCCATCTTAGTAATCCGAAAATCAGTTAATCCGAGGGCCTTTAAGAACGTTATTCTTCCATAAAGCTACTAAAAAAGGCTGGATGACGACAACGATTTTTTCTGATTGGTTCAAGAATAATTTTATTCCAAGAGTGAAAAAGTTTTTGACGGAGATAAACTAGCCATTGAAAGCACTGTTGGTTTTGGATAATGCCCCATCTCATCCTAAAGAGGACGAAATAAACTTTGATCTCAACTTCAGAGTCTTATTTTTATCGAATAATTGTCGATAGATCAAAATTTAATCCAGAATATAAAGGTAGCATATAGAAAGCAGCTGTTGAGATGATAAAATCACTGCAGGAGTCTTAATAAAATTCAATTTGCGAGATACGGTTTTCTTTTTGGATTCAGCTTGGAGAGGTATTGCAGAGAAAAATATTAAAAAGAGTTGGTCAATATTATGGCCAGAATTGGCATCCCAATGGAATAATGAAGACCTTATACTACTTGCACAGTACTGCAACAAATTGACTCTGATTCTTCGCTTGCTGATTTAAATAGAATTCTTGGCATAATTAGAATCATTAATTAAATTGGTAGCACAACTGCAGAT
Source organism: Pocota personata (assembly GCA_963082735.1). Taxonomy (NCBI): domain Eukaryota; kingdom Metazoa; phylum Arthropoda; class Insecta; order Diptera; family Syrphidae; genus Pocota; species Pocota personata. The sequence continues at coordinate 67,546,344 of OY720429.1, forward strand.
GAAATAAATAATTAGGAAACTGGTCAAAATAAACTCGGGATTCTAGGTCTTCTTCACTGAAAAAAATGTCGGGAAAGTTGAAAAATTAGTTCTGGTCGACCGAAGAATAAATATGTGGCAGATACTCGTAGCGGACGAGTTATCAGCAAAGCAAAGCATCACCAAAGAACGGATTTGAGAAATGTTGCACAAGCATTTAAATATGAAAAGAATTTATGCGCGCTGGGTAAAAAAAATGCTGACGCCGTTCGACAACTTGGGTTCGCCAATACGATCCGGAGTCTAAACAAGAGTTTATGCAGTGGATTGAGAGGCCACCGAAGAAATTGAAGTTGGAAAGTCGTCTTCGAAGCTTATGGGGACTGTTTTTTGGGACAGCGAAGGTGTTTTGCTGATTGATTACATATTGACCACGATGAATTGTTAATATAACGCAAATTTATTCACTCAGGCAAGTGAAGCGGTCGTACGGAAGCGACGCACACTGTGGCCATTTATAAGGAAATGAAGTCGTCGTGTACTGAAATCGTCATTGCGGGCGATTTTAATATACACAATTCGGATTGGCTTCAACATTTTGGCCAGACAACACCTGAAGGAAGGTATGTTGAACTTTTCGCTGAGGTAAACAATTTGACTCAGCTTGTAAATGAGCCTATACGTATATCGGACATTGAAAGTCATTCCGCCAACACTTTGGACTTGTTTCTTACTTCGTACCCTGGTAAATACACTATTGATGTTTTAGCGCCTCTAGGTCGGTCTTATAATATCATAATATCGTATCAGCTAAATCCTCGTACTCCGACCACTCAGTTAAAGAAAAAACTCGTAAAAGAAAAGTATGGCAATACGAGAAAGCCAATTGGAGCGGTCTGAATAGCTTCTTTAGGAGTTTTAACTGGTCACTATGCTTCCTCGATAGCGACGTGGATGCCGCAGCTGATATGATCACTAACACTATCCTCTTAGGTATGAATGACTTTATTATAAAGAACATTAACCCTTAGGCAAACTCGTGATTTGACCAGAGCTGTAAAGAGGCTATCAGGTTGAAAGAAGTAAGGTTTCGGTCTTATAAAGCCAACAAATCTGAGGAAAATCGAAAGAAGTTTAAACAAGCCAGAAAAGACTGCAGTGTCCATATTCGACATGTAAAATTCTTACATGACCAAAAATTGAGGCACAAAATCCTACAATGTCGAAAAGGTAGTAAAAATGTTTCATCAAAAATATTAAAGATTCTGCCTCGTCTGCCATCCCCACGCTCATTTACAATGACATTCCAGCTGTCAGCTCCTTAGGCAAAGCTAATCTGCTTGCTGCTTACTTTGCAGCGAACTCCACGCTGTCAGATAATGCTTTGTGTCCACCTGTACTTGATAGCGTCAAATTTTCCATGGGACAAGTCCACTTTCGCACTCGTACAGTTGCAGGAATACTCAAAGGTCTTAACATACACAAATCCGCTGGTCCAGATGGTATCCCTCCATAGTTTTGAAGAGGTGTTCTCCTACGCTGGCGAAACCTCTGCGTAAGCTTTTCTGTCTATCCTAACCTTAAGGGCTCTTTCCGAGTAGATGGAAAACAGCATTGGCCCAGCCTGTCCCTGTCCAATTACCAACCCATTGCACTTACGTCCCTTCTTTCAAAGGTCATGGAAACGCTGATAAATCGTCAGCTTATGAAATATCTCGATTCACGAAAACTGCTTAATGACCAGCAGTATGGTTTTCGTAGCAACAGGTCCACTGGTGATTTGATGGCATATCTCACCGAGAAGTGGAACCAATCTCTCCATCACTTCGGCGAAACCAAGATGGTTGCGCTTGAGATTTCAAAGGCATTTGACAGAGTTTGGCATCAGGCTCTTTTGTCGAAAATGCGTGCATATGGCATCGATGAGTCTCTTCTTCAATGGATTAGAAATTACCTTTCGGGGCGTTCAATACAAGTTGTTTTGGACGGCTTCAAGTCTGAAATTCACCAAATAAATGGTGGTGTTCCCCAAGGCTCTGTTTTGTCTCCGACTCTCTTTCTTATTTTTATAAATGATCTCTTGTCTGCAACTTCTAATCTAATCCATTCCTTCGCTGATGACAGTACCCTCAGTTTTTCATATTCGTTCCCTAACTCACGTCCTTGCTCTTCGGCCGTAGAAGGGGAACGGCAACATAATTAAATGGGGTTCAACCAACAGAGTGGAATTTAATGCTTCCAAAACACAATGCTGTCTTCTGTCTCTCAAGCGAAACCAAAACCGTCAACCATTATCCATGGATGGTACTTGCATCATTGAAACCGAAAGAGTTGCCATTCTTGGTATGTGTATTAATAACCATCTTCGATGGAATGATCACATATTCGAGGTCGCCAAAAATGCTGCAAGATGTCTAGGATTCCTTAAACGGTGCAAGAAATATTTTACCCCGTCTGATCTGGCCTCAATTTATAAGGCATTCATCCGCCCTAAACTGGAATATAACGCCCATATCTGGTCTGATGCACCCAAGACCGTTTTGCACATTCTTGATAGGGTACAAAATCGCGCGTTAAAACTTATAGGTGATAGAGACATTGTGAATTCCATTTATTCACTAGAACATCGGAGAAATGTCTCCTGTCTCTCCCTGTTTATCGTTTTTTCCACAAAAAATGCTCCAGCGAAATAGCCAGTTGCATTCTTCCCCTTCAAAATTTCACCCGCGATACGCGACATGCTTCGAATGCACATCAGTTTAACCTAAAGCTAAACTTCGGTCGTACTGTCAAATATAGGGATTCATTTATAAGCCGAACAACACGAATGTGGAACGATCTACCAGGCTCTGTATTTCCCCATCACTACAACCTTCAAACATTCAAAGCCAACATGTATTTGAAAAGTTTTCGGTTGTCCAATTTATTTTATTTTTTCTGAACATTTCGCTATTCCGGACACAGCCGAAACTTTATGTGCCCGGACTAGCGAGGCTGTACTGTATATATCCTTCAGAACGTGGATTGTCTTCGAGGCTTAGATTATTAGATCGAAATTTATTAAACCACCCAACCTACAGCCCAGACTTGGGCGCCCGAGCGATTTTTTCCTTTTTTTCCAATTTGAAAAAGGAGTTACGAGGCCGGAGATATGCAGATGAGAACAAGATCAAGGCGGCCGTAGAAAGTCATTTTGAAGGCAAAGAAAAAAAATATTTTGTCGGTGGTATTAAGGCATTGTATGCCCGATGTGAGAAATGCATTTCACTCGAAGGTGATTATACTGAGAAATAAATTTTTTTAATTGGATCTCCTCTTTCACTTAATGCCTTGGGCCGCGAACTCATCAGCCGCCCGTCGTATGTGTTCCATTTTACCATGTGGTACGGAAATATAGAAGCACTGTTGCATTCGAGTTGGTGATCACAGAAGTCGGTGTCTGGCAGCTTTCAAGTGGTGAGTTGGACCATAATTCTCCCCTAAATCAGTTTTAAAAGCGATTTTCAGCAAATTTAAATAGCTTCAGGACATTCATATTTGGTATTTAGCATTTTTAGGTAAACAACTTTATTATGCACATATATTGATTATTTATGTTTGCTGCCACGCCTACGTTACTACGGGAAGGAAACTTAAAATAAAGTATTCGCAAAAAATTTGTTTGAACTCGGAAAAGTTGTTGTGAGAACACTTAATTAAATTTCCGCCCCGTAGGCGTAGTAAGAAACCTAAATAATCGATATTTGTGCATTAATAAAGATGTTTACCTAAAAATGCTAAATGCCAAATATGAATGTCATGAAGCCAGTAAAACTTATGGAAAAATGTAATTTTTTCACTTTCTGTGGGTTTAAGGCCATCTTGCAACCCCTCGGACCAACCAAAACGTCTGGCAATGGGGTTTTACATCACATATTATAAAGTTAATTACTCCCTAAAAAAAAGAAAAAATTTACTGCTTTTTTATTACGTTTAAGGGCACATTGTGGCCCAACGCAGAAATAGAAAGCTGTCAAACGTCAACTTAAATAGTCGCCAACTCTAGTAGATATGAACTGGCCTTTCCTAATTGCTTTATGGAAAAAGTTCACTTGCTTTTAGACTAAAACTACGACCTGAGTCAACAACATTTTTTGACGCAAATAGTATGTGTGCAAGAATGTAAGTATACACACACGCTATTGTACATGACCGGAACATACACATGTATACTATGAATGTCCTTCCTTTTCCGATATCCACAGTAAATTCTCATCTACATCTGCAGTATATGTATACGAAATACTTATTCTTAAGAAGCTCAAAAGAAATCTATTTTCACCTTTTCATGCAACTCTTTCAAAAAACTCCTTTATTTTAAAATCCCATGCGCATCAAAAACTATATGAATCCTATAACTTCACGATAACGCCTTAATCATTTTGATAAAGAATTTAAATTAAAAAAGTTTTCAATACTACAGAAATTGATTTCATCGTCATCACGGATGAATTTTAGTGTATTCGCACAAAGTCTTCAATGGGATGGAATCTATCCTCGAAATGGACACCTCTTGCTTAGATCCTTTTGAATTCCCATTGTCATCAGGGTTATACCATAAATACATACCTTAATACAGCATCAACACTTATAGGTATACAATATCCATTCCAAATGCGCGAGAATTTTAGCAATCTGCGGATTTAAATTTAAATTTTACATTTAAGCACGCGTCCCCTTATTCCCCCCACCTATCGCTTCCTTATTTAATGTTCAATTCCACCGTTACAATGTAAAAAAAAAGAGAAAAAAGGACGAACAACTACACCGAAATGACAAAGAAAATTAAATGCTTCGGCATAAATTTATTCGCAATAACTGCGATGTCAATCAAAAAAGAAAAATTAAAAGAACAAGGAGTTCAGAAGCGCCCATGCCTATCTCGTCCTTTTCATTTTAAAGATGGGGGAAAAAAGAAGCTGATACGCGTGCGAGATTTTTTTTTATCTCATTTTCTTTTACTTGACGGTAGTTGTAGGCATCAAGACACCTGAAACTTAAGAAGGATTTCCTGACAGATTGTCAGCTGCTATCGTCATTGTATGTAGTCTCATGTGTAGATGGAGGGAATTTGTGTGAGTTCTTATGATTTCTTCCGGCAAGTTAACTTAAAAAAGACAAAAATAATAATAATATAAAATAAAATAAATAAACATGTAAACTACAGTTAGCAAGAACTATTAATTTATATATTATTAGACTGGTGCAACCCTAATCTGTGCGCTTTCTACTGAGGAAGATTGGTTTTACATAGAGAAAAGAACATAAGTGCCTCAGTATCGCAGGAGCAAAGATATGCCAGTGATTCAAAAGGGTGAAAAGGAATGAAAGAAGCTACGGAATGTTTCAAAAAATTTCCATTAAATTATTACTTTCTACCTGCTTGCATTCATTCTATAAAAATCGCATTAAATTCAGTTTAGCAATTAGATTTAATGAGTACGTTCACCATTGTTATAAACAACTAGACGACCCGCCTGATTTCGTCCTGGTGCATACTCATAACTTCAGTATGCACATATGTTTAATACATTCCCCGTTCAGCTTCTCCCTTCCCGACCCGTCGAAATTTAATTATTCGCGTCGGAGGATTATAGACGCTTTGTGTGTCCCGTACAAGTGAACAAAATGTAGCTACCTATTCCAGATGGACGATTAGTAAATCTTCACCTGCATTCATACGTACATAATACGAGTAAATATTTCCCCAACTGTACCAAATAAAAAAAGGTTCATCAAGATCTGTTCATAATTGCCACGTCTTCTTCCGTCGTATTCTTGCCATATGCAATTCAACATCAAAGTGGGTTGCAGAGTACACTGCCTCCATGCGGTGCAACCTGGATAACTCTAATATTGTACGATAGGACGCCAAACACAAAAACATTAATGTTTCTCCTGGCAACCAGTAATAAGAAAAAGATAAAAAGGGAAATAGAGAAATTGAGAGAAAAGTTAACAACATGACCTACAATAATGAAATCACTCGACCAACCGCCGACCGTCACATCAGTCCGAAGTACGAGTAAGTTGCCTAATGTTCACCTGGCAGATGAGAACCCTGAAGATAACGCCTATACGGTCACCATCAACGTATCCATCTAATCTGTGCTTCGTATCTTGTGACCTTGAAAACAGTCCACTCCCTGTATTCAGAACCGTTCTTTCAGACTTCCCGCATAGCCAACACCTACTAGTTAAAATTGCAATCAGAACATTAACAGAGCTGCTTGGGAACAGTTCTCCAAGCAAATAGACAGCTGTTTACGTTTTGTCCCGCCTAAAATATCCACCTAAGAAGGCTTTACTCGACTGGTAATATCTATTGCTAAAAATCACATACCACGCGGATACACAATTGCGGATGAACTACTCAAGTCACTTGACAAAAGTCGGATAAGTGGCAAACTGCGATGGAAGGCACCACCAATAAATTTCAAAGATATTATCAACGATATTCAAAAAATATCTCGATCACCATAAGACAAACGGAACACGATTAAAATCAAACAGGGCGCTTCTTTGAAGGTGGAAAAAGCAACTGATTTCGACAATATACATACGAGTATATCCAACAATTTTGAAACACGCCTACTACCTGCCAATAGCTGGGATAATTATTTTTGAAAATATTAGAGACGGGAGAACTTCCAAAATCGTTTAAGGAAACAAAAATAATTGCTCTCCCAAAAACCTGGAAAACCGACAAATAAACCTGAATTGCGGTAGCTTTTCATTGCCCTTCTGAGTTCATGTTACAAGCTACTAGAAAGAGTCATCTTCAATAGAATCACCCCCATCATAAACGAGCACATTTCCATTGAACAAGCTGGCTTTCGAACTGGTCGCAACTGCACCAATCAGGTACTTGCATTAGAGACACCCATCGAGTAGGGTTTAAAACAATGCTCAAGACATCAGTGGCGTTTATCGATCTTACAGCAGCTTATGACACGGTATGGCTCCTAATAAGCTCCTAAAGTTTATAGCCTGTCGCAAAACAACTCAACTGGTGAACAATATGCTATCAAACTGGAAGAACCAAGTCTTCCTGAATGATGCTAAAAGTTATATGAAAAAACTTAACAACGGACTACCGCAAGGATCGGTATTGGCACCAATCCTGTTAGCATCTTACAAACTATGAGTTAATTTCAACGACACTCTTCTGATTCACAAACCACAACCAAAGTACCTTGGAGTGATGGCAGGTAGAGCATTATGCTACCGAGCTTATCTCACAGAATCAACTGGAAAACTATGGACAAGAAATAGCATCATTCAAAAACTCACTGGGACGTCATGGGTATTTGGCAGCTGAATAATGTTCCCCAGTTGGAAGAATAGCTCACATACCTCAAAAGTAGATGTACAACTTAACAACACCATGCGGATGAAAAAGAGAACTCTGAAGTCTACACCAACACATTGACTTCCAGTCACACAAGTCACACAGCACCACCAAATATTAGTCAGTATCATACACTATTCCGAAAACATGCCAAAATATTTTAAGCTTACTCAGCTTCTGGACAACGTAGAAAGATGATTTATAGCTCAAAGTGATCAGAGATTAGTGATCTAAAAACAAATTAAATTTTATTCAACCCTCAGAGTTTTTCAAATGCTAGAGTTCGAAGTTCCCAAAACCCCTCATTATTCCTTGCCCAGCATCTTATGGTACAACTCAGTTTGTCAGCATAATCTTCACCCCGACCTTGCTAAATGAACTTCATAGCCCGAATAAATTGCAGTGTAAAGTTGATTTTTATACCTTTTAGTTTATTCTTCATTACTGAAAACACATTTTCGATTTGTATCTGTACTGTTTAGTTATTGTTCCAGTTTCTTTATTCCAAGATGTATAGGGGCGACTTAAATAATCCCTTCTAGTACAAAGTCATCATAAATTCAACATTTAGGTTTCAAAAACCTTTTTGCAGAGAACGTCATACAACTGCAAATATGTACATTCATTGGGTACTAGGGTTTATCATTTGTCAATGTTTTCACAATCTCGGAATTCCGGGATAATACCGGGATAGGTGAGCAAAACTCGAATGTTATAAAAAAAATTAAAGTCGAAAAGTATTTCATTATTTTAAGCATTAGGAAGTTCCCAAAATATAACTATTTTAAGATCTTATAGATCGTTGAAGAAATATTCACATAGACTAGCCCTTCTGATACGGACAATGGAGAAGAAGTGAACTACAGACTAATCCTCCTCCTCTAGTTTGCAGTTTCTGCAGAATTCATTACTTGCAATGAACAGTCTCTGAGCATTTCTGAAAATGACACAGTATCTGGTGATGACTTTAATGAGTTTGTATCTTGTTGTTAGTCTTAGGAGTACATTTGACCTATTAAGGCCAGAGTTGGCCATATTAATCTAACAGTGTTGTAGTTATTAAGATGTGTCCATCTATGGTTCAATTTCACACTGTATTATCGTGAATTAGGTATTTTGTACGCCTGTTGTTTTTACGCAGTGTGTAAAGCTAATTCATCAGCCGGATAGTTTCCCGGGATATCACAATGGCCAGGTACCAGCAGAGAACGATATCATTATTATAACTTCAATTGTCTTAAATTTTAGCAATATGTATAGTAATAAAACTTTTTTCAGCAATTACGTTTGAAAAATGTTATTTTATTTTTTCCCGGGATCCCGTGGTTGGTTTCCCGGGATTGAGTTGAACACTTTAATAAAGATCCCGAGATCCCACTTGATAAACGGTCTTTCTTCCAATTACTATAGACAACGTTCGTTTTTCGGTAAATATTACGGTGCTCCAACCTAATCTTTTCCTTTTCACCAGTTCTTTGGTCAGCTGCAGATTATGGTTCGTGCTGCTGTTCTGATTCTTCAAGACTATGTTTAATTGTATTGATTGAGACTTGAACTCATTTTTGCTTTTTCATATAGGGTAGTATTGTTGGTGCAATGAAATAATGTCCAATGCAAAAAGTTAAAATAAATTGCTGAACTTTATAAAATGTCCAAACTAACGCTTTGGATTTTATTGCTCTTTTGAAAGTGAAATTAATCTCCAAATTAAAAAGGTAACAATGTCCAAATCATAGCTCTCTCGGATATGTCAAAAAGGATTATATATTTTTTTTTATATATTTTGCGCACGCCAAAGGAAATATGAATAACCTTATATTGTTTCAGGGCACGGGCGTTTAGGAAAATGGGAAAGAGGAACAGAGGAGAAGCATGTGCACGTTGGTTTCAAATGTTTCAAGGTTATAGTGATGGGGAAATACAGAGCCTGGTAGATCATTTCACATTCGTGTCATTTGACTTATAAACGAATCCCTATATTGTGTTTTCGAAGCATTCAATTTCACTCTGTTAGTTGAACCCCATTTGATTATACTATCCAGATTGGAATTTAAAGTGTTTAATATACGTTGCCGTTCCTCTGCTATAGCCGATGAGCAAGGACGTGAGTTAGGGAACGAATATGAAAAACTGAGGGTACTGTCATCAGCGAAGGAATGGATTGGATTAGAAGTTGCAGACAAGAGATCATTTATAGAAATAAGAAAGAAAGTCGGAGACAAAATAGAGCCTTGGGGAACACCAGCATTTATTTGGTGAATTACAGACTTGAAGCCGTCCAAAACAACTTGTATTGAACTCCCCGAAAGGTAATTTCTAATCCATTGAAGAAGAGACTCATCGATGCCATATGCACGCATTTTCGACAAAAGAGCGTGATGCCAAACTCTGTCAAATGCCTTTGAAATCTCAAGCGCAACCATCTTGGTTTCGCCGAAGTGATGGAGAGATTGGTTCCACTTCTCGGTGAGATATGCCATCAAATCACCAGTGGACCTGTTGCTACGAAAACCTGTCGGTTATTAAGGAGTTTTCGTGAATCGAGATATTTCATAAGCTAACGATTTATCAGAATTTCCATTACCTTGGAAAGAAGGGACGTAATTGTAATGGGTCGGTAATTGGACAGGGAGAAAGATGCGCCTTTTTTAGGGACGGGTTGAACAAATGCTGTTTTCCGTCTACTCGGAAAGAGCCCTGAAGGGTAGAATAGACTGAAAAGTTTACGCAGAGGTTTTTCCAGCGTAGAAGAAAACCTTTTCAAAACTATGGGGGGAATACCACCTGGACCAGCGCATTTGTGTCTGTTAAGACATTTAAGTACTCCTGCAACTGTACGAGTGCGAAAGTGGACTTGCCCCATGGAAAATTTGATGCTCTCAAATACAGGTGGAGACAAAGCATTATCTGGCAGCGTGGAGTTGGCTGCAAAGAGAGCAGGAACTGACATCTGGAATGTCATTGTAAATGAGCGTGGGGATGGCAGACGATGCAGAATTTTTAATATATTTGACGAATGATAAAAAACATTTTTAACCTTTGGGACACTGTAGGATTTTGTGCCTCAATTTTTGGTCATGTAAGAATTTTACAGGTCGAATATGGACATTGCAGTCTTTTCTGTCTTGTTCAAACTTCTTTCGGTTTTCATCAGATTTGCCGGCTTCATAAAACCGAAAACTTACTTCATTCAACCTGATAAAATCTTTAGAGCTCTGGTCAAACCACGAGTTTACCTTAGCTTTTTATCATTCATACCTAAGAGGATAGTGGCAGTGATTATATCAGCAGCGGCATCCACGTCGCTATCGAGGAAGCACAGGGACCAGTTAAAACTCGTATTGCCTCGCTTTTTCGTATTGCCTCACTTTTCTTTTAGGGTTTTTTTCTTTAACTGTGTGGTCAGAGTACGAGAATTTAGCTGATTTATTATGGTCATACAGGCCTAGAGGCGCTAAAACATCAATGGTGTATTTATCAGGGTTCGAAATGAGAAACAAGTAAAGAGTGTTAGCGGCATGACTTTCAATGTGTTGGCTCATTTGCAAGCTGAGCTAAATTGTTTACCTCAACGAAAAGTTCAACATACCTTCCTTCGGGTGTTGTCTGGACAGAATATTGAAGCCAATCCGAATTACATATATTGAAATCGCCCGCAATGACGATATCAGTATGAGGATACAGGGAGGCAATTCGAGTGATGGAATCGGCCAGCGAAACAAATTCGTCAAATTTTGAGTTTTTATCCGCACTAGGGCCGCTGTAAATAAAGATGTACTGAATTAATTGCTTACGGACGGTGAATTTTAGCTTTTTGAAATTCAATTCTGGATTGAAACGGAGGCCATACTGTGGTGGAACTTGGTAAGCAATATTATTATAGTACGGACATAATTGGCGAGTCCAAGGTGGGGAAAGAATAATGACACTAGATTATATCCATGCAGTTTCAAATTAGAAGATTCTTCAACTACCTGTGTTTCACTTAGTGCCAAAACAGCTGGTTTGTGGGAATGGGCCCACGAATATTGATAAAATCAACCCTCGTTACTATAAAATAGAAACACAAAAAGACACAACTCTGACGTATCGTAGCGAAGCCGCGAAGTGTAGATCCAAAGAATAGTTTTCCATGCTGTGCCCAAACGACAATCAGCTAAGGTCCGCTATTAGGATAAACATTCATATTCCGCTATGCATCAAATGTTACACTCTCTCAGTCATCGCAACTGGAAGTATGTACACATATAGCACAGGCTCCAATTGCGATAACTGCACTTCACTGGCACTGTTTTTTTTATTTTTCCACTGCACTACACTGAGTATAATTTGACGCGCGCCATCAGTTATTATTATTATTATTATTTTTTTTTTTGTAACGAGATTTTAAATTACGTGCGCGCACGACGACAGGCAACAGGCAACTCCTATATTCAAAATTGGAATCTATGTAAGTTATTTTGACATATGTAAGGACATGGCATTACATTTTTTTTATATGTGCCCAAAAAGTTCAGTCAAATTTATTTTCGGGGTTGCCTAAACAACTTGCAGAAAAGTTTATTCTCCATTTTCAAGATACCTACTTACAGATATATTACTCGTACAAGTGCATAAACCCTTTACTTGGATCATGATCTACTACACATTGCTTCTCAGTTCTTTGAAGTTCGTTGTGGGGTACGCACGCGTCGGGAACAATTATAAATTTATTTATTTTTTATCATTCGTTATATTTTTACACTTCTACATAAAATGTCTTGCAAAACGTGTGGAAACAAAGTGGAACGCTCTCAACTGAAGGTGAGCTGTCGAGACTGCAATAGCCTTTCTCACGCGGCTTGTGTTAATGTGCTGCCTGCCGACATCGAGTTTATGAAGAAGGCTAACAAACTCTGGCAGTGCAAAACCTGTGTTGCAAAAAAACGCCGAGAATCGCTATCGGGGGATGCGCCAGCTTGTGTCTCTAGTCTCGTGAATCAGCAGCATCTACTCAAATTAGTTGACAACAATAAATTTGTTAATCAAACACCTTCCGCTCCACCAAACGTTACACTGGATATGATCTACACGGAAATACAAGAGGTAAAGCAGATTCAAAAGAAACAGATAGAGGAACTTCAAATAAAGAACAAAGAATGTGAACTTAAAATTCGGCAGCTTGAAAAAAAAGTCGATCATCTAGAGCAACAACTCATCGGAAATTCAGTGGAGATTTACAATATTCCGCTTGACTGTGGTGACACTTCTAGCATTGATTTGGCGCTGAAGATTTTTCGTGATGGTCTTCTTGTTGATGTATCGAAAGAAGACATTGACCTTTGCTACATAAAACATATTACCAAACGGAAAAATAACATTCCGAATACTGGCACTAATCCAAGTCAAACAAAGAAAAATATACTGCATGTTAAATTTGTGTCGCGCCAGTGCAAGGAGAAACTGATGAAAGCAAAGAGAGAAAAAAAAAACGCAACTGATAACAACACTACTCAGCAGCAACACTCACGAGAGACCAGAGAAGATGTACTTAAATGACTGTTTAACCTACCAGACACGTCAACTGTTTAATACTGCATTGTCGCTTAAGGGAGAAAAAGGGTATCAATATGTATGGACTAAGAATGGGACAGTTTATATGCGGAAGAAGGAAGGGGATAATTTAGTAAGAATTACTTGTGCTGAAGATTTTACTAATTTATGAATTCTCTTAATTCTGTTTCGTACTTAGTCCCTAATACATGTGAATACCCAGTCATTTCCTCTGGTTGTAATAACATTTTTTGCTTACATCAAAATATTCGTAGCATTAGAAAAAACTTTTCAGCTTTACTTGCACATCTTGAGTCGATAGCAAATTTACCTGTCATTATTGTTTTGAGTGAGATCAGGCTTTATGAGAATGAATTAGATTTATATAATATACCAGGGTACACACTTTTCGGAAATTGCAATGAATCTTATTCAGCTGGAGGTGTAGCAGTTTATGTGAAAAATGGTTATGTAGTCGATTGTTTTAAGCTTAATTTTCGTAGTGCTGATGTTTTGAAACTATCTTTTGATTTTATGTATGAGAACTATGTAATGTTATGTGTTTACAGATTGCACGAATTTTCTAAAGGTGTTTTCATTGCCGAATTAAGCGATGCTCTAAGTATCTGTAAAGAGAAAAACTTAATAGTAATAGGTGATATCAATATTGATATTTTAAATGAACTTGATAAAGATACAGAAAACTATTTGTTTCTTATGGCGTCTAATGGTCTGAAGAGTTTTATTGATGAACCTACCCGTGTAACCGATTCTACTAGGACGTGCATTGATCATTTATTTATGCGTACTCAAAAAAATAATAAAAATATGTTTAATGGTGTTATGTTTGATCTGAAATTAACAGATCATTGTATGATTGCACTTGTGTGTTCAAGTAATAACTCATTAAAATACGGCAAAACATCTGCAAAAACAAAATTATTCACAAACTATAGCCTTCTAAATGAATGTTTAAAATTTGAATTCTGGGAGCCAGTTTATTCTGAACGTAACCCATCAACCGCCTTCGATCTCTTCCTTACAACTTTGCAAACTCATATTAAAAATTGTACTACGTTATCTTTGCAAAACTCAAGTAAAAATAAATTTTTAAAGCCGTGGATGACATACAATCTCTTGTTGCAGATAAAAAGGAAAAACAAATTTGCAAAAATATGTAGAAGTCATCCTCACAACAGAAAACTAAAAAATTATTATGTTAATCTATGCAAATCTGTGCACAAAAGTATCGAAGAAACGCGTAACAAATATTATACTGATTCGTTTGTAAGAGCCAGAGGTAATGTAAGAGATGAGTGGAAGGTGGTTGATTGCATTTTAGGAAAAAGTAAACAATCAATAGAAATAAATAGTTTAGAGATAGATGGATTAAGTTATACTGATCCTACTAGCATTTCCAACAAGTTCAATGAATACTTCACCGAAATTTCAGAGAAACTGAAACCATCCTTGGAGATTCCGACAGGTTGTAATTGCTCCATAATAACCACAGAAAACACGCAAATAAATAGTTTTAGTTTTCGGCCAATTAATTCATTTGAAATATATAAAGCTATATTGTCTTTAAAAAATACAAATTCTTGTACTAGTGATGGTATATCGAGTATATTGTTAAAAAAAATAGGTTTATATGTGGTAGACGTTTTATCTTTCTTGTTCAATCTTAGTGTTCAAAATGGTTGTTTCCCTCGTCACCTTAAAGGTGCTGAAGTTATACCACTTTTTAAAAAAGGTAATAAAAATAATATGTCGAACTTCAGACCTATTTCTCTACTACCATCGTTTTCTAAGATTTTTGAAAAACTTATGAAATCACGCATTGTATCTTTTTTAGAAAGCAATAATTTTTTTAGTAGTAATCAGTTTGGATTCAGACGAGGATTATCAACCGAAGATGCCATACTCAGAGTGTGCAGTCAATCGTATGAAAGTATTAACGAAAACAAATCTACAATGGCTCTCTTTGTTGATATGACAAAAGCGTTTGACATGGTGGACCATAACTTGCTTCTAAAAAAACTATATAATGCTGGTTTCAGAGGAGTAGTTCATAAGTGGTTTACCTCTTACTTAAAAGGTAGAGAACAAAAAGTTAATGTGAATGGAAATTTTAGTAACTCTCGTGTTTTAAAAAATGGTGTACCACAAGGATCTGTTCTTGGTCCTTTATTATTTTTAATTTACATTAATTCTCTGTTTGAATTAAATCTAAATGGAATATCCACCGCATATGCAGACGACATAGCCTTTACATACCAATTTGGCACAGAATACGAATGTATAGCGAAGATTTCGGAAGATCTAGAAACATTGAGACTTTGGTTTGCGGAACATAAATTGATCGTTAGTGAGAAGACAAAATTGATGTCTTTCAAAATATTGAATCATGTTCTAAATGATTTCAATTTATGTTTTCATGCACATGATTGTAAAAAATTCTGTTTACCTGTTCATAGTTGTGGAAAAAGTAATTTTGTTTATAGTTCATCTTGTTCTAATAATTGTTTTAACATTGAATCTGTGCATCACTACAAATACCTTGGAGTTTTAATTGACCATAATTTGAACTGGAAAGACCATATCAATACCATTAAATCATATATGCTCCTGATTACGCGTAAAATGTATCTTATCAAACAGTTTTGCTCTACAAAAGTACTAAAATTAATTTATTACGGCCTTGCTCATTCTAAATTACAATATGGTATAGCAAGTTGGGGTGGTTCGTATAATAACACTTTCAGACCCTTGTTCATAGCTCAGAAACATCTAGTTAGAATTATTTGCAATAAAAATCGTTTAACTCCGAGTTGGCCTCTATTTAGAGAACTGCGTATTCTACCAATGAGACACCTTTATGTTTTTAAAGTATTAAAAGAATTTTTTAAGCAAAGCGGAAATATTCCTAGCAGAAGTTCACAATTATACAGCCTACGTGTAAATACCATGCATCTTGTCAATGTTCCATTCGCGTACAAATCCATTTTTTCTCACTTCTACACCGTTATAGCCCCTTCAATTTTCAATAGACTACCAATTTCTGTCCGGACAACCAATAATTTTACTGGTTTTCTAAAAAAGGTTAAAGACTGGTTATTTACTGTCAATTATGATGTCCTTGAATCGTTCTTTTAAAGTGATTTGCTATCCTAATCTTCAGCACAAGTTAATGTCTAAGTTTATTGCTATTCATACGAGTATTAATTAATTATGAATTGTAAATTATATCATTTCTGAATTTCTTTTTTTTATTCTTTATTTATTTCTATTTCTGTTCTTTTTTAATTAATTTTTCCTTTTTTTGTTTTTTGAATTTATATAACTATTAACTTATAATTTTTGAATAACCGATGTCACCCCACATCAAACTTATATATAATTGTTAATATGAAATCGATGTTCATTCCACACTAACTTTGAAGTTACGGAATGATCATTCTTATTTTCCGCTATAAAATTAAAATTAAATAAATTATGCCCCTTTACCCACTTATTTACAAATGAACGTGAAGTTTTTACGAGTATGTATTGCACTTTGCTGCCTGTTTAATATTCATGCTGTACTCTAAATTCTTTCACGTCACGTGATTTTATTTGCCGTCACTTAATTTAATGTTTCCATCCAGTAGTAAGGTAGGCGTAGCAGTTGACCTAAATGATCGATATTTGCTCCTGAATGTCGGAAAAACTAGTTTAAAAAATGTTGTCCGATATTTAACCCGATTATAGGCGTGGCAGTTGCCATTTTTCAAAACATAATCACTAAGCTAGATTCGTCTAGCTCAAATGTTAAGACGCCAAAACCAGTTATATACGGACGGATGAAGAATGTCTGTATAAACACATACAAGGGTGGGTCAATAAGTCCCTGAAAATTAACACAAATTGTGTCGTCACCTTAAATGAATTTTTTTCTTTTTTGTCAAGAATCATCTTTCAAAAGAACGCACCCAAATTTTCAGACAGATCTGTCAAATAGTTTTGTTGTGGCAGTCATTTTATATAGAAGCTTACTAGCATCTACGTTAAAATGGAAAAAAAGTGACTTTCGAGTACTCATTAAACACTATTTTTTGCGAGAAAAAACTGTCACGCAAACCAAACAAAAGCTTGACAAATATTATGGGGACTCTTCACCATCGATTGGAACCATTCACCACTGGTTTACTCAATTTCGGTGCGGTCGTTCAAGCACAAGTGACGCCGAACGTTCTGGTCGCCCAATCGAGGTCACCACACCAGAAATGGTCGACAAAATCCATGGTTTGATAATGGACGATCGGCGAGTGAAAGTGCGTGAGCTTGAAGAGGCCACATGCTTATCACATGGCTCAGTGATTTCGATTTTACATAAATATTTGGACATGAAAAAGCTTTCCGCAAGATGGGTGTAGCGTTTGGTCACAATCGACAACAAACGCATTCGTTTGACAACTGCAAAGGTGTGTTTGGCGATATTCCAGAAAAATTCGGCTGAGTTTTTGCGCCGTTTTGTAACTGTAGATGAAACCTGGATTCACCACAACACACCAGAAACCAAGGAACAGTCAAAACAATGGACTTCTCCTGGTGAATCGAAGCCGAAGAAGGTCAAGGCGAGTTTGTCCGCAAACAAAGTCATGGCGACAATTTTTTGGGATGTTCACATCGATTGCTTTGAAAAGGGTAAAACGATCACCGGCGCATATTATGCAGAGCTGCTGGATCGATTCCAAGCCGATTTGAAGCAAAAACGGCCGCATTTGGCGAAGAAAAAAGTTCTTTTTCACCAGGACAACGCACCGGCGCACAATTTAGTCTATAAATTCAATTCATTTTTCTTAAACAAAAACGAACAAATTATATAAATTTATTCTAAAAAAATATAACTTAAGAAACAAAACAAGAACCTAGTACAAATTAACTAGGTAAATTCATTTTTAAAAGTTGTAACATAATAATTCAGCCTATAAATAAACAAAACATAAGAAAAACATAAAAAATAAAAATTGTGTAGGTAAAGACAAAAAGTAATAATAAAGAAAAAGATTAATGATACTCGTATTCAGCAATAAGGCTACCATAAGAGCAATAATTGCACACGTAATTTTTTGTAGACGCTGTTTCGTATTCCAATGCTGCCATTGACGTGCATTTAAGATGAAACCATTTACTGCAGGTATCGCATCCAATATTTTTTAACTGGTCGTCTTCAATATCAGTTTGGAGTTCGTTATGACATTCTTGGCAATGCTCCTTCTTTTTAATATTTTGCCGTTTTCGTTTTGGTTTTCGGTCTTCTTTTTTCGATATCCTTTCCTGTTTCCTTTTTTGAATTGCGTCAGTTTTATCCTGTTTTTCCTTCACTTTGTTGGCTTAAATTGCTCGCCAAGCTTCAGATGAAATCCCGATTGGGGATCCGCCCTCATCTCTTTTTTTATTCTCTTTTATGCTCTCATGTGGAGATCGATGTTTTTGAGATGGTGCAACTATTGGAAATGAACTTGATTCAGTATCATTATCTAGAGCTGAATTTTGAGCTTCATCTGAGATTTTCCGCGGAATCATTCCAATTGTGAATTCAGTGTTTTCGTCATTGGTGGCAGAGACTTCTTCAATTTCTTTTTGAAATGATCAATTACTATTCAACACATATCTGCCTACACTTAAATCACCTAAGCCTCCTTGGATCCCTCCTAATGTATCTATTGGAATATGTAGTGTTGTGTTTATTAATTGAATGTTTATCGTTCGGGATGCCTCAATTTGAATGACCTTCAACACGAGCTCAGAATCAACTCCAACATTTTTTAGCTGCTCTGATAATGACTCTATAACATCCGTAGCAATTTTAAATCTCTCCTCTCCCATGGATTGAGCTGATCCGGGTGACTGTGGAGCTTGGGCAATTATTAACTTTTCAGCAGTATTCTTGACGCATTTCGAAATATCAACAACTGTTGGATTAAGTGCATATAACTCACATGCCCAGAACAGATTTGGTAAAAGTTTTTGTATCCTTTGGGGGCTATGCTTTCGCCCCATTCAAAATTCTTGACGGGTCATCTATAATGGGTTCCATGTTAATGCTTTTTAAATAATCTTTAAGTTCACTGAACCATTTCAATGTGGAGTCCTGGGTGACTATTGCTCTGCCCTTGCTAATATTGTTAGCTTCTTTTATTACTAATGAAGGATTTCTTTTCATAAATGATCGCAGCCACGTTTTTCCTGGCCGATCATACTTGAACGGTGTTTTCCTCTTCGTGTCTTTTATTACCTTCTGTACCCTTTTCAAAAGATCATCCGTTTTTAATGGAAATCTTCCTCTTCAGCGGTTAAATAAGGATCTGAACCTTTTTCGTTTTCGAACAATTATGCAACGCTGATTTACACAAACCATATTTAGCAGCTGCTTTCCTTTCGCTTTATTTATTTGTCCTTATTTCCTCTAAAGCCTTTGCCAAGTTATCTGCGTCCATTCTTTAAAAAAATACTAATAATAAAAAACCTTATTCAATACTCTAAGTACGTTAATTACATACAAAATACCGTTGTACGGATACTGAACGTTGTTTTCCATTAGCTGGACAAGCGGTTTCTCATTCAGTAAATCCAGTCCGGATACTGAAAATCTGAGAGAAAAATACAATTCCCTTGACTCAAATCGTTTTAAATATACGTAGTTATCATTTAGGGGTGTTAAAACAAGAATTTCATATTTCTCTCACATTTTCAGTAATCGGACAGTGTGTCCGGAAACTGAAAAAAATTATAATTTCGGTTTTAGTATCAGGACACCATCTATTTTGCGAAAAATAATACGTTATGTTTTTCTTTTATATTTTATTTATACTCGTACAAGTAATACAGATTTGTATGAAAACGAACCATTTTCGATTAGAATAACTTAATAAATAATGCTTAAAGTACTTACATTTTGTAAACTGTTGCACTATTTTTTTTTTTAGACAAAACACAATGTGCACTACCGTCCTCTTAGATCGTAGACACAAACTGATGCGTAACTTTTGCAGCAGACCTCGCATGTACTTGAAACTTTGCATGTGTACATACAGGGTTGTAATTTGGTGGTTGTTTGAGACTATAACTGCAAAATTTGCTTATTTTCATTAAATAAACGACGTAATGTCCGTATATTAGCACTAACCGGCTACTAGTGCCTCTACACAACGTTTATTTGGAAGAAACTTACTGTAACATTGCCCAAGAGCTCACAACAGAAATTGTCACAGCACTCAAATGACAACAACCCAAAAACATCTGCACCACTGTTTAAGATAACGTGAACAGCGAAGTGGTGCAGTAGTTTGTCAGATAGCCCAAATCATATGCCACAGGGCCTAAATTTTAAAAATTTTGTTAACAAAAATCTCTGTAGTACATTATGACTTTTGGGCAATCATCTAGTGAGTAGTAAACTATATTTCGAGATCGAAATTATGAAACAACTTGATAATAACAGCAACAGATTTCAAAAACACATACGATGATGAAATCAAACATCTTATTTGTCAACTTCGATGATCCAATTTATGAGAGTGCTATTTCGTTAATGCCTGGATGAGGTGGGTAGCCAAGATGTAGTGGGTAGTGTGTTTGTTTGTGACCCAATTTGTGTAGATTCGAGCCCGAGCGGGGATAGCCACCAGAGCATAAAAGAGAAACGAGTAAAATCTAAGTTTCTCCAACCACTACGAGTACACCAAAAAGAGATTTCTGCCAGGTAGTACAATGGACCGAAAATCGATTCTCCCGTTCTCATTCATAGCATGATTCTTCACCAATACATGTTTATCGGATTTTCAATCATTCATTAATAAATAATCCACTGGGCTAATCAGGAATGCGCATATAAGTCAAAGCAAAAGAAGCCACTACTTGTAAATGCTCTATAGTACATCAAAGAAACTAAGAAACAAAGAAAAAGGGAAATTTATGGGTAGATTTAGAAAATGCTCGAGTCATTCTGGACAAATTTTCCGAAGGAATTCTATACAAGTGAATGATATGTGTAAGTGCAACACTTTTTAATAAGTATTGATTTAGTACACCTACGTTTTCTCCAATGTAATTTATTGTTTCGATTGTCATTGTTTTTATTTGGATCTGAAATGAACGGATAAAATTCGTTTAATAAGTTAAAACTTACAAACTACCAACAGCTCTCTCCTATAGGGATAGGGTATAAGATATACCGAAGCAAAAATGTGAACATGAAGGCACACAAAAGTGCGAAGTACTCGTACGCTATGCACCAAAGAATCATTGAATTCCAAAATACTTCTGCTGCGCTACTACACCGTGAATGAAGGGATATGATAATAGGAAGTTTTAAATGCCCATTTACTATGGGTATGCACTTTCACTTGCACCGATAAAAGTGCAAACCACTACGCCGTGATTTCCTGAAAATTAACTATCTTGAGATTTTGATCAAACTTGACATTACTATTATACTCGAACAGTGTGCTTTTTGTTTACAAATGTGGGAAAAACCGCTTTTGTGATTTATTGAGAAGTGTTTAGGTTTTTCATAATTATTAAATTGTATGGCTTTTGGTTGTTGATTCAGCACTTGGTTATGACGACTTACATCAAAAGGGTTCTCAAATCCCACTTTGAAGTCATAAAAAATTATTTGACATTCTTCACGTCTTGAATAAACAAGTCGTTAAAAATTATAAAAGTCGCGGAAACCACAATCGAAAAACGATCTGCAATCATCACCCTTCTTAAAGAAGGCAAATCGTAACGGGAAGTTCCTTCGCAGTTGAAGGTATCAAGGTGCTGCATTTGACGACACGCTCAAACCCGAAGCTTGATGATAAACCACGGCGAGGACGGCCTAGAGCTACAACTAATCACGAGGATCGGCGAATAGCCACAACAAGCAAACGAAGTAGACGAAAGACAGTACCCGAAATACGCGCCGAAATAAATGTAACACGGAATAATCCGCCGTCCTTGACAACGGTCACATGAAGATTAAAACATGCTGAACTATTTGGGCGAGTTGCTGTTCAAAAACCCCTGCTGCGATCACAAAACAAGCAGAAGCTTAAAATGGGCCAAAAAGCATTAGGACTGAACGAAAAAACGCAAAAACGAATCACATGCGCTTGTCCAGGTACCAGATCACTTAATATCTGACCTAGACACAACCAGACCGATTCAGCAGCGGCAAGAGTAGGAGCCCTGTTCTTCATCTGATGTTTTAGTCGCCAGAGAATAAAATGCTGAACTGAACTTAGCAGACCTCTAGAAAAGATATTCCTAGGGTTAAAACCGGGAGAATTGAACTTGAACGAATTGTAGGACCACCTAATGGTGAACCATAATAAGCAGTTTCTTGGCACAAGGATTTATGGAAACTGTCAGCAACCTCGCCATCCAAATAAAGAGGCACCATGACTTCTAACTTTTCATGAGGCGGGATGATGTAAAGTACGCACTCAGCCTTAACTTATAACAAACGTCAAAAACTAGGCCTGCCAACTTGCTCGGCTAGGAAAACACTTCCTCCTCGTGTTTCAATAGAATAAATTGTCAACAGAAAATTTGTAATTTATATCTAAATATAGTAATGTAATCTGAAGTTAAATAGTGACGTTTTATTTAAAAGCTTAAGGACATAATATTTTTGGAACAAAAGTTAGATAACGGTACTTTACTTATTATTGAATATTTGAAAACGATTTTGTTGAAAAGCAATATCTAAGCAATATTTGATATAAGTAAGGACATGGCATTCCAAGTTTTGAAAAAAGTAATTCTAACCCCACCTCTTTCTACATACATTCGCCCCTATTCCGCGAATAGAAGCTACTCATTAGAAGCACATATTGCTTCGCATTAATGAACATTTGGGTTCAAATTGACCCAAATACAAGATTCGTAATATTTCTCCCTCAGCTGTTAAAGAAGATGTTATACCCAAATAAACTAAATTAAAATATTAGAAATAAATCATAGTGAAGAAAAGTCACGAAGAAACAAAATCTATATAATACTATAAGACTTCGCACGCAGATCAAAATGTTGTCTCACTATTTTTTTTTTTTTTTTTTTTTTAAATTAAGTCATAAGGCCTTAATCTTTTAAGCCATCTAATGATATTGTAGGTGGAAGAAAACAACAACACAATTAGGCGGCTTAAAAGATTAAGGCCGGATGACTTATTTTCTTAACGAAAAACTAGATATAAATATAAAAACATAACCGTATTGTATATACATACACAGGATATCTATAATCTATAAATAAAATTTAGGAGCTGCACCCCTCCAAAACGTTAATAATACGAGTATATTAGAGAAAAGTTACTGTATGAAGCTTCCTCTCAGTTGAAGTAATAGGAGATATTTTCTGTTTGAGATCTTTGAAAACCCCCCCGGAAAACTTTATGCTCTTGGTAGCATTGTCGGGAAATGGGATTGGAAGCAGAGGTGGTTTTAGTTAGGGTTAAAATCCCACACTCTGACTTTCGATGCTTTCCACCTTCTACTATTTCTTGTACTATCACCAATTGATGGGGGAGCAACATTTCGTTGTTGACGAAACATTCGAAGCAAAATGATTAGAATTGTTTTTTTTATCAACATAGCAGATACATTAGAATATTTTAGAAACATTTCAGTACGTGGATGTACATCAGGGCTTAATTTTTAATTAGATGTGTATGTATACGTACATACGTCTGTAGGAATTAGGGCACACTTTAAATGTAGGCGAGAACCAGAAATTAGAATTTGCCTGGGGTTATATTTTCACCCACGATTATGATTTTGCACTGGCTTTTAATACAATAATAAAGTTTCTTTTTAAATTTATTTAGTTGTTATCCCAATTTGGGTATTAAGCCCTCATAAACTGTACTACGAGTATATGTACATACTCGTATGTCTATAATCTGGATAAAGAGTTCTTCACGTTTACATCAAATTGCAATTATACTCGTGAATTCTGCCGAACATTCATACATCATCCTATTTTATATTCTGTTTTTCTACATTTAATGTTTTTTTTTTTTTCGTATGCGCCTCTAATCAATTCTCTGATCTTAATCGTTCTTTTGACTACCATACGGGTAGCATCGTGATTTTGACCTTGAAAATTATTTGCAATAATTTTTTTCTACAGCAAATTTGTTAAACTAAAGATTTATAAATTTCAAAGATTGTTCTTTAAATAATAATTCTAAAAACATTATTTGATTGAAAACATTATTGGCCCTTCTCGGTCGGATTAATTTGATTTGTCGGTAAAATATATTTTTGGAAAATTGTATGACAGTGTGGTAAGACATTGAAAAAAAAAATAAATAAATACAAAATAATTAATTTGATTTCGGGTGCATTTATGGTTTGCAAATAGCAGCTGAGGCGATACCTTCATACGTACTACTCGTACATTCGAGAGGCGGCTGATAAGTTCGCGGGCTGAGATACTCAATAACAAGTCATCTTCTCATTAGTGATGCGGCACTCTTTAGTAGTATAAATATCACCTCGTTTCAATAATAATCTCATTTTGTTATTATCTGTGATAGGATAAAAATCACCATGTTAACCGGAATCGAAAATTCTCGCAATTTTGAGCACCGTGCCGTGAAAAAGTACCTCGTGAAAAAAAGAAAATCGTCTAAAGAAATTTTCGAAGACATGTCACTGACTCTTCAGGATTCTGGGCCTTCGTATACCATGATCAAAAAATGGGCTCGCTTATTTCAACAAGGGCGAAAGCGCTGTGAAAACGACCCCCGCCCAGGCCATCCTGTGTCAGTGGTCACTGAAGAAAACGTCGGAAAAGTTGACAAATTAGGTCTGGCCAACCGTAAAATAAAAATGTGGCAGATAGCAGACTAGTTGCACATTAGCAAAGAACGGATTGGAGAAAATTTTCACGAACATTTAAACATGAAACAAATTTGTGCGCGTTCGACAAGCAACGATGACTCGAGTATTGCAAAGATTTTTTGGAGTTAGCCGGGGAAAATCTCGACGAAATTTGCAACCGAATCGTAACTGGAGATGAGACTTGGGTTCGCCACTACGATTCGGAGTCCAAACAAAAGTCTATGCAGTGGATTGAAAAAGGGGAGAAGCGTCGAAGAAATTCAAACTTGAGCCCAAGCGACTTTTTTCCTTTTTCCCATTTTGCAAAAAGGCGTTACGAGGCCGGAGAATTGCAGATGAGAACGATATCAATGCGGCCGTAGAAGTCATTTTGAAGACAAAGAAAAAGAATATTTTTCCGATTATATTAAGGCACTGCGTGCACGATGTGAGAGTAAGGAAAGACACTTTGAGTCCATACACGTAAATATTAGTGTAATATAACCATATGGTTTGTAGGAACATTCTTTTATGGCGTAAGAATTCCTTTGTATTTTAATTCTCTTTTGCGCGAAAGTAGATTCATAATGAATTTCATTAAGGCTATGCAGGGTCACGCTAAGGGCAGCTTAACACGAGCGTTGGCTTGCATTCGCAGAGTCAGTCGACGACAGTACAGCTTTTTCATTGTTTGCAAATCGGTTAACTAAGCTCAATGAAACGTTGTCGGTGGTTTCAGTTCCTACATAATGAACTGTGTGAGCTTTGTGAGGAACTGGATTTTGTTGATCCCGAGCAGAATACGAATTCACAGACAGACGCGATTCGTAAACGTGCGTTGCCCTCTTTCACAGCTGAGAACTCAGCGAGCCAAAGCACATTGTCTGAGCCTTTTCAGGACTCCTCGATAGCTGAAAAATTATCAAGCCAGCAGGCGTCGGTTCTTCAAACTCTTTCTGCATGTACAAACTCATCGTCTATCTATTTACCAAAGGCCACCATCCCATTCTTCTCTGTGGATTACAGGGATTGGCCTGCTTTCAAAGGCGACGTCAATTGATTTAAATACTTTATTGACTGGTTCAAAAACATGACTTTCGCGGCGATGCAGCTAATCGGGTAAAGCATATTACTTATTCGGAAAGTAACTACATTGACGCTTATGAGAGATTAGAAGCTCATTTTGAAAAAAAAAAACACTTTTGATTGTCTGGTCTTTTATTCAAACGTACCTTTCATTATCATCATCATCAATTTCGGTAAATGTTCAAATACTTCGTAAAATCACAGATGAAGCTGATAAGGTTATTCGGGGACTCTAAGCTTTGGAGTCTATTAATCGCGATCCTTGGCTTATTTATCTTTTAGTTCAAAAGCTTGATCAGGATACTAAACAGGCTTGGGCAGAAGAAGAAGGGTCTCGGGAAAACGTAACTATTGATTAACTTTAGGAATTTCTTCTCGCTCGCTTTAATTCATTGAAATCTTGCTACTCATTCTCTCCCACAAATCAATCTCGCAGTAAGGTGCAAGTTCCTGTTCGCTTGCATTTAGCAGAACAGAAGCAAGTTTGTCCAAAGTGTCGTGATAATCACCTCAATGTCAAAAGAGCTTCACTTTAAATTTCGATTCCCGTCGTAACTTTGTGAAACCCTCTGTGTTTCAACTGTCTTCGTCAAGGTGAAACGCTCGTCATCAATCTTTCTTTCTCTCTCTATTTATATCTATGTACATATATACACCCGTGCCTTGCAATAAAATAAGGGTATTCATATAAAAAAAATCATTCTTTTGTGCACCCTACACATACTCCAGCATCTGAGCCCTCACCTTCGAATAATGATCGTACTAATTCTCACTCGCCGTCTGATCCTTCAATCATCTCTAATCATTCGTTTGAACCTACTCGTCTTCTTCAAACAATTCTGCCGACAGTAGTTGTTAAGATTCAGGACAAGCAAGCAACAAATGAAGCCACAATCTTTGCTTGAACGGATTCGTCTATTGTTCTCCATTGATTGTCATCTTCTCCCAAAAGGTGGTCAGTATTCATCGACAACCGAACATCTGAGATACTTTCATCGCCACCTGGAAGTGAAACCATATTTCTGATATCGCTTCTCATTAGATTCTACGATATTATTTATCTTCAAATGAGACATGGTCCAGAGTCAAAATAGTTTAAGGTAATAAAGTCAATTACGTTGCGTCTATCTCGCGGTCCAAAGCTCAGATTCGTGAAAACATACATAGCCCTACTTGTGTGTTTTATAACAAAGGAAATTCACCTCGAATTGGTCGGAGACCTTTCATTCAATGCTTTTTTCTTGACTTTAGACCGATTCGTGGTGCGACACGGAAAGGAAATTTGGAGTGCTAACGGGACACATTTTCGCGGAGCTAAACGTATACTTGGAGAAAACAATATCGTCGCAGACCATCTCCCAAAGGACAAGAGATGTACACCCTCCTAACAAAGATGGTAAGTAGTGAAAAAATAATAAAATTTGTTGTTGCCTTGATTATCTCAAAAACATTCGATCGAGTTTGGGGTTGAACCCTATTAGGCAAACTAACCTCTCTCTATCAATGCAGATCAATTCAAGCTGTGTTCGATAATGTTCTTCCGAAGAAATTATTCCGATACCACTTGGAGTGCCTCAGGCATCTATACTTTTACCAAATCTGTTTGTACAACGAACAACAAAATTCTCAGTTTTTTTGACGATAGCACATTAATATCATCTTACTTGAACCACATGTCGGTGAATGCAAATATGCAAACTTAAATTATACCTAGATGCTATTGAAAGGACTAATTCTAGGTGGACTAGTTGTACAACTTGCCTAGCGACAAAACAGATTTGGATGAAGTTGGATCTGAAGCGCTTTAAGAATTTCATTTCTCTCGATAGACTGCATATCAGCGCTGTTATAGATGTCATCACTGGACACTGTCTAATAGCCAAACATGCAACAAGTCTTGGCGTTTTCTCAAATGATTTCTGCAGAAGCTGCATGGACGAGGAGGAGGAGGAGACTATTCTTCATCTTCTTTGCACCTGCTCAGCTCTCTCCCAAAGAAGAAAACTCCACTTAGGTGCGTTCTGTTTCAATGACCTAAATGATCTGGAAAAATAGACGCTTGGGACGTCCTACGCTTCATCAGAAGCTCCAAATGGTTCAATGAGTAGACCAGAGACCGGTTCCCAAACCCATGTGGCAAGATGATTAATTTTTTCATGCACTTTCGATTGATTATCTCAAGAGCATTTAAGGTCACCAAAGAACTTCTCTCTAAGTTTCTTACAACTTTTCTGTTAAGTATTTTTCTCATATCTCCAACTATTTAAAGATATTGATGTGTCTTAATTTAAATGTTATACTCTATATAATATACTATACTATAATAAGCAAGTTCAAATACTCGTAGTAGCTGCTTTTGCAAACAATACCTTGTGGGTAAACCGTAGGATTTTTTGTAAAAGCAACAAAAATGACCTGGCAACACTACTTTCGAATGTTTGTCAGACGTTTGCGAGATGTGGACCGTCAAAAAAACTTTTTGGTGTTTCTCAAATAGGACTGAAACTGGTTGTTATTTGGATAACGAAATCAAATATTCTTACACACTGAGTAAAGTGACGACTGTCTTTTAAATTGAGATCTGTGCAATACTTGGTGGAAGTGTTGGTATTAGAAGTTGCTGAAGGCGGTCAATTTTCCCTTAAAGATTGTTCCGGAATGTAATAAAAATCAAAAGAAATTTAGAAATTGAATGGAGTTATTTTACTTGCTGCTACTGTGTAAATTCATCAGAGCATCTGTACTGGCATGATTCTCATTTAGGTTCTGTCTATAAACAACGATGGTTAAGCCCAATTTTCTACAGAACCACCAAGCATTTCGCAAATTGCCACGATAGCACGACTGCAAAATTTCATATCAATTTTGGTAGTAAGGATTGATCATCATTAAGGACCCATCTTGTGCGTTATGTGTAGTAGGAACAACCACAACGGATGACCTCTTCCGATAGATTCAACACCTCGAACACTGATGCCATAAAGAGTAGAAAAAAAATTTATTTAGGCGTTTCTCCAGGGGTCAAAGTACGAGTACAATGAACCATTCTTCATGCCTGAGTCTTTTGGATAAACTATGCTTTCCACCTTCACCCTAAATCAATCAATCACTCACTGCACACAAGTTGGTTGCGTTGTAAGTACTCGTAAATATCAGTTTGCATATTCCTGAAATTCAGGAGTTCCGGGTACAAAGTAGTAACGAAAACAGTAGTGGGATCAGATCATACTTCGTCATTCTAAATAAAGCTCCACTTCACATAGGTCCTTCTTCTTTCCAAGAACTTATACGAATATAGTCGGATTATTTTTTTATTGTATCACACATTTTGTAGGAAAGAGAGATTTTCATAGATTGATTGATTACTTGCTGCACAAAATACTAGACCACAGGTGTATATTACACAGAACTAAACAGAAATACAAATGCCTTTAAGGGCATGGTCTACTGAAAAGGCAATTAGGTAGAAGTGTAATTCTCCAATGAGACATGCGTCTTTGTTACAAAAATCAATCAAGCATTATGGATTCTAATAAAAAAACATTTCTCTCCCCTTCACATTGAATTATCTGCACAAAAACTTTTTATTCGTACGTAGAAATGAAAAAAAAAAAAAAAAAAATCAATCACGTAAAATTCTTTTCTATCATTCCTGTGTTGTACCTACACATACGTGACACTTCTTCCGTCATGTGTTATGTACGACAAGTGCGATAGCTGAAAATTGATTGATTTACACTCAGGATATTGTCAAATATTACTTTAAAACACCACCAACACCATCTACTCATTCAAAATATGGTAAGAGGAAACGAACTAGAGAAAACAATTTCAAAGAAGCTTTAATGCATATTAGGCAAATTAGAAACAATTTTGGTATTGCTGCTGGAACCAGCGGGAGAAAATATTTTGTAATTTATTTTTCGAAAGTAGCAGGTGCGCTGAAAATATTAAGAGGTAGTAAATCTGTTTTCGCCAAACACTGCCAATGACAGGTGTAATTAAGGACGCAAAAGACTTTGGGTGGTCTGATTTCCTAAAATTTGTCTTCTAAAATACTTAATACAACAATCAGTTGCTGATTTTTCAAGGTGGCAATTTATGCAATAAAGAAGTAAAAAGTGGATTTCGAAGAAATGAAATATGTCTTGCGGTAGAGAAAGAAGGAAAATGACAACACGCAGTGATGACAATTATTTCTGGAGAGTAATTTGTGTTTTTGATTTAATGAGGGGAAGTGTATCGGTTGAGTTCGCAAGTAAAATTCATGCAGTTGGTTAGATTGACTGTAGAGTTAATAGGAGAAGGTTAGACCCCTTCAAACTTCATCTCGCTTATAGTCATGTTTCGAAACGGAGCAAATAAGGAATTTTATGCTTCAAATGGTAAAATTGAATGTGTTTTGCCTCGCCCCCATACTAGACTTCATAAGCATCTTCTATACTTCTATAAAGTGAAGCAAATTACTTTACTAAACGGACAGGGAAGTCTGAAAATGTATTCTTTTCGATAATTTAGAAAAGGAATTCTTAAAACCCGTGTAAAAAAAATGCTACCTACTCAGGCTGAAGTTGTGGTGTTTCTCGTATTCTGTCATTAAAACATACAGTAAGCCTATAAAATTCATATGTACGAGTATGTACAACTGGGTTACAAAATTATTTTTCAAAATAATATCACACCCGCAAAATCTCGGTAGGATTTACCAGAAAGTCACTGGTTTGACGACATGGTTATGATTACCTATAGATACCAAATAAAGGGTGTCCCAAAAGACACGCAAGAAGTACTCTTGATAGAAATCACAGGGTTTTAATTAAAAATTGTAAATGTTTTATTGATTTATAAAGTACACAGTATAGGGTTACGTACGTATGGAATCAACGGGTAAATGGCATCCATGGCTTTGCTGGCACATACGCACTCTTTTGTCAAAATTTTCCATGACCGTTTTGCATAAATGTGGCTGAATTTCGCTGACAGGGAGCTCAATTTGTTCCTCCCAAGGCGTGAGTGGTCGTGGGCTTGTTGGCATAAACCTTAAACTTCAAAGCAAAAAGTCCAACGGCATTGAATTGCATAATTTGGGCGGCCAATGATCACCAAAATGGGAAATTACATGACCAGGAAATGACTCGTGCAGTAATTGAATTGTTTCTCGGGGTGTATGGCATGTGGCACCGTCTTGTTGAAACCACATGTCGACCACATCCATATCTTGCAATTTAGGTACAAAAATGGATTATCATGTCGCGATAGCGAGCACCAAACATCAATCACTTGTGGATTTTCTGAATCCCAAATTCGACAATTTCGAAGATTAACAAAGCCATCAAGATGAAAATGATCCTTACCGCTGAAGATGATTTTGTTTGAAAAATCGTCAACCAATTGTTGTTTTTCCATAATCCATTCAACGAATTCTCTTCGCTGTGCGTGGTCAGTAAGCTTCAGTTCTTGAGTCAATCACACTTTGTATGCATGAAGATGTAAATCTTTCTTGAGAATACGTTGTAGAGAGCTTCTCGAAATGTTCAATTCTTGACCACGGTGCCGAATTGATGTTCCTGGACTTTCAACAACACTCTCACGAACTATTTCGATGTTTTGTGTTGAACGACTTGTTGAAGGACGGCTAAGTGTCTAAGATAACTAATTGATACAGTCTCCCTGAATTGTTGAATTAATCTCTTCACAGTTGATGAAGTTAAATCACTATATTCCGACCATATCTTGTACGGATATTGCGAATTGTAGCTGTCAAACTTTCATTATTTTTAAAATATTACTCAGCAATGAAATCGCGTTATTCTTTCGTGTAGCACTCCATTTTGAATAACGCTGAACTGTCAGCTGTCACGCTGCCGTTTTCTTTCATTGGCAGCACTTTACCGCAAAAATGGCGCAAAATTCAAATCTTGCGTGAATTTTGGGACACCCTTTATATGCAAATTTGAAGAAACAATGTTCAAAAATAGTGCATATTTTCAAAACCTTTTGTTTGCAAGTGTAGAGTACGGTTGTTCAATGCGTTGTAGAACTATGTTTGATGTTTGGTAAAGTAGCCCACACTGAGCTTGCACAGATTGACTAGTATGAACATTAGCAATCAATTGAATTGAGTCAAGTGGGTATCAAATACTATGTAATTTCAATAAACATTATATGAATGGTAACTAAGTAAAGTTAAAAAGGCCCCACACAATGTCATGGCCTAATTAAACGCAGCCATTTATTACACACGGCGTATATATTTTTTCATTCAAATGAAAGGGGCGAGGACCTATTATATTTCATTGCAGTTTCCGAAGGATATATTTATGTAAATAAAGGATGTTTACGTTTGTGACAGTGAAAAAATCTTTTGCTGTTTTAGGAATCGAATCTAATTCTCCTGCTAAATATCCACGCTCTTAACCACTGTGTCACCGCGCCCACAATTAAGTAAAATTACAGTGGCTTTATTAAGACCAGAAGCACGACGAAAACAGAGTAATAAACTTAAACAAAGTTATGAACTCTTCACTCTTCTAGATAAATCGTACGAAAACACTCAGTAATGTAGTGCACAAATATTTATATCTATAATTGTATAAACACTCTTCAATAATGTGATTTAAATATAAGTGTCATCGAATTACAATAAATCTTTCTCATTGCAATTTGATTTATAGAATACGCAGTTATTTTCATTGAATGAACTTAACTTCGATTAGATAGGATTTTATCATTTGTTTCAATCTTATTTGATTTTGTATTTAAAAGACTACCGATTCTGATAAAATTCATAATAGTTTACAGGCGATCGTAAAAAATGGTCAACAAAGCAATCCTTACTGTGTTTGTCATTCTCTGCTGTAAAAATAATGAGTAGGTACAACTTTTAAACAAATTTCACGGAACTATTCTTGAAACAGGTGCGCAGGGAATTTTTGGCATAACCATAATTTCCAAATCCCAATGGGGTGGACGTGCAGCAACTTCCAAGAGTTCCCTCTCGAAAAATTTGGGATATGCTGTCATTCACCACTCTGAAGGCGCTTACTGTAACACTATGGATACATGCAAGCAACAAATGAGGAACATGCAATCTTATCATATGGATTCGTTGGGTTGGGCTGATATTGGCTACAACTTTGGCATTGGTGCTGATGGTAATATCTATGAAGGCCGTGGAT
The DNA here is from genome assembly GCA_963082735.1 of Pocota personata. Lineage (NCBI taxonomy): Eukaryota > Metazoa > Arthropoda > Insecta > Diptera > Syrphidae > Pocota > Pocota personata. Next base: position 67,579,367 of record OY720429.1, read on the forward strand.
TCGGAGTTCTTGGTGCCCATGCCACCAACTGGAACAGCAAGTCCATTGGTATCATGTTTATCGGAAATTACCACAGTAAGCTGAGTGACTTCGTTAAAATGATCTTACATATGTACGAGTATTATAACAATTGATTGAATTTGTCTAGCATACACACCAACTGCCACCCAAATTGCTAAAGCTAAGGAATTGTTGGCATACTCTGTTTCACAAGGATACTTGACTTCTAATTACATTTTGTATGGTCACAGACAGGTTGGCAGCACTGACTGTCCAGGCGGCAACTTGTATGCTGAAATCAAGAAGTGGTCCAACTGGAAGGCTTAAGGTGTACTTTTCTTAAAAATAAAAATAAAAAAGAATATACAGAAACAAATTAAAATATAAAAATATATGTTTTATGGCCTGCTCCATTAAGCAAAATATATATATATATATATATATTTTTTTTTTGGGCAATAATTGGTTACTTGGCGTTCAAAGAGAGAGGAGGGGAAGGCATTCTTTCTTGGATCTTGGAGGAAGAATCCTGCAGATAGAATCGACGGTGGAGTCAACAGTTTCAGTTAAGTTGAGCTATGAAGTGTATATCGTATATGAGCTTCAATATATTCGAAGCTCAGATCTATAAGTATTTTGAAAACTAAGTCAGGGTTTTGAAAAAAGAGATGGTGGCGGATGAACCCTCCCCAAAGTGAGTTACTTATATCGGTTTACGCGGACTTATATCGTAGGGGATGTTACTATGGGTCTGCCCCTCCAGGTTGTGGTTATGCGTCGGGGTAACTATCCCACCAAAAAAAAAGTATAGTAACAAAGCAAGCACAAGCTGATTTTACTGTTGACGACCCTCGCAATTGAAATAGGGACAGTGACCTTCGGGTCTGCACGTGGAATGTTCAGATCCTCAACAGGTGAAGACCCAAAGCAGATATCAATACCATCCAGAAAGTTCGATGAGATACACCTGGCATAAGGAAGATGAAAAACTACGGCATTTACTACAGTGAATGTAGCAAAGAACACAGATAGCGGTTATTCGGTGGCAGATTTGTAGTCAAACAAAGACTTATGAAAGAATTGTTGAGTGGTAACAATCCGCACCGAAACCGATTTAAAAAACATCACACCAAAACAAAGGAAAAAGATGACGAAACCAAGGAATGTTTTTATGAATTCCTAAATAGGACGTACGAACAATGTCCAAAATATAACATCAAAGTAGTCCTTAGCAATTTTAAAGCCAAAGTCGGAAAAGAGAGCATCTTTGGTAATACAATACGATAACACCTTTCGGAAACAGATTCAGGGTAACCGACTTTGAGGCGGTGCGAAACATTCGTCATAGCCAGAACACACTTCTCGCACCTTAACATTCACCAAGGGACTTGGAGGTCTCAAGATTAACAAACAGTCAACCAGGTTGATCATATTGCGATCGACGCCAGGTACTCGTACATACACATTTCAAGCCTATAGTTTTGAGACTCAAATTTAAATTAATTTTTTCCTTTTTTTTTGCTTCCAATATGTATAAAACGGATTTTATTTGTCGCAATATAACACTTTTATAACAAGTTTATTCAATACACGAAAAGGAATTTTATTAACAACAAAAACCAATTTTATGATGAATTGCTCATAAGACATTTCTGTGACTATTTGATTTATACGTTATGTTTGTAAATACTTAAAATTAGTCAATAAAGAACATTCTTGCTGTTAACTCTGAAGTCGACATCACTGCTGAGATCAAAAGAAGAATTACTCTTGCCAACCGCCGTGTTACCTTGGGCTATTTGAGAAGTAAATCCCTTTTAAGAACGGCTAATGAGACTGTACATAAGACCCTCATTATTCCAGCCCTGAAAGCATAGACGTTAACAAAAACAGATGAAAGTACCCTCCTTGGTTGTTTAGAAAGGAAGATACTTCGTGTTTGTTTTGAATTATATGGAATTTACAGCGAAATCGACCTTGTTAAAAATGTGCAAATACGGGTGCCTAAGGATTGTGGTGTCTGTTAGTCGACCTTGGAGAGACAACGCACTTTAGGTGGAGGGCACAGTTGAAAATGTACCTTAGCCGAAGGTTAGGTTAAGTTCAAGGGCTGGCTGTGCCCTAAGCACAGACTTACCTTCACCAGGTCTATTGTGATACCACAGGATGAACTGGAGCTTCTAATGAAACGATGGAAGTTCTTAACACTCGAATTAGCCAGTTCATCGAGGCTACCGTAGAAGTAAGCTCCCACGTGAAGTCTTCTTCTGACAGAGAGAGTCGCCCAAATTCAGAGGAGATGGAGAGTTGTCTCCTCTTCTTCCTCGTGCCTATAGCTTCTACAAAAGTATTTAGAGAAGAGGCAAAGCCTTTTGGCATGTCTTTCAATGGAGACAGAGTCCTGTAGTGATACCTATTGTTGCGCTGGTATGCTTCCTGCTAAGGGAGACCAACTTCTCCGAGCATTTCTTATCCAGCTGATGCCAAATCTGTCTAGTGACATGACACTTAATGGCAGTCTCCCACATGAAGTTGATCTCTTTGATAGCATTTAACTTGAGCAATTGCTTACATGTAGCGAGAGGCATGTCAAGATTCTACAGTGCCCCGATATCCAGCACAGGTGAATGTTGAATTGTTCTGACATCTCGTTATAGGATTCCTTGTCCGGGGACATGTCTCTCTCCCAGTCTAGTTTAGATGGGATAGTGGCCCGGAAGTTTTTATTAAAGAGGGTCCAGTCAGTGTTTTCAGGTGCGAATTCTAGGTTCTGAAGAATTGTAGTGCGGCCTGTGACCACTGTGAGGTGGCATTGAGTCGAATGGCTGCACTGGCTGCCATTTGCTTACCAAAGAGGTCTAGTGGTATCAGATGGAACAGAATGTCTAGTGCATACGTAGGAGTGGTTCTAAGTACACCACTAATGCACAGACAAGCTGATCTCTATATTTTCACTAGCTGGTGGCAGTGTACAGCTTTGAAGAGAGCTGGCCACGAAACGATCATGCCATACATAAGTATGGGCCTGATAATGGATACATAGAGCCAGTAAGTTATACGAGGTTGTATTCCCCACTTCTTACCAATGACTTTCTTGCACGAGTATAAAGCTAAGGTAGCCTTCACCCGTAAGAAACAAACTCTGTTTTTATTAAATAAATTGTGAGCTGTATACTCGTACATATAAGGCCCCAAAATTCATTTTCAGGGTTTCGCAAACAGACACGGAATTCTATTGCTCTTGCTAGCGCATTACTTGATCTACGAGTACAACAACGTTCGATGCTCTTATTAATTTGTGAGATATCGCATTTCTCATATAAGTAACGTATAGTTTATTTAATATTTATATTGCTTTCTCACGCGTCCTGAAGGAGCGCCCGAAAAATATATTCTATTTCAAAGAAAAATCGTTTAACCAACAAAAGAAAAAAAAAAATTATGGTTCCATAATTTAGAAGTTATTGAAGAAAATGACCGACAGCATGCAATGTCTGCTTTTATATGTGCGAACGGAGTCGTGCTTGACGATTTTTAACGCTTTTTCGGACTTAACTAATTTAGAGCCCGTAAGTAATTTATCAATAGACGGATAAAGGGGTTGCTCCACATTTCATTGGTACTTAAAAAAAAATAATGTCACCTAAATATCCATACTATAAATTGAATAAAAAAAACTATTCGGAGAAAAAAAAAAAAATGTCTGTGAAACTAGAGCATTTTCGCTACAAGAATCGACATAATAAATTTTTATAAAATGGGCACCCTGTATTTGATAGGACTTATGACCAAAATGGGTGCTCCATAAATGAAACTTAGTGATGAATTAGTTTTCATACATAATGAGCAAGATCTAAATGCAAAATAAATTTATTTATTTTGCTTCGGGTTATTTATCAGGATGAAAAATTAAAAAAAGGACATTATTCTAAGATTATTCCTCCATTATCTTATGTACATAGAATTTGTCTGATCATATCTCAACTATTTTTAATCGAAAGTTCATTAAAAAATAAGTTATCAGATAAATCTAAAAAACTTAAACTTATCTATTTACTATTACACTTCATGCATGGAGATTGAATTTAATTAAATTTGTTTACCTAAATTTTTTACCTGAACAATACACAACACATACGGATAATAAAAGTCGGATTTTACACCCACGTTTTTGAACAGTGGGCGTTTTGTTTACAAATGTGGGTAAAACCGCTTTTGAGTTTATTGAGAAGTGCTTAGGATTTTCATAATTATTAAATTTGATGACTGCTTGTTGATTCAGCACTTGTTTATGGCTCCTTACATCAAAAGGGTTCTCAAATCGAATTGGTCGACCTGAATTGCAAGGGTCTTACATAAAAGCCACACTTTGAGGTCAACTCTACTGCGAAGGCATAACACTGGCAGTAGAGTGGTCATATGGCTGAAAATGCAACTTGATCGTGATGATGACATCAGGAGGACGGAAAAGAAAAAAACTGTGAATCATAAGCAACGACAATACAAAAATATTCCCCAGGTGTCTGGACGCTACCCTTGGAGTTTTTGAGAAACTTAATACCATCTGAGTTTAAAACCACTACACTAAATCTTTCTTTCTTTCTCTCTCTCTCTCTCTCTCTCTTATTCACAACGCCCGTGTCTTGTAATAGTATAAGAGTAAACATATCCTCTTTGGCGCATGCAAATTATAAAAAAAAAAAATATTTGAGCTTCTTCACGATGCAATCATCACTCTTCCTAAAGAAGGCAAATCGCAGTACGAAGTTGCTTCGCAGTTGAAGGTATCAAGTTTCTGCGTTCGAACGACATGCTTAAAGCTTTCGCTTGAGGATAAACCATGGTTAGGACGGCCTAGACCTACAATTAAACACCAGGATCGGCTAATAGTCACTACAAACAAACAAAGTAGACGAAAAACAGCACCCGAAATACGCGCAGAAATAAACGAAACACGGAATAAACCGCTGTCCTTGACAATGGTCAAACGAAAATTAAGACATGCTGGACGTTTTGGGCGAGTTACTGTCCGAAAACTCCTGCTGCGACCACAAAACAAGCAGAAAAGGTTAAAATGGGCCAAAATGCGTAAAGACTGGGAAGAAGATTTCAACAAAGTTTTGTGGAGCGATGAATCCAAGTTCGAGGTATTTGGCACAAAACGGAGTTTTCGTTCGTGATCAAAGATTCTACCAGACTGTGTGGTTCCTACCGTCAAGCATGGAGGCGGTTCTGTTACAGTCTGGGGATGTTTCTCTTTAAGTGGAGTGGGAGATCTGACTCGAGTGATTGGAAAAATGAATAAGGAGGCATACGAAACAATATTGGAGGACAACACTAGACCTCTGGACTAAGATTAATTGGCGAAGGATTCGTATTTCAACAGGACAATGACCCTAAACACACGTCAAGATTTTGTCAAAACTATCTGAAACAGACGGAAGTTGTAGAAATCTTACAAATCATGATATGGCCGCTGCAATCACCAGATTTAAACCCTATAGAGCTGTTATGGGAGGAACTGGATATAAGTGTCCGCGATCAATGTCCGTCATTAGATCTGCGCTTTGGAATATTTTCAATTCAAGAACTGATAGCTAGGATGTAGTAGTAATCGAATGTAAAGATGGCTCCCGTCCATGATTAACTAGATGTACACGGCTATTGTCAGAACCATCCTTACCTACGGAATTGTATGGTGGAATGCAACAGGCAAAACCAGCTATCTTAAAATACTTACAAAGGTACAAAGATTAGCATGCATAAACATAACAGGAGTTCAGAGATCAACATCACAAGCGGGTTTAGAGATGATAGTAAATATCCCTCCCCTAGATGAGTACATACGATGCATAGCTGCCAAAAGTGCGATTCGTCTCAAACAATCGGGCGAATGGAAGCAAAGCTCCTATGGACACGGATCTATACTCAACAGGGTATAGTATAACCGATCTCGTCAGAACAACAGAATATATCACACTTTACATAGATTTCGACAAGAACTCCACTTTTTCGTGGATAGTCAAGCGGCAATCAAAGCGAGGAAGTCAGATCGAAAATAGTTTTCAGATGCCGTAATACGTTGAACAGAATATGCAACACCCATGACGTAGCTCTCTGCTGGGTTCCTGGGCATAGCAATATAAAAGAAAACGAGAGAGCAGATGAACTAGCTAAAAAGGGATCAGCATTTTATTTCCAATATACTCGGATATCAGTAGAAGCTCCAATAGGTGAACTAAAAAGGAAAATAGACCTAAAAGCAAGAGAACAGATTAACTCTGCATGGTCCGCCAGAAGCGACTGTGTCATATCTCGCAGTTTATGGCCGACAGTGAATGAAAACAGAAAAAAAAGCCTATTGGCGATGAATAAATACGAAATTTGAATCTTGATTGGGGCACTAACAGGACACTGCGCGATAGGGAGAATGGCTGCTAGACTAGGCACCAACTCACCCGACCACTGCATGAGCTGTCAAGATATAGATGAGAAAGAAACCATGAAACACTTGTTATGTGATTGCCCAAATCTTCAAAACCGGCACCTCCGTCATATGGGAAAGAGGCTTTTTGACGAACAATTTCCACTTAGGCACATGATAGGCTTCATAAAGAGCGCAGGCTAGTTTGTAACAGAACTGACCGCAAGACAAAGGTTTTAAATATAGGTTCCACATAACAAAAGTGAAACACAATGGACCGTATGGCCCCCGTGATAAGCACTTAGGTGCACTTCCCTCCAACCTAACCTAACTTAAAGGTGGCTTTTTAGACAAAAAATTGGTTTCACATACTTGTACATATGTCCCCCGTTCATTTTACATGATTATTATTCTACCAAAAAGTTTTTTTTCGATGTTAGATTTTGTTTTTCCTTCGAGCACTGAGGGCGGCCTTCAACTTTTAGCGTGCAGTGTATTATCTCGGTTTCTAATATACGAGCATCTATCGAAAAATTGATAAAGGTGTTTTTCTACATTTCTTAGTATCATATCCGTTAACTACCTAAAAAAAAACTGATGTAAAAGGCGGGTGTCATCTAAAAATGCTCTCTTTCAACTTAGTGAAAAAACCCCCTGTAAAAGTACGAGTAGAGCACTGTCGTTTTTATTTTTTTATTTTTTTTCAAAATCTATCACCGTTTGGTCCCGTTTATAGTGCACAGTCTGTATAAGTTGAACTGTCATAAAAAGTATTAAAATATGGTAAGGAAAGCCATGTGCAATCTAAAGAGATAAAGTAAAAATCAATTTATCGTCACTTCAAAATGTTTGCCACTTATTCTTAATCAAGATTCCAAAAATCGTAAATAAATTAAGTTCATGAATTATGGAAAAGATATACTATCTCTTATAAATCACTTATTTGAATGCAATTAAAAGAGCAGATTAAATATGAGAGGTGAAGATTTTTAGAAATATTATCTGATAACACAGATGTACACTCGAAACATTCATGCGGTTTATATAGTATACTTATATTGGCAAATATCAATCATCCAAAGACGGAATTAAATCATCAGCTCTTGATTTCAACAAAGACCACACGGTTCTGATTAGATATTAAGACAATATATTTTAAATAAGATAATAAGGTAATTTGTTTTTGCCACGTGTCGAGGGTATGTCAGAAATACTTTATAGGTTAATGGTAAAAAGCTACTGGAAAGTATGGTGACACGGTTTACAGAAATTACATTGTTAGGTGGTATTTTGTACTAAGATGAAGAGAGGATAAACTGTGAATGTAGGTACATATACATACGAGTATGTGCTGTTAGAGTACCAAAATGGTAGTACTTAGTGTGTACCTGATTCGAAAAAAACAATGACAAGAATTTATTTGTGTAGAGGAGTATCTGGTATATAATAAATGTCATAAAATCGTAATGGAAAATCAACAATCAACCAAGTTTTCATACTACGCCAGATTCTGAAAAAGACTCGTAAAGAACCATCGAGATTCAGCCCAATATATCGGGTACTACTCGTATGTACGAGGGCAAGGTGAAAAGTTATCGGCCTGACAATGAAAGACTGCGATTTTCAGTTAAAAAATGATTTTATTTTTCTGCATAATCTCCCTTGACTTCAACACACTTGGTCCAGCGTTTCTCCAACATCAGTATTCCTTCTCGGAAGTGAGAGTCTGGAAGGCTGTGGAAATATTCATCTACGGCCCCCTCAACTTCTGCATTGGATGCGAAGCGCTTCCCAGAAACAAATTTCTTCAAGTTTGGAAACAGATGGAAGTCTAAGGGTGCCAAATCAGGTGAATTAGGGGGATGACCAAGCAAATTGTACCCCAAATCCCGCAGTTTTCCCATCGCCAATGCACACTTGTGTACAGGTGCATTGTCCTGGTGAAAGATGGTTTTTTTCTTCTCCAATCCAGGACTCTTATCGCGAATTTTGGCATCCAGCTGGTCAAGAAGGTTGGAGTAATATTCGCCTATAATTGTTCTGCTTTTCTTAAGGTAATCAATTAACATGATCCCTTTCGCATCCCAAAACACACTGGCCATGACCTTCCGGCAGATGCGATCGACTTCGCTTTCTTTGACACTGAACCACCGGCTTCACCCACTGCTTCGACTGCTGTCTCGTTTCTGGCGTGTAGTGGTGGACTCATGTCTCATCCATGATGACAAATCGCCACACAAAATCGGTCGGATCCCTATTGAATTGGTCCAAAGATTGCCGCGAAAATCGTTTGCGCATTTGCTTTTGATCGGTATTCAGCAAAAGCGGCACCCATCTTGCGCAGAGCTTTCGCATCCCTAAGTTTTTGTGCAAGATGTTTCGCACCCTATCTTCCGATATACACATAGCCTGAGCTATCTCACTCACCTTCACTCGCCTATCGTCCAACACGATATCATGCACTTTTTCGATGGTTTCGGGTGTGTTGCGGTTTTTGGCCGTCCTTCATGCGGGTCATCTTTGAGGGACGTGCGACCACGGTTAAATTCAGCTGGCCGCTTTTTAACGGTTGACATGGAAGGAGCAGAGTCCCCGTAGACTTTTGTCAACTTTGGATGAATTTCCTTAGGGACCCATCCAAAACGAAGAATTTTATTACCGCACGATATTCAAGTTTATTCATTTTAACGAAAAACACACACGACGTCTACTGCAAAAATTCGTGTAAAGAAACTACTTGAGAGAACAAGTTGAAACTTGTCATACGAACTAATGAGAAGTGCACCCAGGCAGAAAACATAAATTTTTGCTGATTGGAACGCCATCTCTGCGTCTGGCCGATAATTTTTCACCTTGCCCTCGTATCATATTTGTCATGAATCAGTGCTCCTACTTATTTACGTAACTATTATACTTGTCTCTCGACCTAAGCGAAGCGAGTAATTACTGACATTTTAGCTAGTTACAAAATAGTAAGCTTTATCAAAATCGTATAAATTCCTTTGTACTCTTCCAAAGAAAAGGTCTGTGCTGACGTCACAAGCTCAAGACATTTAGCACAGAATATACTAAAGCTCGATGACAGCTATTTGACAACCATCATTACTCAACGAAACTCTTTTACTTTTTCTGCTGGACTTCAGCCTATCCAGATACGTTTGTTAATTTTGTCTTTCGCCACAATTTAGTGCATTCAAATGGCAACTTCTTCGAGTACAATTGCATGTGCAACGAATGAGGCATAAGCTTTGCATTTTCCTCTCATTATAAAAGTCATCTAATATGACGAATTCTGATACAGAAGAAAAACTATCACGCAGCGGGGACGAACGGTAACCAGCAAACATACGCAACGCTGACAAATGGTAAGGGAGATGTAGCCAGAATAACAATCAGCATACCACCTTTCTAGGAGAAAAGCCCAGAAATATGTTTCGCCACATTGAGGCTCAATCCACCACAACCTTTTAGCCATGTGAAACATTTCAAGCATATGCTGGAAAGCCGCGAGTTCTGCATCTTTACGGATCCCCTCGTCTACGCTTTCAAACAGAAGCAGACAAAGTGTCACCTCGACAAATCAGTCATCTTGATTTCGTATACCAGGGAATGGCAACAGTGTAGCCGATTTTTTGTCGAGAATCGAAGCCACCAAGCAAGGAGCGTTTGGCGTTAGGACTAACCGATCTGACACGATATCAAGAAAATGTTGAGGAACTACAACAAATGCTACGCCGTACCGAGAAGCAATTGTCATTACAATTCCAACTGATGAGCGATCCCCACTCTGCGGGAAACACCTATTGCGACGTAGGTTACGGCCGTTGCCGACTTTTTATCCCAAAGACCCTTTGGCAATGACTTATCGAGAAACTCCATAGCTTATCACATCCACAACGAAGATTGTAACCGAACGATACATTTGGATTTGAGTTCGAAAGGACTTATTTTTATAATCAGTGCGCGCCGAAGGGTATATAAATACCCTTAAACTGTTTCAAGGCACGGGCGTTTAGGAAAAGGGGGAAGAGGAACAGAGGAGCCTGTGCACGATGGCTTTAAATGTTTCAAGGTTGTAGTGATGGGGAAATACAGAGCCTAGTAGATCATTTCACATTCGTGTCGTTCGGCTTATAAACGAATCCCTATATACAGACAGTACGATCGAAGTTGGGCATAAGGGTGAACTGATGTGCATACGAAGCATGAAGCATATTGCGTGTGAAATTTTGAAGGGGAGAATGCAACTGGTTATTTCGCTGGAGCAACATATCACCGATGGAAGACATGTCGGCAGAAACCGTTGCTAGAAGCCTGATAAGCGGATGGATCGCAAAATTCGGCGTCCCAAACAAGATTATAACAGATCTCGGCAGGCAGTTTGAGTCTACAATATTCCACGAACTCTCTAAAGCTCTGGGGATAACACATCTCAAATTTACACCTTACCACCTCCAAGCGAATGGAATGCTGAAGCGCCTTTATGGCAACCTAAAAATGGCGATATTGTGCACAAAAAACTGGATTGATACGATGTGTTACCACTAGTTTTGCTTGGAATACCATGTTCTCTGAAACCAGATATATAGGCATCAGCTGCAGAGCTTATTCTGGGGACAACTTTACGCCTCACAGGAGAATTCTTCGTTGATAGGCAAGGTAGCTAAAGACAGACTGAATTCATCAGAGTTTCGAAAAAAGATGGCAGAGATTAAATCAACCAGCGCGTCTCGTTACGAAAAAGCTAAATTTTTTATACAACCTGACCTGACCTGTCTGACCTGCCCTGACACCACCATACAAGGGGGATCATACGAAGTCTAAAGCAGAGAACCAAAGTACTATTGCATACGCATAAATGGGAAGTCCATCAAGGTACCGATTGATTGGCTTAAGGCAGCATTCATTCTACAATCTAAACCATCCAAAGCAGCAGCTGCACTATCAGTCGTCGCATTTATATGTATACCAAATTTCATGTTTGTAGCTCAAAATTTAACGCCCAGAAAGTGGTGGCATACGGACGGACGGAGAGACATGCCTAGATCGACATAACTTTTGATACTCATCACAAATATATTTATATACTTTTGGAGGTATATCGTTATTATTTTTGCACGTTACAAACTATGTATCAAACTTAATATACCCTGGATAGGGTATAAAAATGCATACTTATTCACAGCTAGGGCTGTTCCACCATGCACAACCTCTGTACCCGTCCGGTAACCTGCAACACGGCATTTGTAAAATTACCCATATTCCGCGATCCAAAGACGGTACATGTTACATGCTTGTAATTTATGTAGTCACATAATGACCGCTCTAGTAACTTTTATCATATCTAAGAAAACGTATTAAGATATCGATTTCTTTAATCTTTAGGAGTTGTCTAATCTTTGGCTACACCCACAGGACTTCCATCCGATCAGCTTATTCACCTTCCTCTTGAAGACGCTGGAAAGACTGATTGACGATATAGACTATGCTGAGCTCGGGTGTTGCCTAACAAGAAGTTCGGTATAAAGGGGCACTCCGAAAGGCGGAATATAGAGTACACAGAGTTATAGCCTATGCGGAAGTCATTGCGATAGCTATATCGGAAAAATCTCCTCTTACTATAAGAGACCTGATAGAATCAGCTCTTAATAGACTTATAAAATGGACGGAAAGGGTTGGTTTCTCAGTTAACGCCGGAGAAATCGAACTTGTTCTGTTCACAAGAAAGGTACAAGGTACCATGTATCATTCCTCCAAAACTATTGTAAATGGCACGGTACTTCGTTTCGCTACTTGAGAGTTATTCTCGACAAGTAACTCAGTTGGAAACTGAATATAAAAGGCCGTGTCTTTGGGAAGCAAATGGCGGCTAAAGCAGCAATAAGGCTTAGAGAATCCTCACAGTAGGTAACGCTAATATGGCAAGAATACTATTCCTTGTGAGACGGACTATATTGTCTCTCACATTGACTTTGATATCAGATACAAAACCAGGATTCCTAGTAGAAGCGCTTGGGAATCTGAAGAAAACTTTAACTATTCTGCAATAGAGATATATCCAGATGGATCTAAGACAGCGTATCGTACGGGTGCAGGAATCTTCTCCAGTGCACCTATTGTAAACATTCCCAGACGACTACAGGATCACTGTAGTGTATTTCAAGGAGAAATTACGGCAATCCTTGAAGCTGCGGCTTGACTTTCAATTAACGCAGTAGAATATAGTGCTTTTGTACTATATATACCTATATACTCAGGCAGCGATAAAAACAATGGAATCGCCGACAATATGATCCAAGTTGGTAAAGCAATGCTGCAGGTCTCTTAACAAGATCGCTGACAGTTGCGACATTTCTCTGTGCTGGATTCTAGAACACAGCGACTTTCCGGGCAACTGCACAGCAGATGGCAAAAGAGGGTGCAGGTCGGAACTTCATGGAAAATAGAGAGGAACTGTCTGCTCCCTTAGAAACGAAGTCCTACCTTGATACAGAAACCAGGAAAATGGCAAAGAGCAGGTGGAATAGAATCAGTACTTGTCTTTCGTCGAGACAGATCTGGCCTAACCTGAATGTGAAGAGAACGGAAGCACCTCTGTCCATAAATAGGAAACGCATTAGTATAATAATAGGAGCCCTCATGGGGCACTGATTGATATGTAGACGTGATATTAGAATGGGTGTCCCCCCAATGATTTTTGAAGAAGCTGTAGAGACGAGAAGGAGGAGGAAACTATTACTCACCTGTTATGCACCTGTTCTGTCTTATAAATGTTGAGAAGGAAAAGCCTAGGGGAATACTTCTGTGACGATTTTAACAACTTGGTCAAACTTTATATTTACAAAGTAGAGAGTTATGTCTATAGATCTAGATTCTGCACAGAGATGAGGAGCAGAAAAGAGTTAACACAGTAACGGTTACCCATTATTATCATCATTTAGGAAAAACTTAGTCATGTATGGTTCATGGTGCCGGAAATCCGTTTCTTCTTGTGGTATCACAATGGACCTATCCTTGGTCTAAGTGTGTCCCTGCCTGCGCGTGGATAGGCAAGGCACCTAAACTAACCATCTTTTTTTTTATTAAAACATATGAAACTTTCGACTTCTAGTTTTGTTTATCTTCTCATAACCTGGCAATCGATAATGAAATGAAAAATTGAGCGCACAATTAACCTGTGCTGTGATTTGACTTAAGCGGTTATGGTTTGCGACTATATGGAATTTAAGTACGATTTTATTTTATACTGACAACTGCATGGTCAATTTACGAGGGTGGGTCAATAAGTCCCTGAAAATTAACACAAATTGTGTCGTCACCTTAAATTTAATTTTTTTTTGTCAAGAATCATCTTTCAAAAGAACGCACCCAAATTTTCAGACAGATCTGCCAAATAATTTTGTTGTGGCAGCCATTTTATATAGACGCCTACTAGCATTTTCGTTAAAATGGAAAAGAGTGAATTTCGAGTGCTCATTAAACACTATTTTTTCGAGAAAAAACTATCACGCAAACCAAACAAAAGCTTGACAAATATTATGGGGACTCTTCACCATCGATTGGAACCATTCACCACTGGTTTACTCAATTTCGGTGCGGTCGTTCAAGCACAAGTGACGCCGAACGTTCTGGTCGCCCAATTGAGGTCACCACACCAGAAATGGTCAACAAAATCCATGGTTTGATAATGGATGATCTGCGAATGAAAGTGCGCGAGCTTGAAGAGGCCACAGGCTTATCACATGGCTCAGTGATTTCGATTTTACATAAATATTTGGACATGAAAAAGCTTTCCACAAGACGGGTGCCGCGTTTGCTCACAATCGACAACAAACGCATTCGTTTGACACCTTCAAAGGTGTGCTGGCGATGTTCCAGAAAAATTCGGCTGAGTTTTTGCGCCGATTTGTAACTGCAGATGAAACCTGGATTCACCACAACACACCAGAAACCAAGGAACAGTCAAAACAATGGACTTCTCCTGGTGAATCGAAGCCGAAGAAGGCCAAGGTGGGTTTGTCAGCAAACAAGGTCATGGCGACAGTTTTTTGGGATGCGCGCGGTGTTATTCACATTGATTACCTTGAAAAGGGTAAAACGATCACCGGCATATATTACGCAGAGCTGCTGGATCGATTCCAAGCCGATGCAAAAACGGCCGCATTTGGCGAAGAGAAAAGTTATTTTTCACCAGGACACAGCACCGGCGGACAAGTCCGCAGTCGCAATGGCAAAATTGCATGAGTTAGGCTACGAACTCCTGCCTCATCCAGCATATTCGCCAGATTCAGCCCCCTACGACTATTTATTGTTTCCAAACATGAAGAAATGGCTCGGAGGTAAGCGATTTGGGTCGAATGAAGAGGTCTTCGCTGAAACAAACGCTTATTTTGAGAAGCTCGAGAAACCGTATTATTTGGAGGGCATCAACAAATTGAAGAAACGTTGGATGAAGTGTATAGAGCTAAAAGGAGACTATGTTTTTATACCGAAAAGAGTGTTCTTTATTTAATTTTTCAGGGACTTATTGGCCCACCCTTGTAGTTGTTAAACAACAATTGTTGCAGTTTACCATATTACGTATATATGTAATTTTATCGAATACAAAATGGGTAATTAAACAGATATATCCTTAATATTTGTGTCTTAGAATTGAGTTTATTTGCCTCGTTACATTTGGTTAAATACAAAAGTTATGAAATTAGCACAATTACTTAAAAGAGCAAGTAGTCCAGGGGAACTAGAAGCTTTACATCAACTCAGCGACAAAGGTAATAACTCAATTTGTTCCCCTACAAACCTTGTGTAAAGTCTGCCATATTGGAAAAATTGTGGATCAAGGGGTTTCTTATTATTTTTGTACAATTATCTGGAATGCTTTGAATAGTTAGTTAGTTAGTTAGTTAAGACTTTTATTCCATAAAAAGGTAGGTTGATACATTATCATATTCTCAACGTCCACTCTCGCAGTGTTGTTACACAGATCGCAAAGTTTTGACAGCTCTGGACGATGTGTAATAAAATTAAGTAAATTAAGTGCGATCAGCTCACCCCTTACTTTCAATAGTAGGCTTATTTTGTCGGTTTAGTTGCTATTTAAAAAGTATGTTTCATCTTGTAGATCATACCTAAGTTGCGAGTAGTATATTATATGTTGGGAGTATCGTTTACTAATCTCTCGTATTTATCTCGTCCGAGATTGATGACAATAGCGCGCAAAATTTAGACCTTAAGGCTGTACCCAGATCCGCCGCTGTTAATCTAAGATAGAAACCGCATTCCGACGCTAAACGTACCCAATTGTGATAAAGATGACTTCTCCTTGAAATGATATAACTGAGCACCAGCTTAGGTAGCCTGCTTTGTTCCATATCGGTTACTTTAACTATATGTATATTTAAAGTGCAGTCGTAGAACGTCCAGGAAAAGAGGAGGTACCACAGTCTCCAAATACAACATATAATTAGGCGTGTTGTTAGCTAGGTAACAAATTAATTTTAAGAAGTATCAAAGAAACCTTTCTACTTCCTCAAAAGGGTAAAATCCCCATACCTGGGCTCCGTATGAAAGAATTGATTTTGCTCTTGCACAAAATATTTTCTGTTTGGAGATGTGGGCTATGCTTTTGCTAGGGATTTGCAGTTATCAGAACTCCTAGGTATTTGTATTCTCTCACTATTTCAATACGTTCACCTTGAAGGCTCCACTTTTTGTTGCGGGAATACCTACCACTTTCGCCTCTGAATATCATCATCTTCGACTTTTCAAGATTAACACTCAGTTTCCATAGTTTGCAATACCCAGCTAGTTTGTTTAACATCAACTGCATCCTGTTTATTAAATCAGAGAGGAGGACAATATCGTCTGCATTCAGAAGCGCAGTGAAGTTTACTCGGTTCAGTTTAATTCCTGTCCTCACAAAATCAGTTATGTCATTGACGAATAGGATAAATAGAAGTGCGCTAAGTATGCAACCTTGCTTCTCTCCCATCGATGTTCCAAACTCATTAGAAATAAATTCGCCATCCCAGATGTATGCTAAATTGCTGTCGTACATTGTCCTTAAAATGTTGATGACTTTATTAGACAGTCCTATTACGTGGAGTTTATAAAATAGCGTCTCGCGGGGAATTATGTCAAATGATGCTCGGAAATCAACAAAGAAGGCTGCTTGTGTTGGCTTTTTTAAATTTCAGCGATGTTAATAAGCGAACAAATTTGATCAATAGTTGAGTATTTCTTTCTAAAACCCGCTTGAAATTCTCGAAGAATTTTCTTATCAGAGACCCACTGAATGAGCCTTTTAAACAAAACAGTTCCGAACAGCTTAGCCGATGTATTTAAAAAAGATATGCCCCTGTAAAAACTACTAGGAACATCCGGTGTTTCGAAACTTTGTTGAATTCCGCAGTACTCGTAAGTGCTAAAATGAATTCATTCGCGCAGTTTTTATAGGATTCGAAAGGGATGCGGTCATCTCCCGGAGTCCTTGATGACTTGTAGCCTCAGAAAGAGAATACTGTGAGTCTAGAAAGACATCGTCAACCAGCGGGGCCGGACAATGAAAAGTTGGCGAAATTTGGACGGGATTTAGGAGTCTACTGAAATGTTTCCTCAACTGTGGTGCCTGCAATTTGGATCCACTGATATTAGCTTTCCCGTTGACATACTTTACAGCTTTCCAAAACTCTGCTGAGGATATCGATCTCCTGAGGATATCGATCTGTTGGTTACCTCAATAGTCTGTTCTACGAAGGACAATTTTTCCTATAACTAATGCGCTTGAAATCCCTAATCGCTTCAGCATATATGGTTTTGAACACTTTTGAGTTGTGTTTTCCCAGAAGTCAAAGAGCTCCAAAAGACCTCTTTCTTGCTCTCAGACATTCAAAATCAAACCACTTTTATTTACTTAGAATGTTCCTCCTTGTTGAGTCATTTGTAGTTGCTTGCTTGATTATTTCTGGGAGGTTGGCAATGTTGAATATTTGAAGCTTAATGACTTTATTTATTTTAATTATGTGTTATCTTGCATACAAATGCAGAAACATTTAATTCCAATACAAGCTTTTAAAGATGAGAAAATTGTATCCGGGTACTTTAAAACCCATGTATTTCTCCGAAACTAAATCCTAAGTAATACTAAGTAGAAAATTATCATATGCTCATCTTAGAATTGTCCCTAGGTTCACCACAGAAGTTTTGGCCAAGATGATTTTAAATTTCTTGATAAAATTTCCAAAATTTTAATATACTCGTATTATAAGACATAAGTAAGCACAATTAAAAAAAAATCATACGGCATACGCTTGCGTCAGTAAACACAACTATCTACACAAATCTTGACACCCTAATAATTCAATTACCTGTAATAAATAAGAAGGCTTACATTCCGAAAGTCCAATGATTAGATAGTTCGTATCAAGATCGAAATAATAGTATTTAAGCATACGAAGCACAGCGAAACAGTATAGAATTTGCAAAATCACAAACAAAATGGTTAGCAAGGCACTTATTACTTTTTTCGCCGTACTTTGTTGTAAGTATAAATTTCACGGAACAACTTAGAACACTAGACTTATTATTTTTTGTAACAGGCGCCCAAGGAATTTTCGGCATCACCATTGTCAGTAAGTCTCAATGGGGTGGACGTGCTCCTACTTCTAAGAGCGCCCTCTCTAAAAATCTGGGATATGCTGTGATCCATCACTCCGCTGGAGCATACTGTAGCACCTCGGATACTTGCAAGGCACAAATGAGGAACATGCAATCTTATCACATGGACTCCTTGGGCTGGGCTGACATTGGTTACAACTTTGGTATTGGCGGTGATGGCAGTATCTATGAAGGTCGTGGATTCGGAGTTTTGGGAGCCCATGCCACCAACTGGAATAGCAAGTCCATTGGCATCATGTTCATCGGAGATTACAATAGTAAACATATTATTGCTTTTACAGAATAATTTCAGCACTCATTACTTAACTTTTATTTTAGACTCTACCCCAACTGCCACCCAAATTGCCAAGGCTAAGGAATTACTAGCTTATGCTGTTTCCCAAGGTTATTTGGCATCCAACTACATCCTGTACGGTCACAGACAAGTCGGTTCAACTGAGTGTCCCGGAACCAAGCTGTTCACTGAAATTAAGAAGTGGTCCAACTGGAGGGCTTAAGATTATCAAAATTTGCTGTTTGAGAATAAATAAATAATGGGAGCAAGCTATTAAAATTTGTTTTTCAATTCTGAATAATTTTAGCTATTTTTCTTTAACTTTCCAGTTTCTAGCTATATCATCTTAAAACAACAAATTTCGAAAGAATATTTTTCACCTAAATTTGTATTGTAAAATGCAATGCTTCTGATATTGCAAAGGTGGCGAGTAACACTATCGCAGTCGTTAGCTATTCGAACGCTCGATGATCGTATTTTGGATCCTCAATGGTATATGAATTTGTTGGTGATATTTTTGACCAACTGAATGTGACTGAAAATAGTGAATTTAAATACTACAGTAGGGGTGTGGACTATTGTCGGATTAATGAATTATTTGGGTTCTGCTTTGTAGCTCAATATATAAAGTTGGAAATGGACTTGCACAAAATAGATAATCCATCGCAATAGTCTCCAATTACAAGAGGTTTCATATTAGTAGTCGATCAGGTTATCGTGATCGCTCTGGATAGCAATTACGGTTGGCACTACTAGTGTATAGAAGCAGTTTTTCGAATATGGATTTGACTGTACCTAACCGCATAAGCGAATTTGAGCTATCTTCGTGGTAAACTGGATTGTTTAAAGTGATTTCCGGTATGTTATTCCATGCTTCAACAATTTTGTTTGGTTGTCCCACATTTTGAATTTCTGGCTTTTTCTGATCATAAATCACCCTTAACAAGATGGCCCACAGATTTTCAATTGGGATTACGAGTATGTCTGGACTAAAAGCTGGCTAACTTAAACAACGTTATTGTAGTCCGTCCTTTATGGATAGGAGCTGTTTCTTGTCAAAAATAACATCTTGGTCCTCAATTAGCGTTATTAGATGAAGAACAAGATGTTCATCCAACATCTCTGCACTTTTTGGTGTCAATTCTTCCAGAAATAATGACAATTTCTGTTTTCAGATTACCGATGAAAGCTGCTCACACCATAACTCAACTCCTCCTAAAGCCCTACGTGGTATGATTTTATTTTCTTTCCTGAGATGATGCCAATAGTACAGTACCGCCTGGGCCGTCCAGGTTGAATTTCTTCTTATCACTGAAGATCACATAAGACCACATTTCACTGTGTTGGACGTGTGTTTCAGACATATCGTGATTCCTTATGTCGCAGTTTGAGTGGTGGTTCACTCAAGCACTTTCGGTATTTCAAATTGTCGGAAACTGTTGTCCATTTTCTAATGAGACTAGAATCACAGTCCAAATTAAAACATCAAACTATTTGGATGAAGAAGCTCCTGTTTTTGGCATTTCGTGCAGAACGGTTCGTTTTACCGTCGCCGAAATTTTTGTTGGTCTCCCATATTGCTTATTTGTTCCGTAATTTTCCATACTATTCTTTGTTTTTGAATGTCGTTTAATTCTTTACCACGTGACATATTTAAAACTTATAATAAAATCACTTTGTAAAAAGTTTTACTTATTCTAAGTCTTACCATTCCTGATAAAAAAAAAAATCATTAAAAGGTTTTCCCTGATTTGGCATCAGTTGGCAATATTTTGGGACTAAACCAATTGGAAATGTTTATTAGTCATGCCAAGAAAAATGAAAATTTGGGTTTGAGTCTAAAATTTTTCACAGCACTGTATGTTTTGAACTCGCGGAAACTTGAAAATAAAAAAAGCCGCTTCATATATTTTCCCGGATATTTATTTTTCACCTACTGGGCGAGAATTGTTTTCATGAAAATTGTCGATCTCGAGATTTTGATCAATCTTGACATTACTATAATGGAGAAACTTAAAAAAGTGTATGTCTGCCTCTGTGTACCTCAGGCTGCTGCCAGAACGACTGCATGTCTTCTTCAAACGACATATCTGGAGTCTATGGCCTAATGCCCAGAGTTGAAATTCTAATTTTCATTATAGCCTTAAAATCAACGATAGGCGAATTTGAAAAGTTGCAATTTTTTCGAAAATTAACGATTTCGATAAAAATTCATATCTGAGTTTAATGTTTGGACGTTTGCAATAAGACCGTGTATCCAGTTTTTAACTAAAAATTCGAATAACGGTACTTTACTTATTAGCGGGCCTGTGAAAATTAGCCATTTCTTGGATATGGCTCGAACGATTTTATTAAAAATTGATATCTAATTAATTTTTGATTTATGTATGTAAGAACATGGCATTCAAATTTTTGACATATGTACATATGATCAAAAAACTTTTTCAGCCTTTTAACGGACTTTACGAAAAATCAATTTGTTTGCTTCTTATCGATTTCGCCAATATTTGAAATGTGAACAATTTACAAACGAACAGCACATATGGAGCAAGTACGTGCGACTCAGTCGTGCTCTTTATTTTCCTAAATATTCGGATTCTGATCAACCTTTTATTTTTTATCTAACTTTAGAGCTAGGGGTGAGCTTTGACTTCCTCAACATAGCTTCTCCAAACGCCTCTATTTAATGCCACGGTTCCCTAGTATCTAACACGAAATTTTTTTTTGTTTGTGCCTTCATAGACACTATCTATTCAACTTGTCTTCAGACGTCCTCTCTTCCTAGTGAATAATGGCACATAGTCCATTAGTATTCTTGGATATCGATTTATGTCCATTCTGGCAACATCGCTCGTGGTAGTCCCAACGACATATTCTATTTCAGTGTTGTTCAAATAAAGAATTGGAAAATTTGTTGAGGTTTAAAAGAAGCTATTTGTTTTCGACCAATACATAATGCTTTTAAGGTCGCTATTTAGTTTATCAACCCCGTCTTCAATCATACCCAGTTTGCAGCTTTGATGTATTTGCACATCATCAGCATACATACATATGTAATGACGAGAATTTAACAGCAAGTGGGAGGTCATTTATGAAAATAGAAAATAGTAATAAAGGCCCACGTATTGAGCCTCGAGGTACTCCAGACGATAAATTAATGAAACCTGATGACTTCCTACCTACGACGACAGCTTGACTCCTTCCGGAAAGGTATGAGAAGATTAAATTAGCAGCCGACTCAGAAAACCGAAACACGTTCTTCATTTTGGATATCAGTATATTGTGATTCACCGTCTCGAAAGCCTTCGGGAAGTCAAGCAGTCATAGAAATAACACCAGGTCTGAATCAATAGTGCATCTAAGGTCGTCTGTACCTTTTAAAACAGTTGAAACACAAACATAGCTGTTTATCCTGAAACCCGACTGGTGACTGCTCAAAAGTTGGTTGTTTTCAATAAAATTTCCAATACTTTAGATAAAACATGAAGTATTGATATTTGGTCTGTATTCAGGGCAGTGGGTAGCAGACTTTTTCACTACGGGTATGGCTTTAGCGATCTTCCATGCTACTGCAAAAGAACTTGTTAAAATGATAGCATTCAAAATGTAAGTAAGAATAAGAAGTATGTGAGGCAAAATTATCTTAATAAATAATGGGTGTATATCATCGAAGCGCATGGATTTAGATTTTATTTTCAGAATAGCTCTTACGACATCAGTCTCATCAGAGGTAATGCCGGTATCAGCTGGTTTTTTTTTTTTTTATAATTTGCACGTGTTAAAGGGGACTTTAACTTATACTAATTTTTTAGAACACGTATTTTTTTTTTTTTTTGTGGAAAGGGGAAGAGAAAGTGGTTTGAAACTCAGGTGATATTAAGTTTCTGTAAACTCCAAGGCTGGTTGTCCAGATAACTGGGGAGTATTTTCTTTGTTTTCGCTTTTATTGTCGTTGCTTATGATTCACAGTATTTTTTTTCCGTCATCATGATGTCATCATCACGATCAAGTTGCATTTTAGCCATATGACCACCCTACTGCCAGTGTTATGCCTTCACAGTAGAGTTGACTTAGCTTCGCAAGTGATCGACTTTTTTATTTATTTCGTACGAAATAAATAGATGATTCTTGACTTCAGGATTCGAACCCTGATTCAATAGCGTGACAAGCGATGATGTTACCACTACACCACGGCTGATTGCAAAACAAAAGGATTTGGTGAGGCACATTGAACTTTGGCAAATTCAGTATTAAATGTATCTAAACAGATGTCTTCAGAACACTGTCTTTTTTTTTTGGCGACCAACACCAAGCTCCCGTATGTTTTTCAAAAAAGATTTTACTGGCAAATTTCGGCTAAGACGTTTTGAGTAGAGTCGAGTTTTAGCTTCCCTAATTTTAATGCAGACTGTTTCTTAAAATACGAAATGAATTGTAGAGTTCGGAGAGTCTGAAGGAATTCCAACGTTTGTACGCCATATCTCCCTGCGGTAAATATAAGGTGAAAACCATGCACTTCTATCACGTTGAATGCATATTGATTTAAGTGGCATATGTGTGTTAAACAAGTTGTTGACAGAATTTTATAGAAAATTGACCTGATCATTAGGAGAGGTCATAAAGTTAATTTGCTGCCAATTCACACGAAGAATATGTTCTTCCAATCGATTCAAGTCGAGTCTTCGAAAATCTCTATACTCGTACATGATAGGTGTATATTCCACATTGATTTTAAAAGTTGCAAAAATGAGGTCATGTTTTGAAAATGCAGGCGCTGATAATTGGGGTTAAAGCAAGGAGTCTTGGGGATTATTTACAAAGAACAAGTCCAAGTAGCCGCGGAGCCCATAAAGTGAGTTGGATTATCAAAATTAAGGGTAGTTAAACCAGGAATGGCCTTTTTTTCAATAAATTACATTGAAGTCTCCATGTTAAGTAGGTTACAGTTGAAGTCACCACATATATATGTTTATACAGTGACTAGAAAAGAGGGTAGAAAAGAGAGGTGAAAAGTCAACATTTTTATTAGGCCTATATACGAGTACAACTCCGAGCGAGGCATTTATTACCACCATTAAAATTCCAATAAGACTATATTCGTTTGGAGACGCAGCATCCGATCAAACCACACGCTTCACGTTAATGCGGTTACGCACGTAAGTAGCTATTCCACCCCCAATTCTATCACTTCTATCAGTGCGAAGCTATACAAATTATCAGAAAAATCGATTTGAAACCAAGTCTCCGTGACACTTTAAACATATATCGAAATTCGTCTACTTTTGGGTATAAACTTTGTGCGTTAATGTGGCATACTCGAAGACCACTAGCTTGATTACACAAAATATCAACCATTACATGCAAATTTAAGTTAGTAACTGCAGTAACATTGTTGTCAATCATTTTCTTATTTGTATTAGCATTCGACCTTACTATAAGTCACTTTTTAATAATATATTCGTATGTAGGTACGAATAGACAAAACAAGCTCGTCCATGTATCGTCGATTTCTAGCAACTACTGCTATGTATAGTTGATTACGAGTATGTCCTCTGACCCCTCGTGGTGTATAGGACGTCAACAACGCCTGAGCGTCATCGTGTTAGAAGTTCTTCAACGCGTTTGAACTGCCTTCGCTCCGTAAGACGTGACCAATCCACTGCGACTTTCTCCTCCTTATTTTGATGTCTATTGGCTCCTGGCACGATATCGTGTGTAGTTCGATATACGATTTGGCCAGAAGATCCTTAGGATGTTGCGAAAAAGGTTTGCAGCTTCCTTGCAACGGTGTTGGACACTTTCTATGTGACCCATAAAGTAGGACTGTTTCCAAGTTTGATCAGAACAGCCTCAGCTTTTTAGATAGCATGCCGAAGGCAGCATTTACTTTACAAATTCTGTTGTTCACATCCAGTTCAGTAACACCACCAGACCTTACTTCCTGAACATAGAAAGCTGTTTACTTTCTCGACTTGCGTGTTTTGTTGAGAAATTGAAGTGTCTAGGGTTGCTTTTGCCGTATTTATTTTGAGCCCTACTTTGTACGCCTCCGACTTGAAATTATGGGCCATCTGGTCCATTATCCTGTGTGAGAGCTGGCAGATTATGTATGTCCGCTGCATATGCGATTATTGATCAGGATCTATTCAAGATATGCCTTGCTTTCCCCGGTAATAATGTTAAAAGAATTGGTACTAGTTTACTGTATCATAACCCATCATTTCGTGTTTGCAAGTGTTAGGATGGCTAACCTTGGGTTTTTTTTGCTGTTGATGCTTTCAAATGCTTGCTTAAAATTAATAAATAATATATGAACATAAATGTTGTATTCGTAGCATTTCTCGAGGTACTGATTAAAGAGATATGCTTGGTCAATCGTATATCTATGATATTTGACCTGAAACCACACCGATATTGATACTTGTGTATTGTCGCCATACCTTCACATTTAGATATTGTATTTCAGAAGCTCCGCCGTAATATTGTCTTCTCCTGGCGATTTGCTATTTTGTTTAACTACTATTTTTATTGCCTTTATAATGTCTTCTATTGTGGGTTCTTGGACTATTCCTTCGTTTTTATTCATTGTTGATAGATGTATATGTTGTTCTTTACATATTTTTATTACTTTTTTGTGTATATACTACTTATATGTGTAGGTTCATTGCTGATGCAAAATGGCATAACCTTTGCCCGTTGTCTGATGTTATATCGTGCAGAGAATACAGGCAGGGTATATGTTTTAGAAAATCCTCTTTGCCTATTTTCGCATTAAACTCACGGAGAATAATACATAGTAGTATCATATGAAAGTATTTTGTATTTTAATTAAAATAATTAATTTATAAATTTTGTTTACAACCAATTAATATCTTATATTTCTGCTATTTTATTTTTAACTAGTTTTTTTACTTTGCACTTAGAAATAGAAACTTTTCTATTCTTCTATTTACCCAATATATAAAAATAAACAGAACTGACGACTTCCAGCGACTTTCGACTAATTAACCTAACTACATTTTATTTAACTTCAGTGGCAACACTGGGTATTTTTTTAAGTAAAAGAAATTAAATAAAGTGCACAGCTTATCTGTATATTTATATCTGTGACTTTATCTGGAAAAACTAAGATTTGAAATTAAAGAATTTATTTTTATTATTTTGGCAATTACCCAAACCTTGGTATGCTATGACCTTGCACATATCAAATATGCGGATATTGTATAGATGTAAAGGGGTTTGCATTTTGGTTCTGTGATTTCTTAAGATAATAAGACACATATACCTGCGTCCAATATCGACAAGGAGCAAAATGGGCGGCTGCGAACAGTGGTTAGGAGCGGCCGATATTACTCGTCAGCACTCAAGGTAAGCACTGCGTTTTTAATCTGTCAAAATCTATCTTTCTTCTCTAATCTTTTATTCTCTTCTATACCCTTGACGCAAAAAATTAATGTATAATGTAAATTTTTAAGAATCAGTCAATACGAGGGTGGGTCAATAAGTCCCTGAAAAATGAAATAAGGAACACTCTCTTCGGTATAAAAACATTTTATTTTTCAACATAGTCTCCTCTTAGCTCTATACACTTCATCCAACGTTTCTTTAATTTGTTGATGCCCTCCAAATAATACGATTTCTCGAGCTTCTCAAAATAAGCGTTTGTTTCAGCGATGACCTCTTCATTCGACCCAAATCCATTGGGTCGAATGAAGAGCCATTTCTTCATGTTTGGAAACAAGAAATAGTAGCAGGGGGCTAATCTGGGGAATATGCTGGATGAGGGAGGAGTTCGTAGCCTGGTTTCTGGTGTGTTGTGGTGAATCCAGGTTTCATCCACGGTTACGAAACGGCGCAAAAACTCAGCCGAATTTTTCTGGAACATCGCCAAACACACCTTTGAAGTTGTCAAACGAATGCGTTTGTTGTCGATTGTGACCAAACGCGGCACCCATCTTGCGGAAAGCTTTTTCATGTCCAAATATTTATGTAAAATCGAAATCACTGAGTCATGTGATAAGCCTGTGGCCTCTTCAAACTCGCGCACTTTCACTCGCCGATCGTCCATTATCAAACCATGGATTTTGTCGACCATTTCTGGTGTGGTGACCTCAATTGGGCGTCCAGAATGTTCGGCGTCACTTGTGCTTGAACGACCGCACCGAAATTGAGTAAACCAGTGGTGAATGGTTCCAATCGATGGTGAAGAGTCCCCATAATATTTGTCAAGCTTTTGTTTGGTTTGCGTGATAGTTTTTTCTCGCAAAAAATAATGTTTAATGAGCACTCGAAATTCACTTTTTTCCATTTTACCGAAAATGCTATTAGGCGTCTATATAAAATGGCTGCCACAACAATACTATTTGCCAAATCTGTCAAATCTGAAAATTTGGGTGCGTTCTTTTGAAAGATGATTCTTGACAAAAAAAAAAAAAAAAAAATTAATTTAAGGTGACGACACGAAAAAAAACATTATACAGTAATGTCAAGTTTGATCAAAATTTTGAGGTCGAAAACCAATACTTGCCCTTATTGGTACAAAAAAAAAAAAAAAAAATACGTCTTGAAATTGGTACTCGAAAAGTTCAATGACCAGAGTTAAAATCTGGACGAACAAAAGATTTTTCTAGATATTAAGTTAGATAAACAGAAACGTTCTGAAGATACTTATTTCGAAGATTAGAAAAGCTCTTTCGAGCACAAGTTGACTGAACAAAGAATGTGCTGGAAAATAAACTGGAAGAGCAAAATAAGAAATAAGAAACAAAATTCTAAGCAATTGATAAAAAATTAGAGAAGGTTGAAACATAAATTGACAAACTAGAGACAAAAGTGGATGCAGTCGAAGAAAATTTCGAAGTCTGGCTAAGAAGCTCAAAAGCACTAAGAAACAAGAAGTTTGAGAATATTTCGTTAACTACCCCCAAGAAGGAAAGAGATGCAGCCTCTTGTCCTCGGTGGTCAAACCTCATGACCAATATACAAGAGGCAATCCGAAGCAGCCACAATAGCGAATACCTGGGACGACGAGGAGAAGTATATTGATCTCACGCTTGCGCTTAAAGGATAAGCTGCAGAACTATGATACTGCTGCCAACATCAGGAAGGAAACAATTTTACCGCCATGGGATTCATAAAACAATTTCCAGAACTCATACGAACACATCATAGATTCCAGACCCATTCGTTTGGAATCTAACGACTTTCACTGACAAAGCAGAAAGAATTGGCAGTTATGGCGTCCACGATGGAGAGAGGAGGTCTGATTGCACCAATTGTCAAAAAAAGGAAGACAATTTAAATAGTCAGGAGAGTACCAGAAGAGCTTTAAAGAACTTAAGCCATAACTTTGCCAAGCCCCAATACTAGACTACCGCAAAACGTTTATTGTTAATGCAGACGCTAGTAACTTCGAAATTGAAGCCGTCCTTTCTCAGATAATGCTAAATCTCAGAAAAAAGTAAGGTTCTTCCCATCTAAAGCAGAGAAAATCCGAAACGCTCAGTAAGAGGACCCAGCCATCGTGCAAACAAGACACTGCAAAAAGTACGAGGACGTTTTTATTGGTTCAGTGCAAAGAAGGACGTTGAAAGCGAATGCCGTAAATGCGCTACATGGATTTTGCAAAGGACCAAGATTTACAATGCGAGGGAATATGCACCAGTACAACATGCGTGTACCTTTCGAACGAATCACCACCGATATTACAGGCCCACTTCCAAAAACCGGCAATGGCAGTCAACACATCCTAATTGTCATAGACTACTTCAGCAAGTGGCTTGAAGCATAGTGATATCGTCAATAATTGAGTGATCTGAGGAACTGCATTCTGACCAAAGGCGAAACTTCGAGTCAAAGATATTCCAAAAAGCGTGACAGCTACTCGGAATAAAGTAGACAAGGAGAACTCTGCTTCATCCACAATCGGACGGGATGGTACGTTTCAACATAACCTTGAACCAATATCCAAGGTCGTGGGCGACTACCAACGTGATTGGGATCGTCATATTCCCTTCTTTTTAATGGCCTATCGAAATACAGTGCATAATACTACTGGACATACTCCCTCCGAAATCTTGTTTGGTCTACTAGTCTACTCTTGTTTGGATCGTCTACATCGCTACCATGGGGACCATGCAGATGGGCTTGCTCGCGACGAATAAGTTTAAAAGAGGTAACAGTACAATAACACAACGTCATCTATACATAATATACAAACTGTCATATTGATTGTGAATGCAAACTCTCGACCGCTCATGGCGAGATCGGTGGATTGAAATTCGTTGTGAATCCAAATATGATAGCACGAACACCAGTTAATTGGTTCATTACTAGGAGGTTATGGAAATGGACAGCGTCTATGGGGAGAATAATGCCATTTGCCGAAGTTTCTGGATCTGCTTAGTGGATAGTAAATTTGTGAATTGTTAAATAAAAAGTTCAACTAAATACAGTTTTATCTTTTGAATCCGAGCCCGGATATTATAGTATAGTTCTGTAATATCCATTGCGAATCCTACATAAGTACAACAGTACAGCGCTGTCTCTACAAAATATAAAACTGTGAATACAAACTCTAAAATCCCTCACGGCGATATCTATGGATTGGAGTTCGGCGTGAATCCAAATAGCATGAACACCAACCAACCAATCGGTTCATTTACTGAAAGGTTCTGGAAGTCGATAGCAACTATTCCAAGAATAATAAATACCGAAGTTTCTCGATCTGTTGAGTGTGGGTGTAATACGTGTTCCATTCAATGAGGGACACAGTTTGATTTATGTGACTTAAGGAGATAGTTTCAAAGTTGTGTTGTGAAAGTTGAATAAGTGCGCGAATTTAATCGATCAAGTGAATAAATATATTTTAACTACTTCACTGGAGAATTGAGTAATGTAAATAAGCGATATTTGTTATGACGGTGTTATTCTAAAGACAATGAATCAAAACGATAATGAATTAAAAGAATCGAAGTGCAATTTTAAATTATAACTGACATACTTACACAGAAAACAGTTTTATCTTTCGAGCCCTAGCGCTGATATTACACTACCTAAAGTATAAAACAATAACATAGCTACTACATAACTAAACACATTCTGTTCTTAATTAAAAGATAAACATTTATTTTACGTCCATTAATGACAAGATCTATGACGCTGTTCTACAGGGGAACTCCAATATTGAATTACCAAACTCACGTTTTTCTAAAGATGGTGTATGTCCACATGTCTGTAAGTTTGTAATCTTTATTAAAGAGCATGTAGTAGTAAATAGTACTATTGCAAAATGATAGTAACTCTAGCTTATCAGTCGATTGAAGAATATTTAAATTATTAAATGATCTATTCGTAACCCATAATCTTGAAAAAAGTGATAAGACG
Organism: Pocota personata; assembly: GCA_963082735.1. Classification (NCBI taxonomy): domain Eukaryota; kingdom Metazoa; phylum Arthropoda; class Insecta; order Diptera; family Syrphidae; genus Pocota; species Pocota personata. Next base: position 67,609,126 of record OY720429.1, read on the forward strand.
ATTTTTGATTGTGATATTGTGGAGAAAAAGGAAAAATCCCGTTCAATTAACCTTACCCCCATAGTCTAAGGAAATCTTAATTTGAATCTAGCAAAAATGGTTTAGATTGGTGTGCAAAAATTAAGAAGATTCACACTGATTAGATAGACATTTAATTGGAGTTACAATCTAGCCCGCAGAATAGTATTTAAAGAGCATGAAAGTTGGTGTGCACTTCAGACAATTGTCAACAATCAATATGGTTAGCAAGGCTCTACTTACATTCTTCGCCGTTCTCTGCTGTAAGTATATACTTCAAAATACGCTGCAAAACATATAACTATTTATTCTACTCATACAGGCGTCCAGGGAATCATTGGCATCACCATTATCACCAAATCCCAATGGGGTGGACGTGCTGCTACTTCTAAGACCTCAGTTTCAAAGAACTTGGGATATGCTGTGATTCATCATTCTGCTGGAGCTTACTGCAACACAATGGACACATGCAAAGCACAAATGAGGAATATGCAATCCTACCACATGGACTCCTTGGGCTGGGCTGATATTGGTTACAATTTCGGTATTGGTGCTGACGGCAACATCTACGAAGGTCGTGGATTTGGACTTCAAGGAGCCCATGCCACCAACTGGAATAGCAAGTCCATTGGTATCATGTTCATTGGAGATTACAATAGTAAGTATATTACAACGTTTCAGGAATTATAGCAACATACAATGAATGAATCTTATTCTAGACTATACCCCAACTGCCACCCAAGTCTCGAAAGCTAAGGAATTGCTCACTCATGCTGTTTCCCAAGGTTATCTGGCATCCAACTACATTCTGTACGGTCACAGACAAGTCGGTTCAACTGAATGCCCTGGAACCAATCTGTACAATGAAATCAAGAAGTGGTCCAACTGGAGGGCATAATTTTATTTAATATGACTTTATAGAAAATAAAATTTGACGAATGCATACGAATAAAATAGTGTTTGAACTTTGATTAGAAAACAGAATTTATTTGTTTAAATTGAGCTTATTTGCTTCAACTTTAAACCTAAAGGCGCATTGCAAGTGAGTAGTGTGTAGTTTGAATAGTAAAGATTGGAAGTTAGTGGGTGGAGGGTGTATTATATTTCAGTTGCAGTGTACGGTGCACGCCAAGGCTCTGTGGTTAGGTGAAAGGGAGGTTCAAGGTTCGAGCCCAAGAAAACACATAAAACAAAAAAAAAAAAAATAAAAATTTCTCACGGTCCCACCTCTCGCGAACATCTGAAAAAAATTGCTCTTCGGAAACGGCATAAAACTGTAGGTCCGATCCATTTGCGCTGCGCACAGTATTCGGCTGTTAGCGCCAACATATTTATTTATTTATTTATTTATTTATTTTATTCACTGCACGGTGAAGTAATAATCAAATTCCTCTTCTCATTCACAAATCGGAATTATAACATTTCTATATCAGCATGGAAACAAAAACTAGACCCGCCAACTTTCATTTATAAACAATTAGTTATTTACCAAACAGTTCTGACTCCCTAATTACACAATTGGTAATTCGTTTGCATAAGTGAGTAGGTTGCAGAGAACTGTGCAATGCGGCTGGCGTTTTGTGACTACATGTGATAGAAAAGTACCTCGAGGTTAGCTTGACGACTACCTATTCTAATCTCTAGGGAAACAACTCGCAGTGTGTTCATAGGTGATATTGATATCACAACATAGAATTACTTTGAAAAGTTTTAGCTTCATTTATTTAACTATAGTTCTACTTTTCCATAAAATAAAGAAGCCTTAATACTTTCTATAATTTATAACATTAAACAGCTGAGAGGCATACAAAATTACGAATTATTTATTAGTCTTAATCAAAATAAAATTGCGTCATTATGCAGCTTTTCCTAAAATGCAGATCAATCTAAACTGCGAGTTAGAAACTACAAGTATATGCAAACCATACTCCTCTCTTGGGCACTTTTTTTTGGATTCTTGCTTTGTAAAATGTTCATTTACGAACTTGCCCCACAATATAACAAAGCAACGATATTAAACCCCTTTTTAAGATTATTATTATCATTATTATTATTATTATTTTTATTCATTCCTTACTAGCATAAAACAATTTTACAATGCACAAAGCGAAGATCAACCAGAAAACCTTGTGTGAAGCGAATGACAATGGTTTAAGTCGAAAATTCGATAAGCGAAACTACGTGCAATAACTGCATATGATTCAATTTACTTCATTGAACTTTGTTTACTATGCACGCATAATTCAAATTATTTTCCAAAAACATCAAGTAACATAGACATTTCAGCTTGGGACAAAATGTCCTACACTGGTAATTCACCTCCTTTTCGCAATTCCATACAATTTCGGTAGAATAACAGGCTATAGAGCAAAACATAGCTACATACCACGGAATGTGTTAAGCAGCAGTATACATTGCGTTAATCCCCCCCCAGACGATGAACAACTGATTTTCTCACTAATTTATTTTTTGGATCTGCTTTTAAACTCTTATCAAGGAAGCTCCTATAACTTTGAATAAGATATCAGTGCGGTATCATATCATTTGTTGGTACCGAAGTAGGATAGCATACCGGGGTATGTGGTTGTGAAAAAGGTTTTAAAGTTATAATATGTAATATCGAAATTATAAACTATAATATATAGGTAGAAAATAGCAGAAACAATTTGAAAAATTGTTTGCACGACATACTAAGGTTAAGTTACAGGTTAAAAAAGTGTTTTAAATGGTCTTCCCTCAATTCCGTTCCTTATAAGTCTTATAGCTTAGTTTTATAGCCGTTGAAGTTTATGCAGATGTGAAGTGCATGCGTTGCCCTATGCCAGTATCTCATACCTTAGCTTGGCTTCGAAAAGGGCATAGTAAACTTGCTTTAAGACCTGTGAAGTAGAGAAATCTTTTAAGTATACTAAACCAAACAGCGCTCCCCACAGATCCAAGCGAAATTTGTCAATATGCTTGTCCAAATAAAGTGGCTGTCGATTGTAACTCCCCAGATATTTATATGTTTCAACAATATCAATTATTTGACATGTAATTGGATATGCATTATTCTATAGCAGATGTATCTTCTGTTGAGTGACTGCAAGATGAGGCCCTCGGATGTGCATCATTTTGGTCTTTGTAGCGTTTATCATCAGTCTGTTATCGTGGCACCATTTTACTGCATTATTGAACTCATTCTGCGTGATTCGCGTAGCTGCATCCAATAATCTATGGTGGACGACTATAGAAGTATCGTCTGCATAGGTAAATGGATTTATATTCTTGAAGACGCAAAGTAGTTCATTAGCATATAAAATAAAAATGATAGGTCCCAGTTTCGATCCCCGTGGGACTCCATATTATACTCCTTTTTTGTTGCTGAAAGTATCTTTATCTACCCGAAAACTCCTACCACTAAGGTAATCCAATCGCTAATCCAATCCGCAAGAATTCCAATACGTTCTAGAGCCTCAATTAATTTTGTGTCATTTAGTGTGTCGAATGCTTTACTGAAATCCTTAAACAGTAGGAGAACATGGTGGTTTTTGTTAAGGCTTTCATTCACAGAGTTAGCAAATTCACCCAAAAGTTTTCCAGTACTTTTATTTTTTTTGGAAACTATTGTATTACTTTTCATGGATAAGAGCAGGCTTTGCAATAAAATTTAGTAACCGTCTCGATATCACTTCTTCCAGATATTTTTCGATAACTGGTAGGGTCGATATTGGTCTATAGATACCGGTAATGTCTTTATATATCGGTCGTACCACTGCTATTTTTAGCTCCTGTGGGATCTTGGCTTGATGCAGACTCAGGTTTATAATTTTAGCTATTATAGCACCAAACTTATAGGCGTGTGTTTTTATATCAACTTCTCTAATTCCATCGAATCCTGGGGACATATTTACACCAAGAGAAAGAATAATGGTTTGTACCTCAATTCCGTTTGTGTCCTCAATATAAATGAAATTAGGAATCACAGTACCATTGTGTTGAGATGTAATAGCATCGTTGTGGTGTATTATGCGTAGGGTTTGTTCCGCGAAATTATTGGCAAATTCGTTTGAAAGTATCGATAAGGCTTTTTTCGATGCACAATTTTTAATTATCACTTCATTTAAGCTGAGCTTTTTTCTCCACATAATTTCGTTTATTAGGTTTCAAGTTCTACGTGAGTCTCCTCGAATTTGATTACATTTGTGTTTATAATAGATCAATTTTTGTGTTATTATTTGTTTATTTAATTTGTTTCGAAACTTTTTATAATTGAATTCGTAGCTTTTGTTTAATTTATTATTCTTCCACTTTCGGTAGAGTTCATCTCTTTTTTTTGCATTCCCCTATTAAATGAGGTGTTCCATTTTTGTTACAAACTTTTCATACAAAATGTCGACATCGGTTTCCTCAAGAAATACTTCCGAATCCGTAGCAAGAATATAATTATCAACTTTTCTTTAACACATTTGTGAAATATTATATGTTGACAGTTCTCAACATCTGGAGCTTTTATGTAATAGAAAAGAGGGTAATGACCCGGTATAGCACACTCGATTACTGCCGAACGTATTTGGTTTTCAGATATTTTGACTAAAATATGATCAATTAAAGTCGTTGAGCCACTGCTGAGATCGACTCTAGTATTCTCCTTAATTACACTAATAAACCCATAAGACGCTAACATTTCTTCATATTCATGTCGCTCATTAAAAAGTAAAAAAAAAAAAATATTTGGCGCAACAGCTCTTTAAGTGCCAGGGCCTAGCTTCTCGCAACCACTCGTGTTGTGTGCGTTATATTTTTCACACGAATGGAAGGGATCTACAGTTTTAGTGCCGTATCCGAACGGCAATTTGTTTTTGAGAAGCTTTTTCGTGACAACAATACTCTCGGATGTTTGTCAGACGTTCGCAAGAGGTGGGATCGTGAAAAAACTTTTTGGTGTTTTCTGGGATTCGAACTTGGAACCTCTTGCGTAGTGATCCGAAACACTAACCACTACGCCACGACGCCACGTCGCTCACTAAAGTCGCATCCGTAATATTTTTCATTTCTTCGAGAACATTTCGCATCTCTTCACCGAACTCGTTAATACTGAAACCCGGAGGTCTATATGTTCCGCTGTTTTATTTTTTGTCACTTATTATCAACGATTCATATGAAACGCTTTCGGAATTTACGTATGTAAATGGACTCGAAAAGCTTGTCTTCCTACTCCTTAACATTAATATCTACAAAACTAAGAACGATATTGTGCGATGAAGCAAGCTCATTCCATTATTTGAAGGGGGACAAATTGCACTAGATGGCAATCTTCAATAATCGATTTTGGAGATTATAATTTGACCTGTGCATCACTTTAAGCATGTAGTCCACATTGGCTTTCAAATTGCGTAAATAGATTTGAGAAAGACCAGACTCGAGGTGAAAGGCATAAGTTGGAGTTATTCAGGGGAACAATTGAACAATTTCAAACTCGTCGAAGTATTGATAGCCATAAACTTGTCATATACGTAACATGCACCAGGCACTACCAATGCTACGCATGGTTGTGATCCTGGGACGAGCAGAAATGCTCGGGTCAGAGCTATTCGGTTTCCGGGGGATAGTAAAATAATGCAACGGCTTAGGCGTAACCTAAGAGTCGCGAGTTGGAACCTTGGAAGTATGAGTGGCCGCAACTACGAGCTTCACCCATCACAAGCAAGAAAGAGCACGAGTGGATCAGTTGGTATTGTCAAGTTCAAAGGAGAGATCCTTCGAACCCCGTCAAAAAGGCAATATCAATCAACGTTCCTACACAATCGCACAAAAAGGCAGACCAAAAAACTACTGGATCAAACAAATGCAAAAACACCAGCATTTGATTGGCCTCAGTGATGAAGTGATGCGAAACCAGGAAGTCTGTCGGTACTTCCTAAGGTCAAACCGGCAAACCCCACAGACGGACCAGTAGGGATGCAGTAAAGTGGAAGGGTTGTGATCCTTCTACTCCGGATCATAACCTCGCTGTAAGAAAGAGAAGAAGAATTCTATTAATCGTGTCGAAAGCGGCCTCGAAATCGATAAAAAAGGGCATATAATTTTTCTGCTCTCTCTGAACTTTGTAACAATAGCCGTCAGTGAAAAAATGTGGTCGGCAGTGGAAAACCCAAATCGGAAGTAAACCTGGAAAATACTTAAGCGGTTATTTGCTTGCACCAAAACTGTTGAAGATGAAGATAAAAAAGCTGCTCAAAGGCACAAAAAAAGGCTGCTCAACCACGTTAACATTGAAATAACAGAACTATTAAATACTGACAATGTAATCAGGAGAATAAGATGGGTAAAACTTCTTGATCTCTTAGAGTTAGCTAAGGACAATAAATTAGGTAATATTTTCAAACAAGAAAGTCTTGGAATCCGACAAACGGCGGATTTTTATTTTCTATTTTTCAAATAATTCAAAAATGAATTGCCGATTAGTCGAACGACTAGGTGCAATCCCATTCGGGATGATGAAGCATCCTTCGCGTACTAGCTCTCCAATATCTTTCGATGACTTTTCCTTCCAGCGGAACAGAAGAAGGTATTCTTCAGTAACTTTCTACCTGTGTATCTATGATTTGGCGAGAAAAATTCTGAGTTAATTGATAGAAGTTATTGTGATAACCTAAGTGATAAGAAAATATGTACTTTTTTGTCTTGAAAGTGGCAGGCGGTCGAAGCAACGATAACGGGTCAGCTAGTATATACACTTACTCGTAGTTGCAAAACTTAACACATGACTTGATTCATGCCTGTAAAATTTTCAGAATGCAATTCATTTAAAAATAAATACTAATTTTGTATTCATTTACATAACCTAAGTACTAAATGAAATGCAAAACATTGGCAGCACTACCAATCCCTTCTAAAAAGAATGAATATGGCGAATTGCAACTTCGCAATAGTGACAAAAGTCTGCATACGATCCCAATAACAGCTGGTTGCCTTTTTTTTATTTTCTTAATTTAGAGATTTTGTGTTGAGTTTTCTTAAAAAATTACGAGTCGAAGGGAAACTACTGCTGTAGTACGAAAAATGGTTTTGAAATTAAAAAATTAAGGAAAATCAATGACAGAAATCGGTCGAACATTGCAAGGGCAACAGTGCAAGCAGTAATTAAAAACCTCACTACACTAGATCTTTTTCAAAACAAACCAAGGTCGGTGTGGCCTAGCACCCTTGATGAAAAAGTGTCAAGAACATTTTTTACAGTTATAACTCAGAATCCTGAGAAAACACTGAGATCCAGAATACTGAAGGAGTGAGCTATTCACAATACGTCACTGCTAAGAAAAGTTAGACTTTCTTCAAAATTTGCGCGCAAAAACTCCTTTATACGTGAAGTAAATAAGGTAAAACGGTTGAAGTATGCTTACAAATACGAAAAAGTGCACGAAACGTTGGGAGCGAGTAATATTCAGAAATAAATGAAAATTTAATGTTTTTGGAAATGATGGAGGAGCAAAAAAGTATGGAGAAAACCGAATAAAGTACAGTGGAATACGAAGAACTATGGATCGACATATTTACATTGAGATTTTAATAGACAGTTATGTCCCCAGTATACAGAAACTGAATTCACCTGGCGAGTTCATCTTTCTCCATGATAGCGAACTGAAGCACATTTTGACCTTAGTAAGAAAATGACTGCTCTGTAACGTTAGAAGGAAACTGCATAAACCTCCGCAATCAACCTTTTGTGGTCTTAAAGCGTCTTTAGTTGAAGAGTGGCAACAAATTTCACCTGAAATCACAAGGAAGTTAGCACTTTCCATGCCTGCTCGACTTAAAGAAGTATTAAACGCGTTATTAATAAGTCTTGTAAAATATAATATTATTTTTATATAAATCTTGTCGTATGCAGACTTATGTAACATTCAAAAACTGTAAATTTTGTACTCTTGGTTTCAAGTTCTTTTACTTCAATGTTTTTCTTTTTGTTCATTATCCTTATTTTAAATTAAAACAAGTTCTGTGAGTCGAAAACACTAAATTTTGTACATTTAATTTGAAAATCTTAAAAAAAATCAGTTGTATGTTAGCTTTTGTAACTAAGTGTGTGTACAGTTTTTCTTTTTTTTTTTTTTCTTTTTAAGGAAATTTCCAAATCTCTGAACACTCTGACACGTTTTTCAATCCATTGTACTACCAGTCAGAAAACACTTTTTTTTTGTGTAGTGGAAACTTGGATTTTATTCGTTTCCATTTAATGGTCGTGGCTGTGGTTGCTGTTCCCCGCTCGGGTTCAAACTTCCACAGTACTGGTCACTAGCAAACACACTACTCGCTACACCGCACCATGACACACTGTTATAATAGCTGCACTCTTTTTTTTATTAATGGGGACATACATATGTCTGTAGCTATGATTTGGTGAACCTCACACCCACTCATCAACTTATATACCAAAATATAATCTACTGCTATTATATGTAACTACCAGTGGAGGGCTTCGTCGTGTTACATTGCCAGTAAAGAAACCACAGACTTATTTTATTCCTTGCAAACAATGGGATTTAACATACTCGTACAAAGAAAGTTTACAGCTGAGTCACGCCGCTCTTGGTGGTAGGTAATTTGAGCCCAATGGAAGTATGTAATCACATTTAATTTTAAATAGATATTCTAGAAATTCTACAGCGTTCTCCGGCAGGGAAACAGGAGAAATAAATTGAATTACTGGAATTAGGATAACACTCTTCAATATGTACACTGCAGGCTAAAAGTTTGAGGCCTAATTAGACAACTGTCTTCATTCATACATGGAGATTCAATTTTATGAATTTCATTGGGTTTTTTACCTGAACTTTCTACCTGAACAATCAGATAATAAAAGTCGAATTTTACACCCACTTTTTTGAAAAGTGGGCGTTTTGTTTACAAATGTGGGGAAAACCGCTTATTGAGAAGTGTTAAGGTTTTTCATAATTATTAAATTTTATAACTTGTGCTTGTTGATTCAGTACTTGTTTATGACTCTACATCAAAGGGGTTCTCAAATCTCAAAATTTGTTGATCTGGATTGCAAGTTTTTTCGAGATTCTTCACGCCTTGAGTAAACAACTTAAGGTATCAAGGTGCTGCGTTCAAAGTAACATTGAACGACACGCTCAAACCGGAAGTCTTGAGGATAAACCATGGTCAGAACGTCCTGGAGCTACAACTAAACACGAGAATCGGCTAATATTCACAACAAGCAAACAAAGTAGACGAAAAACAGCACTCGAAATACACGTCGAAATAAATTTAACACGGTATAAACCACTGTCCTTGACAACGGTCAAATGAAGATATGACTTAATCTGGACTATTTCGGCGAGTTACTATTCGAAAACACCTGTTGCGACCACAAAATAAGCAGAAAAGGTTAGAATGGGCCAAAAAGCATAAGGACTGGACGGAAGACGATTTCAACAGAGTTTTGTGGAACGATGAATCCAAGTTCGATGTATTTTGCACAAAACGGAGAGTTTTCGTTCGACGCAGCGCTGAACATGCTAGCAGACTGTGCAGTTCCTACCGTCAAGAATGGAGGCGGTTCTGTTATGGTCTGGGGATGTTTCTCTTCAAGTGGAGTGGGAGATCTGCTACGAGTGATTGGAAAATTTAATAAGGAGGCATACAACACAATATTGGAAGAAAACGCTGTGATCTCTGGACTGAGATTAATTGGCGAAGGATTCGTATTTCAACAAGACAACGACGCTAAACACACGTCAAGATTTTGTCAAGACTACCTGAAACAGAGGTAAGATGAAGAAAACTTACAAATCATGATATGTGATTTAAACAATATAGATCTGTTGTGGGAGGAACTGGATAGATGGGTCCGGCATCAATGCTGATCATCAGAATCTGTGTTGTGGAATATTATCCATACTATTGTATTGCAACAATTCAAAAACTGACAACTAAAATTCCCAGAATTGTAAAAAAAAGTAATCGAATGTAAAGGTGGCTTTTTCGACGAAAAATCGGTTTAAGTAATTTTTTTCTTCTTTTTAATAAATTTCGTTATGTTTAAAACAAAATAAAGATATTTGTCTTCTTATTTTACATGATTATTATTCTACTAAAGAGTTTTATTCGATGTTAGATTTTGTGCTTCCTTCGAGTACTGAGGGCGGCTTCAAACTTTTGGCCTGCAGTGTACATACGTTCTAATCACTTTTTTCTTTTAATGTACAAGTACAAAAAGCAAATATACTTTTAGGTGATCGACTTTACCCCAAAAAGTAGACAAGTTACTTTTATTAGCCAAATTTATTTTGGGAGGTGTAAATTATCATAGCAGATGCGGACGCTGATTTGAACTGTGCATATGAATATAGAAATGCGATTAGAACACATGACTGCTAGGTATGCGTAAGTGAGCTAGAGCGTTATTAAACTTTCTTCTTCTTCCAGTATTCTGACAGTAGTTGGTGGGTGTTATATTTGACTCATTGTACCCGTGTTTCGTTAAGATATCAGCATATTGGCTGCTTCAGTGATCGCATAATGACTTGATTACAATCAAACCTGGGATCTTTCGGTTGACATTTAGAAAAACACAAATGGAATCTGATGCAGAAAACGGTCAAATGTTGACTTATGTGATCACCAACTCTAGTTTACCCAACATAAATATTATGAATTGGATTTTCTGAAATGATGTCAGAGAAACATCCACCAGGTCTTCAACTACATGGAAAGTTACCCATTTCTTGAATGGCATAATAGCAACACTTTTCACTATTCTTTAAAGTCTTGCTATGAGTATCCAGTTAAATCGATAGACGTCCTTGTTTACCATTTTTTTATTCTTCTGATGATGATTAGTTGCTTGGATGGTTGGTCTGGAGTTGTTCTTGATGAGGTACACTTACACAAAAACAGATTTACTGTGCTGCCACTGGAGTCTGGACGGAGACGGCGTGATTCATCTGTCTACTCCCGAAACCAGTCACTTTTTGCTATACCTAAAGTATTTAATTTTAGTCATACAGGCGCTGTTGAGTGAATAACTGAGGGTACCTTTCATAATATAGGCAAGAGAAGTGCATAGGAAGTAGACAGTGGTATCTTTCTTCCTTTCGTCTACGCATTTAATGCAGAAGTCATTGCCATCTCATTGCCATGGGTGAGGTACTCAGCGAAAGAAATAGGGACAGTCTTTTATTGCCTTTAGACCTTACGATATGAGATTTAATGACAGCTTGACTGTTTTTTTTAATATATATTAGGTGCGCAACTAAGTTTGATGAAAATGCAACTTTATTGTAAAAAAATAGTTACAAATGAATCATTCAAAGTATTGCCCATCACTAGCTACAACTCGTTCCCATCTTTCTGGCAGAGCTCGAATACCGTTAGGGTAAAAGTGTTCATCTTTTGAGGCTATCCACAAATCAAGCCATTTTTTGATGTCTTCATATGAGGGGAACTGCTGATCAGCCAGACCATGTGCCATCGAACGGAACAAGTAATAATCGGATGGCGCAATATCTGGGGAATATGGCGGGTGGGGTAGGACTTCCCATTTGAGCGTTTCCAGGTAGGTTTTAACGGGTTTGGCAACGTGAGGCCGAGCGTTGTCATGCTGTAGAATCACTTTTTCGTGCCTCTGCTCGTATTGTGGCCGTTTTTCGCGCAGTGCTCGGCTCAATCGCATCAATTGAAGCGATACCGTTCCCCAGTGCTGGTTTCGTTGGGTTTCAACAGTTCACAATAAATGACACCGACCTGGTCGCACCAAATACACAGCATAATCTTCGCAGCGTGAATATTCGGCCGAGTCGATGACGTAGAAGCATGACCGGGCAGTCCCCGTGACTTTCTTTTCTTTGGGTTGCTGTATGAATCCTTTTTTCATCACCCGTCACGATGCGATGAAGAAAACCCTTCCTTTTTTGCCGCTGGAGCAGTTGTTCACAAGCGAAAAAACGATGCTCAACGACCCTTGGCTTAAAATCATACGAGTAAGGAACCCAAGTTCCTTGTTTTTGAATCATTGCAAACACATGCAATCGCTTGAAAATTGCTTGACGGGTAACTTCTAATGTTGAAGCAAGCTGTTCTTGCGTTTGGCACGGATCCTCATCGAGCAATGTCTCCAATTCAGCGTCTTCGAAGGATTTCGGCCTTCCTTCACGCGGACGGTCGTCAACATCGAAATCACCGTCTTTGAAGAGACGGAACCAATCACGGCACGTTGTTTCACTTAGAGCAGCATCTCCGTAAACTTTTTGGAGCTCTCGATGCGCTTCAGCCGCCGTTTTCTTCGAATGAAAGAAGAAAATCAATACTTCCCGCAAATGACAATTATTTGGCACAAAATCGGACATTTTCACAACCAAAAATATATGACGCCTAAACAATATCACTAATGTGTCAAAACAGTTTGTTTACCATATGTCTAAGCTCGGTTCATGATGATTTGGATATGTCAAAATCGACCAGCACTTACTGCTGGAGCCATCTATTGACTTGGTTGCGCATCTAATATATACATATGTACATATATAAATCATGTATAGCAATACCCCTTAACGGCAGCCAATGCGTTGCCCTTTCCATTCAAAAAGCCGAGTTGTTAGCCAGCCGTTGCCGACGATATCAATTGGGGGAGGGTGTAGTTCAGTTTGCAATGCCGCTGTTGGGCAAGTTCTCAGACTATTGGTGACACTGATACATTCGACTCATTGAGTCTCCTCCAACGCTTTTGGATTCGAAATTCCTTCCAAAGCGCTTCACCACACTAGGATACCATAGATCTAACAACCGAGTGGTACAGCCACTATATTACATTTGGTTGCAAACCTCAAATGCAGCCTACAATTTTTTGCAGGAGTAGAGATTAATCAGAGATTTCCTGGCACGTTTAGCAACGTTTTCTCGCCCATATTAACTAACTATCTACTCTGGGACCCCGTAGTTGCGCTACTTCATAGACCCATGGTAGAACGTTTAAACTTAGGTGAAATAATGCGCGGGATTTTATTTCTTCTAATAAACAGGATGGAGAGAAAGGATAGAATATAAAAGAAAATTAAAGGTTATAGAAAAAATTATTTTGCCAGATCAAAAACGCAGTGCTAGCCCTGCGTGTTACGAAGGTTCGTAGCTTCAGCCTCTCCTAACCTGAAGAAACAGACGCTGTTCGCAGCTGCTTATTTCGGCTCACATGCTGCGGAGGGATCATGGCTTGATGCTTATTTGAAGGCAACATATGTATGTATATTAGGGTGAACCGAAAATACTATTAGAATAATGTCGTTTCTGTATTTTTATTGTCACTATAGACGAATCAAAAGTGCTGAGGGACATAAAAGGGGAGGATGTGCACAGAATGGTGGGAGCACAACACGTATATATCTTGGGCACATCATCAACTATGATATGTGCACAAAAATTCATCGAGAGTAACTATTTCAATCATGTCTACAGTTTTAGATACTATCTTTAATATTCCGAGCGAGATTAGAGTTACTAAATCTCAGCGGAACATCCTGAAGTAGTGCTGAGGACAAAAGCTCTATGGAATGTAATTTAAATCCGAGAGAAGACATCTTCTTCTCTTCCTTGTAATCTATTGGCCACATCTTCAGGCAATGGAAAATATAATACAACAAAATAGTACGGTTGCTGAAGGAAGTAAAGAAAGTTCTGAGTGATCATGGCTTGAAACATTTAAAATTTCGACCTAAATCATAATGTAGCGGTAATATATCTTCTGATCCTTTTATAAAACTTACATTTTCAATATTTCTCTTCTAGCTGGTGACAAACTTGAATAACTTCAATCAGTCAGAAAGGGAAATCCTCATTTTCGGTTTTTTGTCTTCTTTAACAGGAACACTTGTTTGTTTACAACATTCAAAGAGCTGAACATTGTCGAAATGCCTCGTGTCTCTCCGTATTTTATCGCTTTTTTTCTTTATAAAAAATGCTCCAGCGAAATAGCCAGTTGCATTCCTTCCCTTCAAAATTTCACCCGCAATACGCGTCATGCTTCGAATGCACATCAGTTCACCCTTAAGCCCAACTTCGGTCGTCCGGATTCGTTTATAAGCCGAACGACACGGAGCGTGGACGGACAGCAAGTGTCCGTATCGTAGAGCGATTGAAGAAAAAGTCACATTTACTTCAACGCCATAAAAATCGTAGATTGGAATTTTGTCGGGCTCATTTAAGCTAGAAGGAAGAATGGGAAGTCGTGATTTTTTCCGACGAGAAAAAAAATAATTTGAATGGCCCTGATGGTTTTCAAAATTACTTTCACGATTTGAAGAAATCGGAGTTGTTCCTGTTCCTGTCACGTCATCATACCGCTGCTGGTTCTGTCATGGTATGGGCTGCAATTAAATTACATGACGCAACAGATCTTAGAAGGTCGGCAGTACTCAGCGGATTACATCAAGCTTCTAAAAACGCACACAATCAATTTCCATGAAATATTCGAGGGTCAATGTTGAATTTTTCAGCAGGATAACGCAGCCATTCACAGAGCAGCACGTGTAAAACAGTCGTTTTCAAGCAACAATGTGGATGTTTTGGATTGGCCACCTCTATCTCCCGATCTAAAACTAATTGAAAATATTGACTGTCGGCAAAAGTATTCGCAGAAAGAAGATAATTCGAAAATAGAAAAGGCCATTGAAAAGGCTTTTGAAGTAGTTCCATTAAATTATTTAAACAATTTATATCGATCCTTAGAAAATAGAAATTTTGAAGTTGTACGCAATAACGGAGGACCAACAAAATATTAATAATTAAAAAATATATTAAAAACATTAAAAACAGTAGTTTTTTCTTTTATTTTTACAGGTGAGGGTAATCAAGTGCCCCTGTTAAGGTAGGCAAAAAAACAGAAAATGGAGATTCCGCTCTTTACTTCATTGAATTTTTTTCAAGTTTGTCATCAGGCAGCAGAGAACAAGTGGAAATAAAAGTTTTAGACATGAAACCGAAGCAAGGTAGAAATTTTAAATGAGAGTAATCAAAGGACCGATAGTGTATGTCATAGCACTGCTTAGGTGTATTTCTTTAACTTAGTTTTAACGAATATTGAGAGAAATTTTACAACAAAATAAATGAATTGAGCGTAACAATTTATTTGTGTTGTCGTTACATTTGGACAGTACGATGTTATCCATGGAACTCTTGGTATAGATATTTAGGATTCCAGAGAGTTTTAGGGAGGATAAACGTCAAGCTTATCGCCTGGTGTCTGTGCGGATGTGTGAGATCTTGCCTACTTTGTGAATTAGAGCCATCTTCACACTAGGCAGCCTTTCCGAATATACAAGACGCGTGTCCCATTGTCCCGAAAACCTTCTGGAGATGAGACGCGAAGTTGCCATACTCGTATGTACAGCTTTTCAAAGTGAAAAAATAAATGTTTTTTTTATATTTTTTTCTTTTCTTCAAACGCGATTTTCTAGAAATTTCTTTTCCAGTTTTTAGGCTTCTGTAAATAGACCCTATTGTACTCGCTAACGTATCCATCCATCCGTCCGGGCGTCTGTCTATCTCACCTTTTTTAGCTCATAAACTATAAAAGGTTTATTTATGATTTCTACGCAACTGATGTTAAAGAAAACTTCATTTTGGAAGTGACTCCAGTGCAAATTTGCGCTCAAAGTGAAGAAATATCGGGGAAAAAAATGATGCAGTATCATTTTTAAAAAGTCTCACATTTAAACAAAAATCGAAACCCATTTGCTCGGGTTTGCGAATTTTAATTCTTAAATGTTTGATTAACCAAGAAGTTACCTATCTTAATGATTTGTGTCTTCTGATTTCTATGATTTAAAAGAGAGGTCAATGCAATTTCTTATGTTCTCCGTTTGAATGCAACTGTATTGTAGTCGATTGTGTTTATAGTCGATTGTGAACAACTACGATATAAGGAACAACTACGATGCGATCTAGAATATCACGTAACAAAAAATTACTTTTAGATAAAGGAAGATTTACGCGTAGAATGCGCTTTGCTTCGTCTAAGTATATTTAATGCATGGCACATTTATCAATTGACGTCCTTCGACGACCTTAATATCGATAAGCGCGTCAAGGCTGTCAGTTTCAATTTATCTCCTACAAATATGCTTTTTTTTGTTTCTACTATGTCATGTCATTTTGTTGATATCTAATCGCCATTAAATCCACGCAAATTATTTCGCACGATCGATTATGAAATATTACCAGGTTGATAAGTCTAAACTCGAAATTTTCTTTATTACCACTTTCACTAAATTTAACAGAACTCATTGAGAGATATCACTTTATCACAGACAGATAAAAATCAGAATTTAACTAAAGCACCTTCTCGCGTCCTTCCCAACTCATTTAGCTCATTCAAATTGGCTTCCAATGCGGCCACTGTTTGAGTTGAACATAGAAAGTATCTCCAGGGCATTCTGTGTCTCTGACTTGCCTATGCCCATACAAAGTATAATTTGCCACCACATGGCCCTGTTCTACCGCATAGGCGATGAATTCCTGTGCAACTTCCATCATTGGTTTCGGTGGTAATTCCTCTGCAAGCAACAATCGCATACAATCCTTTATTCAATTTACCTCTCGAATAGTATTGTGTTCCTTCTCTTACCCATAAAATTTCCTATTAGTAGTAATCCCAAACTCCTGTTGTTATAGTTCGGGGCATGTGCTCCAACCACACCAAAACCACGACCAACGTACACATTCCCATCGGCACCAACTGCGAAATTGTAACCAATATCTTCCCAGCCATTTCCATCTATGTGATAGTTCTGCATAGACCTCATGGATGCCTTGCATGCATCCATTGTAAGGCACACGCCCGGATTGTAGGAGTGATGAACGACAACGTACCCCACGGGATCCTCAATGAGTATCCTGCTCTTCGGCGGACGCGCTTCCCATTCATCGCGGGTGATAATTTTCCAGGAACTGCCTGCGAAGACCACATAAACAACAAAACAAACTATCATCAGTTATAACCATTGATATGGGCTATCGGGGAATATCTGTTTAAAACTCGTTACATGTTGCAACTGCTGCCGCAATGATGATGAAGAACAGTATGCAGATACACTTGTTCATGGTTACGCGAAACTATTACTACTGACCGTGCTAAGCTACCATTGATAAGTCCCGTTGATTCGACTTGAATGTTTTGGCTTCGATATCTAATCGCAATTGAAGTTGATAAAAACAAAAAGTACGCATACATAGATACTTTTTCTGATTTGTGAATTAAAAAGTCGTGCTTTTATGTAACTTGAAAATGGAATCGCTGTGCTTTCGTCTGGTCACCTGGTAATTAGGTTGGGTGGTACCTTTTGCTGGTAACAAAAACGAGGAGTAATTAGTGATTGCTTTCGTTGTTGTTGTCAGCATTTTTTTTTTTTTTTTTTTACAAATTACCGTGGTGATGCACATTATTACAATTAGGTATGCAGCTGACTTTTTAGAGCACTTTAGACAGAGAGTAGTACGAGCATGACAGTCGGTAGTTATTTACTTGGTGCGAGGCAAATAATCTATTATCCACTTGTTATAGGTTGGGTTCTGATTGCCATAAAAGTGTTATTCTATTTTGAAATCGCTGTTTACAAACGAAAAGTTTTGAAATGTTCTTGATGGTATGTAGTTGTGTGTGGAGTCAATTCGAACAAAATTCATTAAGGAGCTGCATGTGGTAAACTCGAATAAAATTAAGATGCCTCGAATATCAACCGTCGATAAATTTTGGCATAATAGTTGTATGTTAATCTTACCTTATAGGCAAGGACAATTCATGTGTACTGCACGCAGAATTTACAAAGAAAATCTGTAGTACACAATTTTATTATGATTATATTTCGATTAAAAAATGAAGAACTCACAGCGCCCCGAGATGATCTGAAAAAGCCTTTTGGTTCGTGAATAGCTGCAGATTTAAAGCTTTTGGAAATACATCTCTTGGAAGTGAATTCTAAAGTTTACTTGTCTTGTAGTAGAAGAAATTTTGATATAAAGATGTACGCATTGTTAAAAGATGAAATTATAGTAGGTGATGGGCATTGTCGGCTTGTCTAGTAAAGCGCTCAAAAGTCGCATCATTCTATTGAGGTCTCCAGAACGTCTACCGAAGACATAGGTCTCTGAACTGCTCGTCTTTGCATCTGTCAAGTACACTGAAAAATTTCACTAATTTTGTTATATACCATAACAAATAAGCATGTGACGGCATCTCTTAACAAATGACGTAGCTATTTTTATAGTGGTTCTATTGTTTAGTGTGTCATTTATAGTATTGCAAGGTAAGGTAACACCCAAATCGCGCAATAAAGTTACAGAAGGGACGGGCTCGTCAGAGATGAAGTAGGATCTATGGGTTGGAAGACGCTTTCGGGAATATGTAATAGCTTGACATTTGTTGACTTTGAGCTCAAGAAAATTTTTTTGACACCAAGTTGAAAAGTTGGACGAGAGTCAACGGGGTTTAATATGTGCCTGAAGATTTTCATGTCATCAGCGTAGATGGATAGATAAGAGTCTTTGATATGAAGTCAACGTCGTTAATTGACAAAATGAAAATCAGGGGACCAAGATGGCTACCTTGAGGGACCCCGGAAGTGGCTTTAGTGGCCGATCTAAATAGTATTTTGTATTGACGTTCCTCAAGGTAGGATTTAATCCACCCAATGAAACCCAATTGGAAGCCAAGGGATTTGAGTTTAAAAAGAATGATTCTGTGCGAGATTTTATCGAAGGCCTAACTAAAATCTGTGGCAATTACATCAACTTCTTTGCCATCCTCTAATGCACACAGAGTGTTGTTGTCCTACCCTTAAGAAATCCGTGCTGGTTAGGGAAAAAGATAGACTTACAATGGAAGAACATTGTATCGTAAACAATGCTTTCAAAGAGCTTAAGAACGCAGGAGAGTTTAGCAATGGGCCGGTAGTTGGAGATTTCATTCCTCGGACCCTTTTTGTGAAATGGAATTATGTAAGAGCTCTTCCAAAGCTTGGGGAAGACTCCTTGTGCAAAAGACATTTGGAAGAGAACCGTAAAGGGTTGGGCCAGATGGTTCAAGCTATTTTTCAGTACTATTGAAGGGATACCATCAGGACCAGGAGAATATTCGTTCTTGAGTTTTTTATCTTTTCTTTCACGTGTTCCACGGTTATGTCAACGGAGACTAACGAGGTTTAGGCACAGCTTTTCATGTAGGAGAAGTATTCAAGATCAACTTCAAGCCCATGGTTGCAAAATGATTGGCTGAAAAAGTGAGCAAATAAATTTGCTATCTTAGGATCACCGGAGGAAGTGCCAGACAATTTTAAAGTAGATGGATAGTTGTCAGATTTTCTTTTCATGTTGATGAAGTGAAAAAATCGTTTCGGATCGGAGATCAAGGTATGCTGGATTTGGTCTAAATATTCGAGATATAGAGATTCACAGAGTTCGGAAAAGTGGGTATATGCGTGGAGGTAATTGGAAAAGCCAGAGTGCGAACGAGATTTAAGGTACGTGTGCCAAAGTTTATTTCTTCTATTGCGAAGCGAGCGCAATTCTTTGGTGAACCAGGGTGGAGACGAAGAGGAGTTCTTCTGGAGCACGAATGGAACAGATTGTGTGAAACAGTTGAAGATTTCGGCGTAGAACAAAGCAAGAGCACCATCGATAGTAATGCTAGGATTTTCAAAAATAACATTGAAATTAACGTCACTCAAAAGGTTATTCAGTTTTATGAAGGCTGCTTTACGAAAATTAAAACTGTATGAGTTTTCAGAGTGTACAGTTTTATTGCCGTTGTTGTAAAAAAAATGTGAGAGATAGAGGTGGGTGGTAGGGGTCTAATTTGAAGAGAAGGTGGTTGCTCGCTGATACGACACAGTTGTCGGCATCTGATGAGAAAATAAGGTCGAGTTGTCTACCTAAGTAGTTAGTAACGCCGCTTAACTGGTAAAGGCCGGAATCAGAGACACAGTCAATGAATAGGACCTCCTTATCTGAGGGAGGGATTTGTTGCGGCAAAGTGAGTCTCATCGTCAGAAAGAACCCATGTAATACGAGTATCATAAATAACACATGTACGTCAGTAATATTCCATTATTTCTATTTCGGCAATTTGTATAGTAAATGTTTTGAAAACTAAAGCGCACGTCTGGGTCATACGAAACTTTCTCATTATTTGCAAATCACACTAATTTGAATTTCCTTCTTTAATTTTTTTTTTTTGCACACGGCAAAAAGTTGTAATGCCCATGAAGTTTAGTACACAATTTAGAGTGATCCACGCCTTAGAAAAATCGAGGAGTACTAAGTACTGGGCTTATCGTAGATCCTCAGTGACACCAATTAAGGTCGTAATACAACTGTGTTTCTTTCGAAGTCCTGATTGTTTGGATGTTAGCAGATTCATAGTATTAAGATACATACGCATATGCTTTTAGAGAATCTTCTCAAAAAATGTCGATAAAAATGAGAGAATAGAAAAATTGATCTGTAATCATCACTTGTTGATCTTTTAGGAATCGGTAGGATTTTGGCTAATTTCCACTGTGAGGGGTATGAACCTGTTGTTAAAATAGTATTAAAAATATACGTAATGCACGGTAGAAGTATTGGCAAAATCGACTTGAAAAATATAGGATTTTCTACAACATCAGCAGAGTCGACGGTTCTAAAACCAAAGCTGGAATGAGGAGTTATAGGCGACTGACTTACAGGATGATTAGGGGAAGCCTCTACATTATTTAATATTGGAACTATTGGCAAAGATGTAAATTTCCGATTGAGTGAATTGGGGTCAATGTCATCGGTAGGGTTAGATTTATGTGCGATGTGTGCGTGTGCAGTCAAAATAATATCACCAGTAGAGGAAGTCAACAAAAAAAAAGAACATTTTTTATAAAATAACTTGCAAATTATTTTGAAAAGGTAAATTTATTAAGTGATACACATTTTTTTAAAAGTTCCCCTGCTGAGACCCTGTCGCTTGACAAAACGATTTCTGTTTGCCAGGAACCATATCGATTTTATTTTTTATAACTTGCACGTGTCAAAGGGGATATGAATACCCTTATACCAATTATTTTAGGACACGGGCTTTTTTTCGTCGAAAGGGGAAGAGACAGAGAGAAAGACAGATTGGTGTAGTTGGTTTGAAACTCAGGCGGTATTAAGTTTCAGTGAACTCCAAGGGTGGCGTCCAGATAACTGGGGAGTATTTTTGTTTTGCTGTTAATGTCATTGCTTATGATTCGCAGTATTTTTTTTTCCGTCCTCCTGATGTCATCATCACGATCAAGTTGCATGACCCTACTGCCAGTGTTATTCCTTCGCAGTAGAGTTGACATAAGCTTTCGCAATTGATCGACTTTTTTATTTATTTCATGCGAAATATGATAAATAGATGATTCTTGACATCAGGATGCGAACTGGGGATGTTTTTCCTACCATGGTGTTGGTCCAATATATTGGATCAAGTCTATAATAGACAAACGCCTTTATGTTAAAATTATGGAGGAAGTTATGTTGCCATTTGCTTCCGAGGAGGTGGGTCTTCCAACAAGATAACGAACCCAAACATATCAGCAAAACAGCTAAAATGTGGTTCGAAGAAAAACAGATCAGTGTGATGGATTGGTCACCTCAATCTCCAGACTTAAATCCACTGGAAAATTTATGAACCGATGTAAAGAAAGGAGTTTCAGAGCAACAACCGAGCAACATCAATGACCTTTGGTCAACAATTCAACGTTGCTGAGGTGCCAGTCATTCAATCAATCAATTTCTAGTTCTTGTAAAATGTGGTAAAAACCCAAAATTTAAATATACCGAAGGTGACTTAGATATTAATATTTCTTTCAATACTGGCCTTAAGTAAAGTACCGTCAATTTTAAGGTTAGAATGAAAATTTCGATTTCAAACAGTCCCCAGATATGAAGTTTGAAGTAAATCCGTCCAGCCATTTGGGCTGCAGTTCGATATACAGACGGAGAGAATTGGGAGACCTATTTTTTCTCTATTATTGTAATACCAAGATTGATTAAAATCTCGAGATCGAACATTTTCACGGAAACAATAACTTTCTTAAAGATGAGAAAGTTACAAAATAGCTGGTGGTGCTGTTAATTTGATCAGTGTAGGCGAAGAGAATGTTTAGGGTTCGAACTCCTTATATGAGAACAATACTCAAGCCGCGGTCCAACGGAAGAAGGAGCTGTTTTACTCTCCAACCACTGCCTGGTGGTACAATGGACCGAATATCGAGTCTGAGTGCGTAAGGGATTTGGAAATTTCCTTTGAAAAAAAATAAAAATAAAATTATTTGTTACGTATTTAGTCGAGGTATGATAACCCAGAGTAATGCCAAGAAGTTGCATGGTTTCCTTGTATTGAATGGTTTGTTCATTTGTAGCTTTGGTACAGTAGACGTGTTCATTCTGGAAAATGCGGCGAATTGGGTAAGGTTGGCTTTTTCCCAATGCAAGGTTTTTCGCAGGTCTTTATTAATTTAGTTGATTTGATGGCATCTTTACGTGTTGCATTTAGTGAAAAATTAGAGTCATATAGGGGCAAGTATTGGTTGCTTGAAAATTTTTGATCTCGAGATTTGAATCAGTCTTTCTCCTGGGGAGGTAGAGGGCAGTCATGGTCCGATCAGCAATTTTACCATCGCAAAAATAACGCCGAAGGAACAACGTCAGCATTCCATAGCCAGCTGGTCTGCTGGAGACTCTGATGTAGAGGGTAGTAAGCCCCATGGAAATACCACCCACAAGCTTGGCCAGAACCGGAAGGACAACCGATTTAAAGAAGGGATGCGCGGTCTCGCGATAGGAAACGCAAGAATTATCAACAAATAAAACACTAAACTCCAGAACTCGGATATCAAGAAATCAGGAACTACAAGAACAGTTTGAAAGGAAAGGATGGTTCCAAAAGACTAAAGCAAACTGCAAGGCACAACTTCGGAAAGAGGATCCACGTCTATCTAACCCCGAATTTAGTTTTTTTTTTTTTTTTTTTTTTTTTTTTTTTAATTTTTTTAAAATACCAACAATAACCAAACGACGTAAACAAACAGTATCATCGAGACACCGGCAACACAAAACGGCAAAGAAACAATGTTAATAAACGAGCACAAGGAAGAGAAAAACTCCAGCAAGAAGTCACAGCTGATGGCTGAGATAATAGCCTCAGAGCCCTCCCTAGCCCAAGTCTGTTTGTGTGGAGTGGTACGTTATAGGTTGGTCTCCATTCCGCAAATCTGTCAAAAATTCCACTGCGAAGCTTAGATTTTCCGCGTTAACAATTCACTCGTATGTACTCGCGTTTCATTCTTCTCTTAACCAACATAGTCCAGTGCAGAATGAGGTATTGGGAAATTCATCTTGAAACTTTTGGCCACATCCACTTTGTTTTTACTTTTTGTATGGGTGAATGCCCAGTATTTGATTCTGATTTGGTATTTTGTTTCGATACTATCAATTGTTTGATTTTTTTTTTGTCATGCATTTGCACAAATGGTGGTGCAAGTGTTAAAACCACAGAAATAGTGGAACCTACATAGGTCCACTAAACGCTAAATGAAACGAATTCAGAGAGTGAGAGGAATGTGTGAGTAGTACGGTGCGGTAATAAGAATTTATTTATTTATTTAGCTTACTCCAAGCGGTGAGGGACCTATAATTAATATTTTACGATGTTTATTAAAATTATTATAATATTACAATGTTTTTAGCCATGCGTAGCATTCGAGACACAGGCTCATTACACCCGTAATTCGTACAGTGAAACTTGAGGCGGAAGAGATGTACTGATCTCAGAATACGGGGATTGGTGCTGAGTGAGATGGTTTGGAGCAGCATAGGACAATCAATATTGCCTGATACTACAATTAGCATATGTACAAATAGCATATCGGCAACTTTTCTACGCTTTTCAAGTGATTGCATGGTCAGCAAGTTCAAGCGATACTCGTAAGAAGGTAGGTTGAATCTGTCAGGCCACGTGAGTCCACGTATTGGTCTCACAAATGTGAAGTACAGGGATTTCGTGACGTAAAGATTTGAGAATTCCTTCACATAACCTAGCGTAGAATTTGATCTGCTAATAATATTTAGGACGGGAAACAGCAACCACAGCCACCCGAGTATAAAAGAGACACGAGTAAAATCCAAGCTTCTCCAACCACTATAGG
The DNA here is from genome assembly GCA_963082735.1 of Pocota personata. Taxonomy (NCBI): domain Eukaryota; kingdom Metazoa; phylum Arthropoda; class Insecta; order Diptera; family Syrphidae; genus Pocota; species Pocota personata. The sequence goes on from OY720429.1 coordinate 67,633,323, forward strand.
AGTTTCCGTTTGGTAGTACAATGTCTGAGTGCTCCGGGATTTGGAAATTTCCTTTTTTATATACCCGTATATACATATATAAAAAAAAAATGTTCGGGCTCTGATGTGTGGTTGGAGAACGATTGACTGAAGAAATAACCGAATAAGTTTGCTGTTATTCCAGGATTACTTGACAATGTATTGGAGAATGTCAGAGTTGATGGATAGCTGTCTGACTTTTTTTTGTATTAATAAAGTGAAAATTGTTTTGTTAATCCAAAGACAATTCTTTTTGCTTTAAAATTATTTCTTTCACCCACAATAAATCGACCGTTACTAAGAGTGAGCTATTATAACGTTAACGGAATTCTATTGTTTCATTTTTTGTCTCCTTTACCATCTTTCAGTTTTTTTTTTTTTTTTTTGCTCCCAAAATCCATACCAAGCAAATTTTCTAACCAACAAACAAATGTTCAATAGAATAGGTTCAATAATATAGAACTTATAGAAAAAAATTAACAGAACGTCAATAACAAATAACCCGGAAAAAAAGTATCATATAACAATTTTCGTACAGACAAACTCGAAAAAATGGGTTTTCGCAATTCTGTCTGTATTATGAAAAGAAATATCATTTTCTATAAAAAATTCTACAACCGTTTTATGCAAATCTGATATTTGAGTTATGATGGACATATGCTAATAAATGATGTACCCGGTTTTTAACAAAACAAAATCATATAACAGTCATTCATTCAATATCTAAATAATATTTGACATACGAAAGATTATGACATATCAAGTTTTGAAAAATGATCACCAATTTTCTTTCTATTGTCAGTGGATTAAAAAAAAAATCGTTTTAACTACTTCGTTTAAAATTTAAATCTGAGTAATTGCAAATAAATAGCACACATGTGCAAAAAGGTGAGTGCGACCCTGTCGTGTACCTAATTACTATTATTTTTTAAGTTGATCAATAAATAATTAAGTAAATAAATATATAAATAGAGGCCTAATTGAATGCCTATACCTATATATTATACTTAATATCTGTGCTGATTTGAAGTTGCACATTGTCAACGCTTAAGATTTTCAGGTTCTGCCAGTTCCTCCTTATGTCACGATTTGCTGGGCTATTCTAAGGAATATCAGTTTCGAATCAGTACAGAACTTCTGTAGCTGATGGACTTGTCCTGAAGATCGTCCTGAATTGCACCTATTTCAACTCCGTGGAAGTAAATCACAATTTACTAGACAAATGCTACAGTCTGACCCCTGCCGTTTAAGAAATCGGTTATGAATAGAGAGAACAGAATGGGTGAATTTACTGTACTCCGCTGTAAACCATACTACAGCTGACACGTTTTTCTTATCTGCCACTACTAGCTTCCTATTGGATATCATTTACTTAATGAATCTAGTCAAGTGGGAAGGAAACTCATATCTAATCAACTTTTTACAAGGAGATGCTCTATCGACACAGCATCAAAAGCTTTCTCTAAATCCACAACAGACTGACATGTGCTTCTTAATGGCGTGTGTTGTTGAGCGGAACGTTCGAAAGCCAAATTGAATATTTTGCCTATATTGAGGAGCTGGTTGCTGGTTGTTGTAGAAATAGGGTAGACTCTGATCGGTGTCAACCAGGCGATACTCAGTATTGTAACTGTTACTACACATCAATCGTGCTTATTTTACCTCCACGCGGTAGCCATCGGATACTGGTTGTTGTCCACCCGAATTCAACTTGCTAAACTTATAAGCGCGAGTGTTGACCAGAAGACAAAAATAGCAGCACTACAAACACGACAGCGGACGAATTCTCCAGATGGAACCAACGGTGGCGTGATAAACCTCCGGTGCGGATATAGCACCTTATTCAGGCTTCTTCGGCATATTTTGAGCCTAGCCTAGGATTTCCAAGAATTAGTTGAGTTCTTGGAAAAGATACGGCGGCAAATGAGCCCTAAAGGGACCAAGACAGCGCTCACACACCCCGAAGTGGGTTACTGACATCGGTATAACCGACCCCTCGTCCTAGGGGTTTCTAGAATGGAACTGGTCCTCCAGGTTGGGGGTTGTGTCGCCGTGGTAACTGCACGACCACAAAAAAAAAACAGTTACGAAGCAACAAAAAGCCCCGGAAGCGGAAGGGTTTACTGATGACGAACCATGCAAACGAAACAAGGACAACGAACTTCGGATCTGTACGTGGAATGTTAGGTCCCTTAATAGACCACATGTAGCCGAATAATTAGCGGAGGCCCTAAACTGCTGCAAAGCAGATATCACTGCGCGCAAAAAGAGGATGAAAAACAGAGATTGTTACCGACAACAAAAGCAGCGCCTATTTGGATGTGGATTCGTCGTTGGAGGCAGATTTAGGTAAGACGTCTTAAGTTTCAGATATATGGACGAACGCCTCACGACAATTCGCATCAAGGCTAAATTCGCTAACTTAAGCCTAATATGTGCGCATGCCCCCACAGAAGAGAAAGACGACGACACCAAAGACAGATTCTATGAGCTCTTGGACAAAATATACGAGCAGTGCTCTAGCTATGACATTAAAATTGTTCTAGGCAATTTTAACGCAAAGTTAGGAAGAGAGGGCATCGTTAGTAGTACAGTCGGAAGGTACAGCCTACACGACACCACTTCCGATAACGGATTCAGGGTAATCGACTTTGCTGCGGGGCGAAATGTTGTCGATCTAGTACGTGGTTCGCGGATCTCGATATTCACAAGGGATTTTGGATATCTCCTGATCAATCAACTGTCAACCAGATTGACCACATTGCGATCGAGGAAAGGCACTCCTCCAGTATTATACTACTGCAGGAATGAGGTTCGGAAGTTTTACCAAAGGGTAAAAAGAACTTTTCAAGGCAACAAGGCCCGAACCGAAGCCTGTAAGGACGATCAAGGGAATATCGTAATAGAAACGCAGTCGATGCTGAGGGTATGGAAGAACATTTCTGCAGACTGTATAACGACGACGACGAATCGAATCCCGCTGTCAGGCAGAATGAACCTGTACGATGTAGATCAACAATTCCATCCACCCGATCTAGACGAAGTGAAGATAGCCATATTTAAATTTAAGCTTCAGCAGCTGAAGGTGATGGCCTAGCTGCCGAACTATTCGGCAGCTAGGCCGTCGATGACTTGGTAATAACTTGGCGATGACTTGGTAAGGAGTATGCACCAACTCATCTGTAAAATATGGTCGGATGAAAATATGCGCGATGAAAGGAACCTCGGTATTGTTTGCCCTATCCTCAAAAAACGAGACCTCTAAACTGCGCTAACTACAATGGAATCAGTCTCCTTAACATCGCTTATAAAATCTTATATGCCGTGTTGTGTAAACGCCTAAAGCCGTTCGTCAACAACCTGTCCGTCCATATCAGTGTGGCTTTAAGCCAGGAAAGTCCACCATCACTACTACGGCAGCTCATGGAAAAACCCAGAAGCTTCAAATCGATGCCCACCACCTTTTCATCGATTTCAAGGCTGCGTATGACAGCATTTAGACCAATGTCGGGTTTGGCATCGTTGCCAAACTTGTACTTTTGTGGAGGATTTCGATGGAGAATGCACTACCGAGACCTTTGATGTCAAAAAAGGATTCAGATAAGGCGACTTCTTTAACATCGTTCTTGAATGAATAGTGCAAAACTCGCGCGCCAACACCAGAGGCACAAAGACCGTCCAATTACTCGCATACGCCGACGATATTGACATAATTGGAAGAACGCAGCGTGATGTCAGTGGCGCTTTCGTTCATATTGGGGCGAAGATTGGTTTAACGGTCAATGAGGGCAAAACCAAGTATATACTGTGAACAAGAAAAGACAGCCAACATCGACGTCTCGGGCAGAACGTCACCACAGACAGATTATATAACTTTGAGGTAATTAGGGACTTTGTCTACCTAGGATTCGCTATAAATTCAGACAACGACACCGACGCTAAAGTCAAACGAAGAATAACTCTTGCAAACCGCTGCTTCTTTGGGCTAAGAAGGCAAGTGAAAGTAAAGCCCTCTCTCGAACAACTAAAGTGACTCTTTATAAAACCCTAATCATCTCAGTCCTGTGGATGAGGTTGCTCTTGGCTGTTTTGGGAGGAAAATTCTCCGGGTGATTTTTTGTCCCGTCTGCATAAATGGTGAGTGGAAGAGGAGATACGACGAACTTTAAGGGCTGTTTAGCGACATCGACTTAGCCAGGAGAGTTTAGGTCCTACAACTGAGGTGGCTGGGTCACGTAGAGGACATGGACACCAATGCTCCGACCCGGAAAATCTACGAGTCCATTCCTGAGGAACGGCGCAGTAGAGGAAGACCGCGACTCAGGTGGCGCAAGTGTAAGGGGACCTCAACCAATTTAGCGTGCCAAACTGGAGGCATCTAGCTAAAGCCCAGATTCACCTCGGACTATAGCGCCACCTTAAGTAAGTAAGAAGTAAGTATATTGAGGAGCAGACTTATTGGCCTATAGCTTTCCGGACTTGTAGGGTCCTATTACCTATTAAACAGCAGAATAACTTAAGCTGTGAACGTGGAAATCGATTTTAAAGTACCATTAATTTGTGAACCCATCGATCCCAGATATGAGATGGAATCGGCCAGACACACAAACGGATAGACAGAATTGAGACCCACTTTTTTTTTATTGAAGTGATGTAGTATAATAAAAAACCAAAATCCCGGGATAGAACATTTTCAGGAAACCAATACTTGTAAAAAACACTATGCATGTAGTATGTACATATGTATTTATTTGTATAATAATATTTATTATTATTACTCCAGCTCACGACGTAATTATTTTTGTTTCTAATCTCAAATCTATCGGAAAACGACCGAACAGTCATGCACAGGTTATCATTAAGATTCAACTTCAAGATGTCGAATGAGTCACTGAAATTAACAAGGGCTCATTAGTTTAATATGGCCAGATTATCGTACTGTGAGTCATTTGAAAGATTGAAAACACAACAGATTAGAAATGAAACTGTTTGAGTAACGCATAAAATTTAATAATGTTTATATAACAAAATTCAAATTATTTTATTATTGCTCAAAAACCCTCTTTGATCTTTTATATGGAGTTTGTAAAATTATACAACTTTTGGCTATAAGATATTAAAACAAACACATATAAACAAAAAAGCCTTTCCATGGCGAAGTTCTTTTTTCTTTTTATATAATTGCTTCCGTCGCTTTAAAGACGGTGATTTCGATGTTGACGACCGTCCGCGTGAAGGAAGTCCGAAATCCTTCGAAGACGCTGAATTGGAGACATTGCTCGATGAGGATCCGTGCCAAATGCAAGAACAGCTTGCTTCAGCATTAGGAGTTACCCGTCAAGCCATTTCCAAGCGATTGCATGTGTTTGGAATGATTCAAAAACAAGGAACTTGGGTTCCTTATGATTTGAAGCCAAGGGACGTTGAGCGTCGTTTTTTCGGCAAAAAAGGAATGGTTTTCTTCACCGCATCGTGACGAGTGATGAAAAATGGATTCATTACAACAACCCAAAGAAAAGAAAGTCATGGGGACTGCCCGGTCATTCTTCTACGTCGTCGGCTCGGCCGAATATTCACTCTGCGAAGATTATGCTGTGTATTTGGTGGGACCAGGTTGGTGTCATTTATTATGAACTGTTGAAACCCAACGAAACCATCATTGGGATCGACTTCAATTGAAGCGATTAAGCTGAGCACTGCGCGAAAAACGGCCACAATACGAGCAGAGGCACGAAAAAGTGATTCTACAGCATGACAACGCTCGGCCTCACGTTGCCAAACTCGTTAAAACCTACACTAAATGGGAAGTCCTACCCCACACGCCATATTTCCCAGATATTGCGCCATCCGATTATTACTTGTTCTGTTCGATGGCACATGGTCTGGCTGATCAGCAGTTCCGCTCATATGAAGACATCAAAAAATGGCTTGATTCGTGGATATCCTCAAAAGATGAACACCGTTACGGTAAAAGTGTTCATCTCTCTCTGCCAGAAAGATGGGAAAAAGTTGTAGCTAGCAATGGGCAATACCTTGAATGATTCATTTGTAACCATTCTTCACAATAAAGTTACACTTTCATCAAAAAAAAAAAAAAAAACAACGAGAACTTAGTTGCGCACAGAGTCGCGTGAATATTGCTTTGAAAATTAACTGCTACATTCTAGAATTATACAGAGCTTTTCGAAGATGCGGTCACATAAATTCAAGCAAATACGAGTGTGAAAATTTACTGCTTAAAGTAAATACTCTTAGAATTCAGTATGAAAAATGTCCACAAAAAATGATCAGAAACTGTGTTTATAGATACCAAATACATAAGCAACATTGCACAAAACTGGATACATTTCAGCACGTCTTGCTAGCTTTTTATAACAAAGTATTTAGCAAATCGATGCATCTTTGCAAAGGTATATGAAAAAACACGACGCACAAAATTGACTGTATTGTCAATTTTCATTGATCCCATTGACACCCAAAGCAACTGGTCTCAGCATGACGTTAACATTTTGCAAACACAATCATTCAAATCAGTGCATATTTGCAGAAGTTATCGCGAACTAAAGAAACGAAAAATTAATCTAGTGCGAGTAACAATTAAATTTAACTATGTACATATATCCCAATTTTAGTTTCTCGTTAATCCGGAGAAAAAGAGAAAGTATAAGGGTCAGGTCAAAACAAAAGCTTCTTGTCCGATGTCTGCTTCGCCTAATAATTGTCAAAATCTGATGGTCTATGAGACAAGACAGGTGGGGTTTTAAAAAATCTTTAAAACACCTTTGTTTGCCACTTAATTCAAGAACATCTGAATGGATTTTAATGAATTTTAATTTGATTTTTACATTCTTATTTGAATTCCTTGGGCACACAGCTTTCATTTTGCTGCATTCAGCAAATGCACCAAAATGCCCAGTCCGTTATACCCATCCGCTTCTAACCTTCTAGAGAGTTTATAGAGGGCTTATAGAACCACGCTTTTTGCAACTATCCGTATTGTGTGTGTTGCATTTTTCGCACGAATGAAAGAGGATTGCAGTTTGATTACGGAATCAATGCTGGGTCAAGTACCATATTCGGACCATCTCTCAATTACTGTGACACTTGGATTTGAGGTACATGAGAACGAGAAAATACAAAACATGACGCTTCTTCCTAGACTGATATGGAATGAGGTAAACGCTTCCACTTGCAAAAGGCAACTCGACTTACTGCTGAGAGAATAACACGGATTTGATCTCGACGCAATGATGGGAGTCATAAATATACCTCATCCTCCATCTAGGTACAACAGAAGAAGTAGATATATGTGTTGTACATGGTTTGATGAGGAATGTAAATTAACAAGGAGATTATTGCTTGCAAGTTTAAGGTCTTTCCGTAATTTAATGGCTTCTTCAAGGATCTTTACTTTGAAGCCAATAGTGAATACAAGGCGTTATGTAAAATAAAAGAAAAGTCTATTTTGAAGGAGAAGCCCTAAATCTAGCTCATTGTAGAAATTCTTCTGGAGACTAGCTGCAAAACTAAATGGCAAACAATTTAAAATAAATCAAGAGCTAAGCCCTTATCTTGAAAAGAAATCGTCAAGTGCCAGTTGGGCCTCGCGCATTTAGAGTTCAGTACAGTTATTTTGACTGTATCTCACAAATCTTTAAATAATCTTTGTTAGCCGCATAGCTCAAAAAGTCCTGCAGCTTTTGCCTTCCACAAGTCGCATCTTTAGATGATATCTAAAGTTAGCATATCATGTGAATTTCGCTACTATCCATTTGGCTTGTTTAACCACCGTTTCCGGAGTTTAAATAAGCCGTGTGAACCCCAATGGGCCAGTGGCCTTTACTAATCGCCACAACTCTAGCAATATCTGTCCAGTTTCTGTTTTGAAGATCTTGTGTTCCTCGCCAGTTGTAATTGGGCCACATCTGCCTAGATATGACGCAATTCCGCAACCAATGCCATCGGTTATTGGCCTTTGAAAGGAAATGCGCGAGGATACTGATCTTGAGAGCCCCAGCATTACGGTAACCGCTTCTGCAAGGGATCTGTTAAGAGCAACAGCTCACTCGTTCCCCTTAACGTTGCTGTGTCCCGGCACCCAGAGGATATATTGAGGGTGTCGGAGAAAATCCCCGCCCCCACATCGCAGTCCATTTTCGACCCATCGATGAAGATTTTGATTTCGTAGTCATTCGCGTCACTTTGCATTTTCCCCAGTCTACTCTGGATGGGAAACTGACCATTACAATGTTACTAAAGTTTACTTTGGGTGTTGTTAGTCGGTTAGAGTTCCTGACAGAACCCCTGGTAGCATATTCAGGATGTTGCTGTGATCATACGGTTTGATATACCAGTTTGAGGTTAATTTCGAGGTTAGAATAAAAATACTGATTTCCCTTCAAAGCATCCCAGGCGTTTAGGCTGCAGCCCGATATACAGACAGATAGCATTGCAATTAGGAAAGTGGGTCTTGCAATGCTATCACTGTGTCACTTTTATAAAGACATGTGGACGCAGACATTGATCCCCAATATAGACGCTTAGGTCAATAGGAAGCATGGGGGGAGCTGAATTTTTACATGACCCAGACGCTTACTGGCCATGGATGCTTCAGAGCCTACCTCCACAGGTTCAGACGCAATGACAACCCATATTGTCAAACGCGCACGGAAGCAGTGGAGGATGCGCAACATATCATGTTCTATTGTCCACTATATTATGAAGAACGGCACCTGCTGGTGAACAAACTGGGTGAGGACCTAACTCCAGACAACATCACCAGACAAATGATGAGCAGAGAAGAGGCTTGGGAAGCAGTTAGGGACACTGTGGCAAACAATATGAAGGAGCGGCAAAGACAAGAGCGACAACGAAACGCAGTGCAGCAGGCTGCCAACACGAATGTGCTGAATACCTAAGGCTGAAGTCCCCCGTCGCGATTAAATGCTTGACAGCAGTGCCAGGAAGACCAGGGGTAGGAGGGTGGCTTTAGGGGGTGGAAATCCCACACTATTACTGAGTACGGGCTCAGTTTCGTCTTTAGAAGATTCCACCTTCTAACATAAAAAAAATGTCAGTCCAGTCAGTCCAGTCAGTCCAGTCAGTCCAGTCAGTCCAGTCAGTCCAGTCAGTCCAGTCAGTCCAGTCAGTCCAGTCAGTCCAGTCAGTCCAGTCAGTCCAGTCAGTCCAGTCAGTCCAGTCAGTCCAGTCAGTCCAGTCAGTCCAGTCAGTCCAGTCAGTCCAGTCAGTCCAGTCAGTCCAGTCAGTCCAGTCAGTCCAGTCAGTCCAGTCAGTCCAGTCAGTCCAGTCAGTCCAGTCAGTCCAGTCAGTCCAGTCAGTCCAGTCAGTCCAGTCAGTCCAGTCAGTCCAGTCAGTCCAGTCAGTCCAGTCAGTCCAGTCAGTCCAGTCAGTCCAGTCAGTCCAGTCAGTCCAGTCAGTCCAGTCAGTCCAGTCAGTCCAGTCAGTCCAGTCAGTCCAGTCAGTCCAGTCAGTCCAGTCAGTCCAGTCAGTCCAGTCAGTCCAGTCAGACCAGTCAGTCCAGTCAGTCCAGTCAGTCCAGTCAGTCCAGTCAGTCCAGTCAGTCCAGTCAGTCCAGTCAGTCCAGTCAGTCCAGTCAGTCCAGTCAGTCCAGTCAGTCCAGTCAGTCCAGTCAGTCCAGTCAGTCCAGTCAGTCCAGTCAGTCCAGTCAGTCCAGTCAGTCCAGTCAGTCCAGTCAGTCCAGTCAGTCCAGTCAGTCCAGTCAGTCCAGTCAGTCCAGTCAGTCCAGTCAGTCCAGTCAGTCCAGTCAGTCCAGTCAGTCCAGTCAGTCCAGTCAGTCCAGTCAGTCCAGTCAGTCCAGTCAGTCCAGTCAGTCCAGTCAGTCCAGTCAGTCCAGTCAGTCCAGTCAGTCCAGTCAGTCCAGTCAGTCCAGTCAGTCCAGTCAGTCCAGTCAGTCCAGTCAGTCCAGTCAGTCCAGTCAGTCCAGTCAGTCCAGTCAGTCCAGTCAGTCCAGTCAGTCCAGTCTGTATATATCTTTATATCTTGTCTTTGTAACTACTACGTAGTGGTGTAAAATGTGAATACTTTTGACTTTTCGTATTCAGTCATTACACCAGAACAACAAACCACTTCAGGCAGGTCTTTAGTTAGCCTTTTCAGTTTTTTGTGCCCTGGAAGCCTTATTCACTAAATGTAGACCTTTTGAAATAGATTTATCTTCCTTGTCAGTAATTCACTAAAAATAAGGCTAAGAATTTTTGATTTTGATTGATGGCTAAGGAATCTGTCATCTGGGCCCATGCCCTTTCGTCATATATCAAGCCTTCCAAGGAAGACATGACTTTTCATAATAATGCTACTAGCGTTAATTGTGAGATTTGCAACTGTAAAATTGTTCTAAAATGTGATACAAATTTATTTCCACACTAACGAGATTACACTTGTTCACTTCTTAGAATACTCTGTAGTGTCCGACTGAAAGTTCGGTTTCGACCAAAATATTACCGAAACTTCGATTCTCACCCAAACTACATATATCACTCATTTCGTTATGCAAAATACAAAAAAATATTATTAATTATAATTATTTATTTATTTCTGTTATTTAGATACAATTAGTATTTTGCCTTATTTTCAGTTAAGTATTTAGTTGGATTTGAGTTATTTAACCGTTTTTTTTTTTTTACTGGAATCTTTGTTGAATATTCAAACAGTGAGATAGGGTGATGACGAATGACTACTAGAACCAAGTGAAATATAAAGAGTTTAACAATACTTAGGAATTATTACATAACGGAATAACAGTAGCGGATACTTTGTAACGAATGAGTACTTTTAGGCACTACTGCTACGACATCAGTTTTTTAATACAAAAGATGTCCATATTGCTTGTCTTATTGTCGACTGAATGTAGTTACTTGTTTATGCTTTGCTTTTACTGCTTTGCCTTGGACCAGCTGTTAATCTTTTAGATCACAATACCTTCATAGGTAGCAACTCTAACCCCTTGTGATTTTGTTTTATACCTCAACGTCAAAATGAACATGAAAGGCCGGCACTTTTACACCGAAGAGTAGCTAATTGGGACATTTAGCAATAAGAATTTTGGTTGGATGACTACTTTGAAAAAGCCTAATTGAACTCAAACGAAGTCAAACGACAAAAATTATGGAACACCCTCTGTATTTCTCCAAAATTCAGAAATTTATCCACAACATACCGCCAACAAATACACAAAGAAGTTGATTTCAATATCACAATTCTTAATTTTAAATTCCGAGAATTTTCGTTTGTGCGAAAACAAATCCGTCAGTTAAAAAACAGAAATCAAATTACACTATAAACAAAATGTTCATATGCAAATCAAATGTCACATGTGTCGAACACATAGTACAGCCTTTCGAATTTGAATACTCCGGGGAACCACAAAACCAACGCTTTTACCACACATTTGCTGAAATATAATAACACATTATTGCCACAAATAGTATTTCATTTCCGGTTCATTAGAGTTCTCGTAATGGTCGCCCTGAAAATTTAATTTGATTTTGAAAAGAAGAACATACATGTGCGAATAATTTCATGCATATCTGGTTTCAATTCACATATGAATGGTGTACATAAAAGATAAATTTAACGAATTTAACAAATTACACCTTTTGCTACATGAATGCTATTATTAAAAAAAAAAGTCCCGAGAATGACTAACGTACATAAGTAAATTTCAGGGGAAATACAGCGCCTATTTCGTAAACATCCCTTTCAGTAGTTCGCATCTCGGGAAATGACAACGAGTTTTAGCTTTTCATTGAAATTTTATTACACCCTATCCAGGGTATATTAAGTTTGATGCATAGTTTGCAACACAGAGAGATAATAACAATAGACCATCAAAAGTATAAATACATTTTTGTGATTAGCATTAAAAGTTATGTTGATCTAGACCGTCCGTATGTCACCACTTTGTGAAGGAACTATATAGGGTCATCCAACAAGTGTCATTTTGAATTTTGCGCTACTGTTGAACTGTCAACATCCAACTATCATTGTGATGGCTTTTGATAAGTAAAAACAAGGAGGTTATTAAATATGGATCGATGGATGCAAGTGACACAGAACTGAATCTTATAAAGACTATAGGGGTCCCTCTGACAACTATTAAAACGGTAATCAATGAGAAGATAAAACAAGAGTTCAATAACTACTGGACGAATCAGTGGAGGCCCAAGTGGAGAGCATAAATTCACATTCTAAAACCAACCAATCCAATATGGATCGATACACACTCGCACAACGTGTTGAAAGACTCCAATTCGTCCGCCACGGTCAGCTGAAAATATTGCCGCCGTAGCTGAGAGTGTAACTGGAAACCCAGGTGTGTCCATTTCGAGACGATCACAGGAATTGGGCCTATCCGCAACCACTTTGCACCGCATTTTGCATAAAGATCTTGGCCTACATACTTATAAGGTCCAGATGAAAGAAGAATTGAAGCATCGTGACAGTTGAAGAACGAAGTAGGATCTTATACAGCTGTTTGTGAGCCAGCAGTCCACGCACAACACCGTAATTTTGCTGATTGGGTGTTGGAAATGAATGAACAAGATCATGATTGTTTACACAAAATTATTCTGAGTGATGCGGCTCATTTCCATTTATCGGGGTACGCAAACAAATAAAACTGTCGCATCTGGGGCTCCGAAAACCCAAGAGAAATAGTGGAACAACCTCTCCATCCATAACGAGTGACAGTTTGGTGTGGTATTTGGGCTGGCAGTGTTATTGGACCATATTTTTTCGGAAATGATGCTGGTGCGACCGTTTCAACGATGTTGACTAGCCTTTTTTTTGTCTGAAACTGATGCTATGAACGTGGACAACGTTTATCTTCAGCAGGACGGCCGGCGCCACATGCCACACAGCTGGACGTGGATTTCTCGAAAGGGAGACTTCAATTGGCCGCTGAGATCGTGCAATTTGACACTATTAGACTTTTTCCTCTGGATAAAGTCTACGCCAATGTTCCACCAAAGATTCATGCACTAAAAGAAAATATCAGAGCTGTTATTCGCGAAATATAGCCGTAATTATGCGAAAACGTGATGAAAATTTTCATCAAAAGACTGACTATTTGTAGGCAGAGCCGAGACGGACATTTCTTTCATGCACTAAAACAAAATATCAGAGCTGTTATTCGCGAAATATAGCCGTAATTATGCGAAAACGTGATGAAAATTTTCATCAAAAGACTGACTATTTGTAGGCAGAGCCGAGACGGACATTTGGCAGATATTGTATTTCATTACTAACCTCAGAGTTTGTACTTTAGATTAAAATAAAAATATCATCACTTTTCATAAGAACGTTCTATTGATTTAAAAAGACACTCTTGTTAGACATATTTCAGGTTCTAGTAAAAATATTGAAAAAAAAACTACAGGGTGCGCCATCTTTTATGTCGGTATGTAAACATTGAATAACTTTGACATTTATCAACCGATTGACTTGAGTAGACATGTTTTTGAAACGTCAATTCAGTACAATTTTAATTATGAATCCCCTCACACCGAAACAACGCGCCGAAATAGTGACGCTGTACATTGAAAATAGTCGTTCAGTTGTATTAACTCGACGTGCATATCGTCAAAAATATCGTGGCCAATAAGCACCATCTGACAACACTATTCGTTGTTTCGTGTCGAATTTTGTTGAGCATGAGACAGTGGGAGATCGTCGACATGCCGTTCATCAACGCCCAAGTCGTTCCAATGAACTGCTTGAAGCGGTAAGAGAGAGTGTTGCTGAGAACCCACATGTGTCGTATCGTCATGGTGCATTTTGAAGGATGATTTGCATTTGATTCCGTATAAAGTGCAATTGACTCAAAGAATATTGTCGACAAACCGTCCACGTCGCTTGGAATACGGCCAAACAGTTGCTCGAATGGTTGACACTGAACCTGATTTTTGGAAGCAAATTTTGATGACCGACGAGACCCATTTCGTACTCTCTGGCGCCGTTAACAAGCAAAATTGCCGCATTTGGGGAACAGAGAATCCACACGAGATTCATGAAACGCCATTGTATGACCAAAAAGTGTCTGTTTGGGCCGGCGTGTGCGCTAAAACCATCATTGGGCCATTTTTCTTCAGAGAAGGCGAAACAGTCGATGTGAATCGATATCAGCTCATTATGTCTGCCCACAAATTTGTGAAATAGGTCTGGACGGTTACTGGTTTCAACACAGGCCATGCCACACTGCAAATCAAACAAGCAGTTTCTGCAACGAAAAGTTCCTGCACGTGTGCTGTCAAAAAATGGAGACATTGACTGGCCACCCAGATCTCCAGATTTGACCCCTCCGGACTTCTTTCCATCGCTATGCCGCCCGAGATGCTCGAAAAAGTGATGGAAAACGCAGCAAAAAGGGCACATTTTGTTTTGGGCAATAGAGGCGTCCTCTTGATTGATGTTGTATTCAAAAACTAGTCCAAATAAATTGTAAAGCACCAAATTAAATAAAAATACAATATATATGGAAATCGGTTGTTTTCTTTAAAGTTATTCAATATTCACATACCGACGATGGCGCACCCTGTACATTTTTGGAAAAGCAGGCATGTTTGTGGACACTTTTTCTGCCACGGATTCTAGTAAGATTACATATAAAATTTAGCGTTCCTAGTTCAAAACCAGAGATCCAAAATCGGGTGACACAGACAAACAGACAGACATGGCGAAATCGACACAACTTTCGATGCCAATCCCAAATATATATACTTTTGAGGGTCTACTGTTACTATTTCTCTATGTTACAAACGATGTATAAATATTAATATACCCTAACAAACACAGTACTCAGTAGCACACAGTACAAGTGTAGCACGGGGGATTAGCTGATTACTTGTTTCCAAGACATCTTCAATCTGCTACAAATAACGTCTACAAAAAATTAATATATGAATATTTCACTCAAACTCAACTATATATATAACCACAGCATAATACAATTAAATACAGACGTTGATTTCAATATTTCTTTTATATTCCAACAAATCTCAATTTTGAATTCCGTGAATTTTTGGAATATAATTAACTTAAAGCTCTCCTTATGGCAGAACTTTTTTTTATGGCTCATAGGTATGGATGCTGTCCAAAGCAAATTAAATTATCATTGGGTTCAAGAGAAAAGTCTGAACTTTAAAAGCATACCAATTTGAGTAAGAAGGTTCTAATTCATAAGATGGTAGGGCAATCCCCAAGGGGTAATTACGTAAGGATATTACTGACTGGGATGATTTGTTTATGGCAAATCTACAAATAGAGTTATACTCTTAACATTCTAAGCTAGAATTGGAAAACTTAACGGAAAATTTTATGAACAATACCGAATTAACAGTAAATATTTTTTTTATAATATGGGCATTACAATTTTAAGCTTCAAAAAAGTTGGACACAAACTGAAAGCTTAATCCACGTTTTTGCAGCTATAGATACATTTCTCAATAAAACACGTCTATTGTCAAAGCAAACACAGGTCTATTTTGCGCAGTGACACTATGAACAATGTTTTCATTAGAGTCTAAAATTGTTAACAAATTCTCCGCAGGAAATTTATTTTACTTTATTTTATTATTTTTAATTGTGTTCCACCACTTAGAACTGTGTTCTTTGAAGTTTGCAAGTCAAAGTGTAGGAGTGAAGAAAAATACGAGAGAGTTAGAGTGGACTGATAGGAGATAAAGACCAATTTTGAAAAAGTGTAAATTTCTTGATAACGGGTCTACCGATTTAGAAAAAGACTGCATATTCAGCTTTTTGCTAAAACTTCGAAGGGTGCTTTGATTATTAGCAAAATTCTGTAAATTGGTCGCATCTTGGTTACGGCTTATCATTTTCGATATATGTATGCAAGAGTCTTCCTCGGCGTGACTATCCGCCTTGTCGGAGTACCGGAGCTTAAGTAAAGCTATGGTAGGTCACCACATCAAACACACGTCGAACAGGATTCAGTGAAGGTCGAAACTAAGAGGTCAATTCTACTCCAGCGATGGTGTGAACAATAAAACCGTGCCCAAAGATTAAAGGTTTGGGGGTACCCGCTAACGAGCTCTCATGGGCGCTAAAGCGAGGCCTATGATAACTAGCATTATTCCGATAATCATATATATATATACCGTCCGCAGTCGTGGGAACAAAATTTCACAAAACATTAAAATAAAAAACCCCAAAAACGAAAACGAACTTTCGTTCGAGTCAATAGCATATCCCATTCAAGTCATGGTTGCTGACAAAGCAAGGGAAGAGATCTCAGGTTCTAAGGAGAACCCCTGCAAAATAGCTGTTCAGTACAAAAATAAGGCAGGTCCCAACGGGACTCAAAAGAATAACGCAGCGAAAATGCACCGACTTGCACCGTTGGCGCACAGGTTTCGAAGAATAAACAATAAGAAGGTTTCACAGTCAAAAGGGAAAGATCCTAGGAAGAAGCCAACAACCCAACCAAGAAACCGAGACCCAATACAGCGGTTCAAATTGACGGGGATATCCAGAATGCTCTGCAGCTTACTGTTATTGGATTTTTTTAAACCCAGTGGATAACATACCTTCGAACAGAGGAAGATGATTAAATTGGACATGTCCAATATGAAGTAACCCCACATTCAAACCCTGGGAAGGAGCTGATTTAAAAACAGTCCCTCTGAAAGACGTATCGGAAAAGCCTAAAACCAAGCACCTGCCATAGGCTTGCAAAAGGGAGAAATTCTCTGCTTTCTGAAAGCGCAAAACCCTGCAGTCCCCATTTACGACTGGGAGATTGTCGCTATAGAAGAAAATGTTTATTTATTATAAGAACCGCTGGAAATAACGTTCAAGCACCATGGACCCTCCACAATCAGGTGAAACGATTAGGGGCATCAAACTACACAACTTTTTTTTCAGCTGTAACGAAGGAAAGATTAGAATCTGTATCGTCGTCAAAAAGAATCTTCACACACTAATGCTATCCAATTACAACTCAGGTGACCAGACGGTGGTGGTAAGGGGATAAATCTTATACGCTGGCGTCAGTATATTTACCATACGACGAAGATATAGATGTCCTCTCCGCAAAAATGAAACCATTGATAACAACGACTCAACAAGGTAAGAGAGACTTAATCCTAGGCTGTGATTCTAACGCCCATCATACTATTTGGGCAATTCAAACACTAATAGAGAAGCGAAACTTAGTTTAGTTATATCCTAAATGCTGACCAAATTATTTGTAACCGTAGCAATTCACCAACTTTGATTACATCTAGTAGGAGGGAGGTTCTAGATATAACACTCTTATCTGGAAATAAATCCGCAAAAATCACTTTCCTTTCATTGCTGGATACTCTTTGATACTAAATTTCAATAATCATGATAGCAAAGCCTCTCGAAACACGCGGACGCGGACACCAACTCCACCACTGACATCGACAAAATGGTGAACGATCTAACTGTAAACTGCTCTTTTGAAAAGGCCTGCCCTGTCACACGTACAAGCGAAAGAAATTAACACGTTTCTCAAGGCATAGTTGGAACCTTGCTCAAGAAGGAGATATTGAATGGTCAACACACCGAGAGAACGTTAAACTGCTTGATAAAGAAATAGTTAAGATTCACTACAAAGAAATCCTGGAGAAACTTCTGTAGCTCCATAGAATCTACCAAAGAAGCGGCTCGCCTGAGAAATGTCCTTACCATAGCTTCTCACACATGTCTTCTATCAAGAGATTCTTATGAGAATTCGCTAGAAACTCTCCTAAAATGTATGTAATAGCTGTATGGAGGTAGGGACATAAAATCCGACCTCCACAATTATTCCACAAAATATGGAGACTGATACAATAGACAAAATCATTGACGATTAGAAAATTTCATGGGCCATCAAAACGTTTTGACCTGGCATTGACGAGATACTCAGGGGAGGCTATCATTTCATGTTTCAAGTATATTTACGGATGGTGTCTTAAAATGGGTTATGAGAAGTTATATACCCAAGGCGGGTAAGATAAATCACACTAATGCCAAGGACTACAGGCCAATAAGTATTCTTCATTCTTACTGAAGATACTGGAACGGTTAGTAGATATGTAGGTTAGGGATGTGATTGGGGATAACTACTTGTCGAAATGACATACAGCATACATGAAAGGTAAATCAGTAGATACAGTCCTTCATAACGTAGGGTATTATCTACGATAAAATAAACTTTTCAAGTTAAAAATGCACCCTGGGTGCCTTTTCTTGACATTGAAGAGGCTTTTCATAATGTGAGCACTAAAGCAATAGTAAGCAGTCTGTATAGGACCAGAATAAGTACGGGTATATGCAGATGGGATAAGCAAATCAACTCGACCATATGCGATGTGAATAGCAGAAAGACAGTCAATATAGACTGTAAAACTTCTAGACACCAATGGCTACAACGTAACGGCATATGCCGATGATATTGCCATACTGGTATCCCGTAAATCCCTTCCCGTACTTAGTGACCGCTATTATAACTGGGTCAAAGAGCGATGTATGGGACTGAACCCACCGAAATAAATGGAGTGGATCTGATACCCAAGAAATCCGCTAAGTATCTCGGCGTAATATTAGATTCAAAACTAAGCTGGAAAGAAAACATTGACAAACGAATCAAAAAAGCATACGTAGCACTCTACGCATGCAAAAGGGTTTTTGAGAAAACATTTCCAGAGCTGCTGTTGATGTTGATGTCATCGATCTCGTCACCCCTAGGCAGCCTGCTCGTTGAATCTTCGTAACGTTCGCAAGGTAGCATTTCTTCTCGAGCATTTTCTACCAGACAATAGAACCATAGGTCAAGATGGGCCTTACCACCGCAGTGTATATTGTGAAAGCTCGGGTGCAAAAACTGCATTAAAATTCAGGGAAGCCAGTCTCTGAACAGCGAATCCTTATGGCCACACCTCACTTCTAGCTCGATGGTGTGTATCGAAGCACCAGGTGATAATAGATTACATCATCCCACTCTTAGAATGCAACAGGAGATTCTCTATCAGGAGAAGTTTGGGATGACGGTTGTGTACTGGCTATCTATGTACACCCATGGATTCAAGTTGGATGTCGGTACAGAAAGCGGTGTCTACTTGTCTCGAAATAAAAATCGATCTTTTAGACTAAAGGATGGCTGCAGCGTTTTTCAAGCAATCGGTTATTGAGGTTATTGAGGAAAATATTTCCGAAAAAATAATCAATATCTCTGTTGATATTCAAGCAGCAATAAAGGCGCTACAATTAACTTTAATAAGATCCAAGTTCGTAAAAGTATGTAAAAGTCCCGGGCATAGGGATATCTAAGGAAATGAAAGATACAGGTGAACTGACCAAAAGCACGTCTGGAATGAATTCGTCACAGACTCTACTCGAGGCTAGTACACCGCTTAGTACACTTTACAGGGAAATAGACACAGAACCCATCGAAAAGGCTAATAGGCGCTGGTGTCAATTAGATACATGTGCTACAGCTAGATCGTCATAGCCGGTCTTCGATAAGAAGAGAACTATTGGTCTAATAACCACATAGTCGTAAGAAAATTCGAAAAGCCACCATTATCCTGACTGGGCATTGGTCGATAGGCAACCATGCAGCGTGGCTAGGACTTCTATACAACGACTACTGTAGAAGCTGTAGAGACGAAGACGAAATAGAATTTATTCACCATCTACTACGAGTATGTGACTGTCCTGCACTAGCCCTTAAAAGCAGAATAGCTCTTGGCAGCAACTCTCTGGACTGGATGACCTGCGAAATATAGAGCTTATTAAACTCATGAGATTCATTCATTTATCTAGGTTGTTTAACTAGCGGTAGATAACACTTTAGGTTCCAGGTAGTCTAAGTGAGCCGTTGACAAATCGTTTGTCAACAAGGGCACCCATTTATCTAATCTAACATATGGTCGAAAATTCACATGCTATCAAATCAGATTTCAACATAATCAGAATAGACGTAACTTACTTGCACACTCCGTTGGTCCGGGGAAGTTCTAATAATTTTCTCCAATTTCTCTGAAACGGAATTTTCATTCTAACCTTAAAATTAACGGTAACGATGAAAAAATTATATTTTCTCGAAAACGGCTCCAACGAATTAACTTATATCTGGACTAATGTGGACATTGGCCCTAAGGCTCAGCTCTCCGCTAAAAAATCGAATAGGGGTAGTTTACTTATTAGCAGACATGCGAAAATTGGCTATTTCTCGGATATGGCTAATACAATTTTGTTCAAAATTAATATCTAAGTCACCATCGGCATATTTAAGGACACGCAATTAAAATTTTTGACATATGATCAAAAAAGATTTTTAAATTTTTACCGCACTTTACTGCACAACCTAGCCCCGCGACTTTCTGCTCTATTGAAGCCATCAATTCCTCGTGGGGTTTTCCCTAAACTGCGGAACGATTCATATATCATCACCAAACATAAAAAGAGCTGTAAGAGCGATATTTCCAACTATCATACTATATTGGTAAACCTATTAGTAGACTGTCATGTATGCCAAAGCTCTTTGAAAGAATTGTGCATGATACGATGTTCTTCCATTGTAACTCAGTTTTGTCAACTAACCAATATTGGTTCTGAATCTTATTGAATTTGTTCCTAATACATTATACGCCCTCGAAAATGGCAAGGAAGTGGATGTTGTGGCTAGAGATTTGAGCAAAGCGTTCAACCAAATCTCTTACCAAAACATAATCCTAAAACTTTACGCTCTTGATTTTCTGCCGAGATATATTTCTTGGATAAAATCTTATCTAGAATATCGCCAGTACTTGGCCCATCATACTTACATTTTCAGTATCGAAAATACAATATATAATAATAAGTGTTACTTCAGCAGTCCCACAGGGTAGTCACTTAGGGCCTCTAATATTTATATTGACCATCAATGATGTTGAGTCTGTCTGGGTCTACGCAGACGATATGAGAATTTCGAGACAAATTAAGTCTCCTTCTGACTCTTATGTACTTCAGGAAGATTTAAATAAATTCTCAATTTTCTAGAGATCAATGTGATTAAATGCCAAGCAATAACTTACTCCCGTAAGCGATTTCTACACCCAATTAGAAACTACTTCATTAGCAATGAACTCGCCTCCTCAGTGACGTCTATTCGTGACTTGGATGTTATCTGTTATAGAGAACTTTATTTCCGTGTCCATATTGACAACACAATTAGCAAAGCTTGCTCTGCACTCGATTTTATAAAGCGCTGGTCTAAAGAATTTTCAAGCCCCTGTTACCCAATCTTACCTTTGTAAGACCTTTTCTTGAGTATGCTAGGCCAGGTTTGGTCACCATTACCATGACATCCACATTCAGAGAATTGAAGACTTCCATCATAGATTACTCCGTTTTGCCTTGCGGGGCTTTGGCTGACGTCGCGACATTGCTGATATACTCTTTGTATATGAGTTGCTTGCTGGTAACATCGATTGCCCTCTACTGCTTCATCAGATCTCCTTTAATACCAATCCTCGCCACCTAAGATTAATTCCCTCATTCAGCTTTGCCCACTACCCTACTGACTATGGCCAGTTTCAACCTTTGACTAGAATACTACCTTAAGTTAATAATTACTCTAACATTTTTCACTTTAACCGCAGCAAATTCGCGCACCTACTTTTTTTTTTTTTATAATTTGCACGTGTTAAAAGGGATATGAATACCCTTATACTAATTTTTAGAACACGGGCGTTTTTTGTGGAAAGCGGAAGACACAGAGAGAAAGATAGATTGGTGTAGTTGGTTTGAAACTCAGGTGGTAGTTAAGTTTCAGTGAACTCCAAGGGTGGTTGTCCAGATAACTGGGGAGTATTTTGTTTGTTTTCGCTATTATTGTTGTTGCTTATGATTCACAGTATTTTTTTCCGTCCGTTCTTGTATCAAGGTTAATTATTTAGTTATAGTTCACCATTAGATCTTAGTTATTGTTATGCTTATATTAAACTGAATAAATAAATATATAAAAGTAACGCAACCTAGAAAACTTAAATAGTAATAGTAATCGATAATAGTAAAGTAAATCAAGTAAATCACTTGATGATCAATCAATTTTCATGTTTGAAACGCTATAAAATAATGTTCATGACTGTGCAATTTAACAAAAATCATTTTATTCTTTTATTTTTGAAAATTGTTTAAATCATGGTACACCATGACTTTGTATAAACAGACGAGGTGCCGACATGGGGTTGGTACGAAATCACCATCTTATAATAGCTACTCTCCGATTACGCACTGCTGCCGTTCGTAGATCTAACGACACAAGAATACCTAGGTTCAACGTAGACCGACAGAGAGTTCAATCAGTGCGCCAAGAATTAAGGGACCATCTCTCACGTGGAGTGGAAACAATCAGCAGCTCACTGCAGCTCACCATCCAAGACCATTAGTGCGCTGTGAAAACTGTTTTCACATCAGGTGCTGAAAGGATTGTCGGTCGATCACAGGGAAACCATAGGGCGTGGCTTTCCGAGGATACCTGGAGAAGGATCAACGAACGAAAACAGCTAAGAGCTCGAATTACAGCAACTCCAGCAGCAGGGAGGATCGAGCTTGAGTCCCTATATCGAATGAAGATGAGAGAAGTACAGCGTAGCGTGAGACGTGACAAGCGCAATTACATCAATGCGCTGGCTACGGAAACATAAGAAGCACCAGCGAGGTGCAACAGCAGAACCGTTTATAGAATCACTAAAGAGCTTATAGGTGGCCGAAGCTCTACTCAACACCCAGTGAAAGTCTTAGACGGTTCGTTGCTAATATCGGATGAGGATCAACTGAAGAGATGGAAGGAGCATTTTGCTTCGGTTCTAAACCGAGTATTCGCCAGCAATATGCACCCAAGTCAGACTGAAGTGTCCGTAGAAAGAAATTCCCGAATTCGCACCACAACCCCCAGTAAGGAGGAGATTATTACCGCAATCAAAGCACTGAAAACTAATAAGACGGCAGGACTCGACGACATACACGCAGAGCTTTTTCAAGCTGCGCCAACAGCATCGGCAGAGCTACTGTTCCCACTTGTCGGGAGAACATGGGAAGCCGAGAGTTTTCCGGATGAGTGGAAAAAGGGAATGATTGTCAAGCTCCCTAAAAAAGGCAACCTAATGCAGTGCGAAAACTGGAGAGGTATCTGCGTACTGTCTGCTGTGGCCAAGACAATAGCTAGAATCATCCTGGAGCGAATCAAACAACACCTTGAAGACACACTCGATGCCAAACAAACAGGTTTCCGCTCTGGATCCTCCTGTGTCGACCACATCAACACCCTGAGGATCATCATCGAGCATCGATGTGTTGAATATCGATCACCACTTCACTTGTTGTTCATCGATTTTGAAAAGGCGTTTGATAGTGTCATCGGAAATTTATTTGGCGTGCCTTGCGCAGGAGAGGAATTCCTGATAAATTAATAGCAATTATCAAGGTCACATATGATGGGTCCACATGTCACGTTTTGCACAGAGGAAGGCTTTCTGAGGAATTCGAAGTCCAAAGTGGGGTTTGGCAAGGCTGCATACTTTCACTAATACTGTTTTTATTAGCGTTTGATTAGCGATGTGCTGAATGCGAAAATGGAGGAATTCGATGGACTCTCACATCTGAACTCAAACACCTCGACTACGCCGACGATGTATGCCTACTGTCTCACAGAATAATGGACCTTCACCAAATGACAGCAAATGTGGAGAGGGAAGCAGAGGTCGTTGGGCTGAAAATTAACTCGGTAAAAACAAAAATGATCAGCCTAGAACCAAACTCATCAACTCATATATGCATTGCTGGACAAACGGTTGAAAGAGTAGAGAGTTTCCAATACCTTGGGAGTATTGTCTCAACCGATGGCGGAACCGAACTGGATATAGCCAGCCGAATAGTTAAAGTAAAATCTGCGTTTGGGATGCTATCCATAGTTTGGCGAAGTAATGCAATTAGCTTAAACACCAAGCTACGACTGTTCCGTTCCAACGTTGAAGCCATGCTGCTATTTGGATGTGGTACCTGGAGAGTGACCGTCACTATCACGAGGAAGCTGCAAACGTCTGTCAATAGGTGTCTACGCTACATCTTAAGGATATTCTGGCCAAACCGTATCTCTAACGAACAACTTTATCAGAGAACGGACCATACGACGACGAAAGTGGCAGTGGATCGGTCACACTCTCCGAAAGGGTGACAGGTCCATAGCTAACCAAGCGATGCAATGGAACCCGCTTACCCAGGATGGCAGGATACGCGGCGGTCCTAGGAGTACGTGGCGCAGAACAGTTGATAACGAAGCACGACAACTGGGAAAGAGTTGGGGAGAGCTGAGGCACATTTCCAGAAATCGCACACGATAGCGCGTAGGCATTGTAAAGGCCCTAGGACCCACAAGGGGATACAGGACATAACAAAAAAAAAAAAAATAAAAAAATTACTTTGTATATGTATGTCAAATATTATGATTATTTAACTATTAAATGCATCTCGTTGCTCGTATGACTAATATAGCCTTTTACCTTGCCATTGGCGTAACCGAGTTGGCTAAAGCTTGTGTTGTTTATTTCATCTCCATCGGGAATCGCAAGTACTTTTTGGCAAAAACCTGGTATGCCTGGTAGGCCATTTATAGAGTACCGTTGATTTTTGCGATTAGAATGAAAATTATGATTTCACTTGAAAATAACCGTACTATGATAGAGAAACTCAATAAAACTGGGTATCTCAATTACGTCTGTTTGTACGCGCGACTGCGGCCTAAGCGGCTGTATTGGTTTCCTTCAAACTTCATAACTAGGGTCTGTGGGGTAACAACTCGAGACGAAATCGGAAATTTCATTTTAGGCCCAGAATTAATGGTACTTTAATGGCTGATTTTGAAAAAAAAATTCGAATAAGGCTCTAACCCTCATATGCTCATATGCTATCAGATGACGTAGGTACCACGTTTTCGCCAAAAAATACTTATAAGGTACTTATTAGATTTTGTTAGAAATTAATATCCAAACTACACTTGATTTGTGGCGCCGTGGCTCAGTGGTTAAGTGTGCGATCAAGAAAACACAAAAATAACAAATAAAAGTATTCTCACTGTGCCACTTCTCGCGAACGCCTGACAAACATCCGAGAGTAAACCTGTCATGAGATGTTTCTCTCAATCTCAAACAATTGCCCTTCAGAGATGGCATAAAACCATTCGTAAGGCGCAGGGCACGAGTGGTTGCGAGAAGCTAGGCCAAGCCCTGGGCTGTTAGCGCCAAAATACTATTATATTATACTTGATATATGTAAGATCATAGCATACCAAGTTTTGGAAAATTGTAAAAAAAAAAATTGTTTAATTTTAACGGAAATCAACAACATATAAGTGCAACGTGCGACCCAGTCGTGCACTTTACTTAGATTATGCGATTTCTTGTTGATATAATAAGTCATATTTTATTGGAAAAAAAAAGAAAGTTACTTGTTAAGTGAGAGGACACAGTAACTTCATAAATCGCAAAGAATTAAACACATTTTTTTCTAAATTATGCTCAGAATGCGCCACTCTTGTCTACATGTTCAAATCGTGTTCCAGACGCCAAAAAAATCTTGGTAGTGAATCGGTTAATGTGTAGATTAGAATTATTTGTGCAAAAAGTATTTGTAATAAGCCACTAAAAGAATATAAATGAGTGATAAGGTAAGGCAGGTAAGTACTTACATTTTTGGGTTAGATTACATTCTGAAATTAAAAAAAAAAAAGTTGTGCTTAGCATAAATTAATTTTTTAAATTTCTTCGGGAAATTGTTTTGTTAATTTTTGTATATATTATATTTTAGTTGTCTCTTAAAAGAATATAAACATTTCTTAGACTAGGTGTAAATTTAAATATGTATATGTATACAGAGCGCGAAAAAGACATTTCTGGTGTTTATATTGTTTATACCAAATGAAATTTTTTTTTTTTCTTGTTGGAACCGCAGCTCGTATATATCGATGTTGTCGAGCTCTGGTTGCAGAAAGTAGGTTAACATTGCTCTATATCGAGGACCATTGACGGTAACGGTGTCTCCTTCCTCACTTGAAAAGAAATAAGGTCCGATGATTCCGCCGTGCCATGAACCGCACCAAACAGTGAATCTTTGTGGATGCATTGATGCTTGGTCGAACACTTGTGGATTGTGATTGCACCAACCCAATTCAGCTGATCGGCGCCGAATCGACATTTCTGGGTCTTCTTCGATACTGGCCGCTACGGCGGCTATGCTTTCTTCACTTCGCACCGATCTCTGTTTTGTTGGTGGCTTAAGGTCCAAAAGAGTGTACCCACGCTTAAACTTTTCCACGGTTCGACGAATTGCCTGCGCACTGAATCCATGATGACGACCGACCTCACGATGAAATTCACGTTGCGTATTTACAACTGAGCCGGAATTTGAATAATATATTTTTAATAATTTTCACACGTTCGGGAAGTGTCAAACGATACGTGATGAAATGGCAAACCTTACTGAATATTTTGACAGCTGGATGTCATTGGTAGCCTTGATAGCTGCCGAAACATAATAATTGGAAGTTCTGGAACTTATAAGACTAAGGAATATGCATAGGCGAAACTGGCAAAAATACAGACAACCCATTTCCCAAAGTCAAATGAAGCTTTTTAACAATCTTATTTTCAAGTTCATTAAGAATAAACATAATATATAACTAAGCACTTTAGATGAAGCATCTAGACCTTTCTAGAATATTATGAAAGTTGTTAGAAATAAAAACAAACAAATCCCATATCTAAAAAACAATATTATTTATTACACTGATATTGATAAGTTTAATACTCTTAGTCAGAACTTTGTGCAAAACCATTATGTGTCTCCGGACTTGGGAGAAAAGAACACCAACTTACGTGTGTACAACTTCATTAGTCATTTAACTCGGCTGTAGTGGAAACACCACCAAGTTCATCCGAAATACACATAAAATATTTGACAGACAGTTTGCAGATTAAAAAAAAACGAGTGGATTGCAGGCATTAAAAATGTCTACTAAAGCAATGTACCTAAAATTTGCATGAGGTTTTTAGATTCCTGGAAAGTTCCAAAATAGTGGCTTTGACCACAAAGTTATAGGCCTATTAGTTTACTTAGTATATATGAGAGGATGCTAAAGATACTCGTATGATAAAAATAATGAAGGCTTGGCAGTTATATCATAGTTAGCAATTTTCGTACAAAATATGGTCGGAATAGGGATTTAACTTCATCAACTGTAAAGAGGTTGATTCAAAAATTCAGGGACACTGGATCAATTAGTAATCTTAGACACTCTGGCTGTCCTTCAACAAGTCGTTCAACACAAAACATCGAAGCAGTTCGTGAGAGTGTTTTTGAGAGTCCAGGAACATCAATTCGGCACCCTGGTCAAGAACAGAACATTTCGAGAAGTTCTCTACAGAGTATTCCCACGAAAGATTTGCATCTTCATGCACACAAAGTGCTATTAACTCAAGACCTGAAGCCTACTGAGCATGCACAGTGAAGTGTTCGTTGAATGGATTATGGAATAACAACAAGTAGATGCGGATTTTTCAAACAAAAATCAAACAAATCATCTTCAGCGATGAGGCTCATTTTCATCTTGATGACTTTGTTAATAGTCAAAATTTTCGATTTTGGAATTTAAAAAATCCACGAAAATTCATCCACAACGTGTCACTGTTTGGTGGAGATTTTGGACTGGAGGCATCGTCGGACCATTCTTCTTTGAAAATGCGACTGGTCAAGCAGGATAGATGGTGCTCGCTATCGAGTTTTTTGTACCTAAATTGCAAGATATGGATGTGGACGACATGTGGTTTCAACAAGACGGTGCCACATGCAATACAGCCCGAGAAACTATTCAATTACTGCATGAGGCATTTCCTGATCGTGTAATTTCCCGTTTTGGTGATCAGAAATGGCCGTCCAGATCATTCGAATTAACCCCGTTGGACTTTTTTTCATTTGGGTATTTTTAAGCCTAAGGTTTATGCCAACAAGCCCACGACCACCCACGCCTTGCAGAAGCAAATTGAGTGCTGTATCAACGAAATTCAGCCACATTTATGCAAAACAGTTATGGAAAATTGCGACAAAAGAATGTGTAGTGCCAGCAAAACCGTGGAGGCCATTTACCCGATATGCTATACTGTATACTTTATGAATCAATAAAACATTTACAATTTTTAATTAAAAACCTGTGTTTTCTATCAAAATTACTTCTTGCATGACACCCCTTAAAAACTGAAAAAATATTATCTCCATAAAATATGTAGGCTTTGACTATCTCTACATTTCGCCCATACACTGTACTTGGCCACGTCCATTTTTTGGGGGCGATTTAAGAAAAAAAAAAAAAACATATTTAGCTTTTTCAAAGCTATTTATGGTGATGGTTAAGTCCTATTACGAATATCTAATCAGAACTTCGGGTGGGCGCCACGCCCACTTATTCTAAGAAAATATTGTGAAAAATCATTTAATCTATTTTTTAGAGCCACCCACCGTAGATATGAGGTTTGAAGAAAATTCGGCCTGCGGTAAGGCTACAGTTTTCCATACATACAGACAGACAGACTTGAGAGACTCACTTTTATTTAGTTTCTCTACTATAGTAATGTTAAGTTTGATCAAAATATCGAGATCGAACATTATCAGGAAACCAATACATGTCGCAGATATACATAGCTCTACCAATTGAGTTATCCCTGGCATTCCGAAAGCACTCTTTTAGGTTCAAGCACTTAAACTAGTTTCGAGTCCCAGAAACACCAAGAAGATATTTCCATAGCTCCACCTCTCGCGAAACTTAAATTGTAGATCCCTTCCATTCGCGTGAACAAATTTAATACCAAGCCAATTACGGCTCTCTGTTTGTGTGTATATATGGAAAATTTGCGGTATTATTAAGTATTATTTGATATATGCAAGGACATGGCATATTAATTTTGGATAATTGTCAGAATAAGAATTTTGCATATTATTAAATTTAAAATCTATCTAGTTCCAGAAACCTACGTTCGCATGATTATGGACATGTATGAGGGAGCAAGGACAAGAGTAAGATATCCCGCAGGAGTCACCGAAGAGTTCCCAATCAAAGTCGGTGTACACCAGGGAAGCGTCCTCAGTCCTTTGCTATTTATTACAGTCCTTGATTATCTGCTTGAAGTAAAAGTGACGGACCCCAAAGTGCATCAGTTATTCTTTGCTGACGATGGAGCTATCATAAGCGAAGATCAAATGGCCCTGCAATAAGCGCTTGATGTATGGGTGGATGTTTTGGAAGGAAATGGGTACCATATTAGTTCAAAAAAGACAGAGTATCTGTGCTGCCCGTTCTCTGATCCACACCGACCTATTCCCGACATTTACTTGAATGGGAAAGTGCTTCCCAAGTGCGAAATGTTCAAATATCTTGGAACTATGATCAATAGCGAAACAACTTGTGATGATGACATCAATCATCGCGTAAGCGTAGGGTGGATGAAGTGGCGGGAAAACTCCGCTATCTTCTGTGACAACGAACTACGAGCTAAACTTAATGAAATGGAACGACTCTTCCACGAGCTTAAAAAGGAAGTAGATGCTCTGCGAAAAGAAAACGAGGATCTCAAGAACATTCATGTACCGAAAAATCCCGATACAACGCCAAACCGTCCAGCGAGTGAATATTTTACGGACGAGGAAGAACTTGCCCACGAAACCAATCCGGCCTCCAAAAAGAGGCCTAGCAAAAAACGTAAGGCCGTTACTTCACCCGAAGTTTCACAAAAGGAAGATAAGCCCGCCGTATCAAACAAGGCAAAAACCCAAGCGAAAAATCGCCCTCCACCCGCAATAAATGTCGTCGGGATAGCGGACTATGGAAAACTTCGTAATCTTCTCAAAAATACGCTGAGGACAAAACACAATATAACCTCGCGCCGAAACAACGAGTGGAAAATCAACGTAGATGACCCAGACTCCTACCGAGCACTGTCTCTAAAATTAAACACCGAGAAAATCCAATGGTATACTTATGAGAATAAGTACGAAAAACCACTGCGAGTCTTTGTTAGGGGACTTCACCCGTCGTGCGCAAAAGAAGACGTTATGGAAGACGTAAAAAGCCAAGGCTTGAAAATTATTAACGCCGTGAATATTATCAAGAAGGAAAAGCAACGTACGGAAGGAGACAAAGATAATGTCATCAAACGCGGTCTCCCACTTTTTATGCTTACCTTTGATAGGACCGAGAATGTGGACGAAATCTTCAAAATGAAAACCATTCTAAACATCAAGGTAAAAGTCGAGCCCATGCGTAAGGGCAAGAGATCGATACCTCAGTGTAAGCGATGCCAAGGCTTTAACCATACACAGGCATACTGCCAGAAAGAACCACGGTGCGTAAAATGTGCCGGTACACATCTCTCGGAAGAGTGCAACATAACCAAGCAGGTCCCAGCGGTCTGCGCGAATTGCAAGGGAAACCACCCAGCGAACTATCGAGGTTGCGAAATCGCCAAAGAACTTCAAAAAAGACGCGACACTCTAAAAAAACCGCTACACCCGGAACCAAACTTAAAAGATCCTAAAATCGATAAGCCTAAGACCGTTAAGCCAGTCAAAAGGACGAGACCGATAAAGGAAAATATAAAAATTGCACAAGAGAACGTCGCTGGTCCAAGTCCAACGGAAAAACTGCCACTGGCTGGAAGTACGAAATCGTACGCGCAAGTCGCATCAAGGTCAGCCACAACAGATCCGGTCTGCCAAATACTAACTGTGATATTGGAAAAACTTGAGGAGCAAACCAAGGTTAATCAAGTTATTTTCGACAAATTGAGCAAGCTCGAGTTCAAGCCTCGCAAGACAAACAACAAAACATGAATATGAAACAGCTGCTAAAGATACTAACGTGGAATGCAAACGGCATTCTGGCAAAAATAGACGAATTAGAAATCTTTTTACGGAAAAACAATATTGATATATGCTTGATATCGGAAACCCACTTAAAAAAAGGACCTGGACCCAGAATAAAAGGCTACAGTGATTATCACGCGCATCATCCTTCGGAAAATCCGAGAGGCGGTTCCTCTATGTACATTAAAGAATACATTAAGCACTCCGAAAACATTAAAGTAGAACTGGATTCTATGCAAATAAGCTCAGTTTCCGTAAAAATAAATCATTTAGACTACCAGATCGGATCGTGTTTCTTCCCTTCGGGATATAGGCTGATGGACGACGACCTCGTTCGCCTCTTTGCCTCACTCGGGCCTAATTTTATCATCGGTGGTGACTTTAACGCGAAACACACTTTCTGGGGTTCAAGATGTAATTCAACGAAAGGCATATTATTGTACAAAGCCAGTGTGAAACGTGGTTTGGAATTTTTTTTGACGCGAAAGCCAACGTATTGGCCAACTGACAATAATAAAATCCCTGACCTCGTCGACTTCTTTATCGCAAAAGCGCTAACTAAAAATCTAACGGAAGTAGAAGAATGTTATGATTTATGCTCAGACCACTCAGCAGTCACTCTGAAAATCGGTGGAAGTCTAACAAAAAAAGAAGGACCGCCTAAGTTAACTAGTAACAAAACAAACTGGGACGTTTTCAGAAAAGACTACAAGGAAAATATTGCTCTAAATGTGCCGCTAAAGACACCACTTGAAATAGAAGACGAAATTGACAAGCTCGTGGAAGCCATTCAGTGCGCAGCATGAAAAAATACTCCTCATACGAGAAAAGAGAAGAGCGAGCAAGAGATGGCAACAATCCCGTGCGCCACCGCATAAAACTTATCTTAACCACCTTTGCAACAAACTAAAAAATATGCTGCAGGACTTAAGAAATCGCGAGACTTCTACTTACCTCGAGAGCTTGACCGCTGATAAGTGTTCAAACTACTCTCTATGGAAAGCCTTGAAGTCCATAAGGAAACCCGTAATGCACTCGCCACCAATAAGAAAAGCTAACGGAGAATGGGCAAAAGGAGACAAAGAGAAAGCGGAATTACTTGCCGAACATTTAGAGGAAACGTTCAAGCCATTCGATGGACAACCATTGATCGAAGATCCGAATGCAAATACGGCACCCGACAACTTTAAATTAAAAACTGTATCCCTGTCCGAACTTCGTATGACAATAAGAAAACTGAAAAATAACAAGGCTCCAGGAGATGATTTAATCACTGGCGAAGTTTTGAAGGAGCTACCGAAAAAAGCGTTAGTTAAGTTACTCAAATAAATATATAAATGCTTCATTGAGACTTCTATATGTTCCAAGGCAATGTAAAGTCGCCGAAGTAATAATGGTTCCGAAACCGGGGAAATGTACAAACGACAAGAAATCATATAGACCCATTTCGCTTCTGCCGATAATATCGAAAGTCTTTGAGAAACTTCTGCTAAAAGTAATTGAAGAAAGGCGATTGATCCCGGATCATCAATTCGGGTTTCGGGTTAAACATTCTACAATCGATGAGGTGTATCGAATTGCAAATGAAATTGAAAAAGCTCTAGAAGGGAAAAAGGTATGCTCTACCGCTTTTCTCGACGTATCGCAAGCGTTCGACAAGGTATGGCACGAAGGCCTGAGATATAAGCTAAGGGTAATCTTACCAGATAAACTCTACAGAATATTGGAATCTTACCTTAATAACAGACTCTTTCGTGTTAAACATGGGGCAGAATATTCGAAATTCAAAGAAATCCATGCCGGTGTTCCGCAAGGAAGCGTTCTCGGCCCAATCCTGTTCCTCCTCTACACAAGAGATATATCACAAGATGAAGGGACGTCTGCAACGTTCGCAGACGACACGGCTATCCTCGCAACAGATGAGTCAGTCGAATCATCAACTGGAAAACTCCAACGAGCTTTAAACAAAGTATGCGAGTGGACAAAGACCTGGAGAATCGTCCTTAACGAGACCAAGTCAACGCA
Source organism: Pocota personata (assembly GCA_963082735.1). Classification (NCBI taxonomy): domain Eukaryota; kingdom Metazoa; phylum Arthropoda; class Insecta; order Diptera; family Syrphidae; genus Pocota; species Pocota personata. The sequence goes on from OY720429.1 coordinate 67,666,323, forward strand.
TGTCAATTTTACGTACAAAAAGATAAACAACTTACCTATTTCCATTAACTCGGTACAAATACCGTACGCAAACTATCTAGGAATGACACTAGACGCAAAACTTAAGTGGAAGCCACATGTTAAAAAGAAGCGCGACGACCTCGAAATCAGACTTAGAGAAATGTACTGGCTACTCGGGAGATACTCGAAGTTAAGCGTATACAACAAACTGCTTCTGTATAAGCAAGTGCTAAAACCATCTTGGACATACGGTATACAACTTTGGGGTTATACCAAGCCAACCAATATGACTGTTCTGCAAACACTCCAAAACAAAACACTAAGAGCAATTGTGAATGCCTCATGGTATATAAGGAATATTTACAGAGATCTAGGAATTGCTACCGTGAGGGATGAAGTAACAAACTTTGCTCACAAACTTCGTACTCGCCTTCATGATCATTGCAATAATGAAATAATCCGTACTCTGGACGTGACAAACCTCGAGTGCCGACTACAAAGAACAAGACCGTACGATCTGGCGCAGTAAGGGAAAACCGCATGTAATGACGGTTCGCTGGAAAGCTACCTACCTAACGCGATTAACACTACAGAAGCGTAAACTACTTGTTAAGGTAACTTAGTCGTAGTCACCACAAAACGAAAAAATTAGAGGAACGAATTTCCTACTACTATGAGCACGAGCGGCCGGTTGTCATAGTGCCTCTCTGGGGGGTGAGGTTTAGCCCGTAGGCATATACTGGCCGACACTTATGAATCATCAGGTCAGATATATGAATCGGGCATAACCAATGGTACGGGCCATTGGTATCTTTTGAAGATTCCTGCACCTCCAGGCGCAACCAGAAAAAAAAAAAAAAAATCTTCTGTGATCGAAAAATGTCCCCTAAGCTGAAAGGAAGGCTCTACACCGCAGTTGTACGTCCGGCGCTCACATACGGTTCATAATGCTGCATAATGTACAAAAAGTATGAGGGCAAATTAACGGCAACTGAGATGAAGATGCTTCGCATGACAGCAGGATTAACGGACATTGATAGAATAAGAGGTTCAAAGATTCGAGGAAGCCTTCATGTAAAAGAACCTACCACAAGCAAGATAGAGCACGACCGGATCAGTTGGTATTATCATGTTCAAAGGAGAGATCCTTCGAACCCCGTCAAAAAGGCAATATCAATCAACGTTCCTACGCAATCGCACAAAAAAGGCAGACCAAAAAACACCTGGATCACACAAATGCAAAAACACCAGCATTTGGTTGGCCTCAGTGACGAAGTGATCCGAAACCGAGAAGCCTGCCGGTACTTCCTGAGGTCAAACCGGCAAACCCCACAGGCGGACCAGTAGGGATGCAGTAAAGTGGGAGGGTTGTGATCCTTCTACTCCGGATCATAACTTCGCCGTAAGAAGAAGAGCAAGATTAAATTTCAAATCTGAGTAATTTGAGTCGTGCCCATTATATTTGATTACCTTTGGGTCGCATCATTATATATTTCAGTTTTCTAGGACAACATTTCATTGGAACATTTACAATGAGATTCGAGTTACAGTTCAGGTGACGGAAAACTCATTTAAATTCGGCATTGGCCCGCAAAAATGGTAGGCCCAACATCTGAGTCATTTGATTTTTAGGTCTTTAATTTCGTTGTCATTATTCTCTTAAAAGTTACCAGGAACGTTGTATGTCGATAAAAAGTAAAGTTCTGGATGACTATCAAAAAAAAAAACAATATTCTGTGCATTCTCTTTCGGTCTATAAAAATTAAGAGAAAAAGATCCTTGGTTTTGTATATGATCTGTCTTCATTTGCAAGCCACGGATAATATTGTTACTTTACAGCACAAGCTACTAGTTTCAAATATTTATGAAAGTACAGCCATTTTCTATTTTGTATATTAATAACTATTTTAAAGTGGCATGCAGAAGTGAAATATAAAAGTAGAATATAAAACTTATTTAATATTCCACTTTTTGCAACAAATAAAATATTTTTGAAGGAAGCTCCTTGGCATAAGATCCCTGGATGTTTTCTTTTTTGGTCAATTCTTCAATAACACAATTAGCTGTCTTATGTGTTCCTTGCTATATTATTTATAGATGATTAGGAACAGTAAATCATAGACAGCAGAGTGACGATTCGTTTGCACGTGCCTCTAATGATATACATTATGAAAACATATTTGTTAAGTGCACACTGTGTGCTTAAATAACAAGTATAGCTTCTGGCCTCGACATCTGCAACAAAAGCGTAGGGAATTTGGTCAACTAAAGGGTGGTTAAGTTTTAGGGCCGATGTTGATTTTGAATAAAACACAAATTATTTAGGAAATTACTGTCATTTCTTTTTATTATGATAATATTGATATGGTTCAATTATGTATGGAACAAAATATCGGCCAAATGGCCGCCGCGACCTCGGCGGCACACCTCCATCCGATGGTCCAAATTTTCGATGACGCTGAGGCATAATTGAGGTTCTATGCCGTTAATGTGCCGAATTATCTCATCCTTTAGCTCTTGAATTGTTGCTGGCTTATCGACGTACACCTTTTCTTTCAAATAACCCCAAAGAAAGAAGTCCAACGGTGTCAAATCACATGATCTTGGCGGCTAATTGACATCGCCACCACGTGAGATAACACGGCCATTGAATTTGTCGCGCAAAAGAGCCATTGTTTCGTTAGCTGGTCGGCAAGTGGCACCACCCTGCTGAGACCACATATCGTCCACATCCATATCTTCCAATTCGGGCCATAAAAAGTTCGTTATCATCTCACGATAGCGAACACCATTCACAGTAACTGCCTGACCGTCCTCATTTTGGAAAAAAGACGGCCCGATGATGCCGCCAGCCCATAAACCGCACCAAACAATCACTCTTTGTGGTTGCATTGGTTTTTCGACAATCACTCTTGGATTATCATTTGCCCAAATGCGGCAATTCTGCTTATTGACGAATCCACTGAGGTCAAAATGTGCCTCATCACTGAAGATGATTTTCTTCGAAAATTTATCATCCACTGTTGCCATTTCTTGCCACCATTGTGACCATTGATGACGCTTGAAATGGTCAAGAGGCTCTAGTTCTTAAGTCAATTGCACCTTGTAAGCGCGTAAATGCAAGTCTTTATGCATAATGTTCATCAACGACGAGCGTGAGATGTGCAATTGTTGGCACGACGACGAGTTGAGGTGGACGGCTCTTCAGCCACACTATCGCGAACAGCAGCAATATTTTCTGCAGTACGAGCTGTACGAGCATGCACTGGTGTTTTCACATCTCCTACAGACCCGGTTTGCACAAATTTTTGCACGATTATTCCGATTGTACGCACATTTGGACGATTAAATTGACCGAAAGAATCACGAAATGCACGATATGCATTTTGATTTGAACGCCCATTTTCATAATAAGCCTGAATAACTTTAACGCGTTGCTCGATTGTGTATCTTTCCATGGTTCAAATTGAGTTAGTCTGAAATTGAGAAATGTCAAATGAAATGCAGAAAAAAACTTGACGTTTAGGTGTGGTTCACATTCAACATCGGCCCTTAAAATTTTACCACCCTTTATTTAAACTTACACCGATGGTCGTGTCTCAGCGACGGATAATTTTTGAAGATACTTTTATTTTATATTTTTTTTTATCGTGTTTCTAATATTCTAGAAACATTGGCTGATATAAGTAGTAAAAATCCATCGCGTAGTGACAGTTATAAACTACGCAAAGGTTTAGCCTCCCAATAAGCCAGTACTTTTTTATGAACTGTAAAAAAAATTAGTCATTATATACTTAAGTAGAATCCTCACATCACACTTTTAGGATTTAACAGGGTAGCATAAAGTAATAATTGCTTCGTTATAGTGAGAGTTCGGTTGTCTGCTTGTCTGTCCACTTGTATGCCTCAGCATACAACCTTGGAAGTTACTGGATCCTGTAAGTGTGATGTAAAAAAGTAAAAAAAAATAGTCCACTTTTAATAGTTCGTAGAAAATTTGAATTTTTTCCTTAGCGCTGACGATAAAGTGCGTCAATTTAAACAATTGACCATTTGACATCAAAATCTAAGACATTTACAACATTTCTTTTGAGGAATTTTAGGGGACTAAAATATACTTGATCCTAGGCTGAACATATCCAAGAAGTGGCAGATTGTTATTGAAAAAATCTAGTAAAGTGCAGACAAATTTCCTTTACTGCTTATGTATACATGTATGTACGTATTGTAACATAATGTAGCATAATAACTACGCCCCAAAAGATGCAACATATTCCGAAGTGTCTTTTCATTCGAGGTTCGTGTCCACAGTAAGAGACGAATTATGTCTAAGACGACGTCGCAGAATTAAGAGAGAATTATAACCGCAAGAGAATTATAACCGCAAGAGATTATTGGCTGCAGCTGTCATCTTGGAATTATTACATCAGAATTTTCTTGTTCCCGTGGTCAAAGAATTTGCTAGAAATGTCTGGCTATCAGAAATGCGACTATATAAGGACAGATGGCGATCGAGGCAAGGCAGTTGGGTTTTGAACCGCACGAAGAGATTGGAAAAGTGATAACAGCCGAAGTTGTAATTTTGTGATAAATTTTAAGTTGAGAGTTAACAGGAAGAAGTAATTAGTTTGGATTTGTGAATTAAGTAATTGAAAGGAGGTAAAGTGATCTGAGAAGAAAGACACCTTGTAAGGAAGGAATTTACAAAGAATAGTATAGTGTGAACTTGAATTGTTCTATAGACTAGAAAATAAAGAAATAATCTCACAGAATAACGTTTTATCTGCTCGAGCCGTAGCTCGCATATTACAGTACGTATCCATATATTTCCTTTTCCTCGTTCAGCGTTCTTCCAAACATGTCGACGTCGTAGGCGTACGCGAGGTTGGTTTGAAGCAGCCACCCTGATGAAGCAACATACAGGAGGTAATGGATTTTCTTCGAGATGTGCCGCAATGTGAATATTCGATCTATGGTGTACTTTTCTGGTTTGAAATCAGAATGATATTTACTATCCAGATTGTTGGCGAAACTTATACGCTGTGTTGAGGAGACTGATGGCTCTGTAGTTGACATGATTCTCTTTCCTTGAGGGTCGAGCAAAAAGGTGTTGGAAATCATTCATCGGACATTTTTTGATCCGACCACATTTTACAGTGTGTGCTCTGCACTGTACCAAATCATTATGTCCGGCAGTTAGGCCGCTGGTTTCGTTGTCTCGCTCAAAGTGGACACGGAAATCGCTATCTTCACCTCATTTTTGTGATCACCGTCCAGTTTAAATGGATAATTTTATCTAACAACAGAGTTTTAGTCATTATCGTTGCCTAACAGTTCCCATAAGAGTTTTATTTTTGTAAGCTTTTAGCACCGACTGTGACTCTAGTAATTTTTTTTTTTTTTTTAAGGAAATTTTCAAATTCCTGAGCACTCAGGCTCAATTTTCTGCCCATTGTAATACCAGGCAGAACTTCTTTTGGTGTAGTGGTTGGAGAAACTTAAATTTTATTCGTTTCTCTCTTATGCTCGGGTGGCTATGGTTGCTGTTCCCCGTTCGGTCTCGAACCTGTACAGTTCGGGTCAAAAGCGAACACACTACCCGCTGTAGTGGGTAGTATGTTGGCCACCTCCTATGACTTTTTTACCTTCTGGTTCGGGTTCTACTCATGTACATATACTTTTTTCGGAGAAGTTTATCTTGTTCCCTTTTCTTTTTGTTCTTGAACTTGGAGGTACACTTTTGTTGTGATAGTTGGGAGAAACTCCCAACATCAGAATAAATGGATTTGTTGACAACATTGCCACAGGTGTTCTGCGCTTAATGTAAGCAGCATTAAACTTTTTGAGAGATTAATTTACACCTGTTCCTTTCGATAACACTGTTCAATATGCGTAATTGTCGTGAATAATAGCTGCCTCGATCTTTACTACACATAATGTGTTGGTGAACTGCTAAGTCATATCATTCTAACTACATTTTTATTTAATATAATAACTGCTCTAAATTGTAAGCATGATATCGGATGGAATTTTTACCAAACACAAATAATGTTATCCACATAGCATTAAGCGATAAGGAAAAAATCAAAATTTAGTGTGGTACTTCCCCACACCGTCCGCGACGCCCATATTAATCACTATTGTGGCCAAAATTTTGCAATTTTTTTCGTCTATAATTGATTTTGTTATTTAATGTTCTTCGTGTTAAGATAACAATTTCGATAATTGAATGAACTCCAACGAACACGCTACTTAGTTAGCAACAACAATTAGCAAACCCAAAAATACAATATCGGCTGATACAGTTCAACTGATTCAGAAGTCCAATCTTTCTTGGAAAAAAGAACCAAATTCGTCGAAAAAATGCTGCGTAGGTTCTTATCGAAAGATGTTGATTTAGATTCGATAGAAGGTACTTCATCCGTAAGAATGTGTTTATGCATTTATTGTGTTTTAATCAGCTCGAGTTTTGGTTGTTAAAGATTTTTTTTTTTTGTTTTACCTTTCTTCAAATTTAATTGCATTCGTTAATTCATTAACGGAATTTTTACACTACCATTATTCCTTTACATGGGGAAATTTAAATTTATTTTCGTGTGGGATGAAAATAACGCATTAAAATGCAAATAAACAAAAATAAGGTGAAAGCAAACAATAGCAACGGGAGAGATTGGAATGAGAAAATTTTATTGTTAATTACACCGACAATTAAATATAATTAACATAATCAAATTTGTGATACAATTAACGTGATAAATTTTGCTTTTTCTCATGTGTACCGCGCGCGGGGATTCACTTGGTTTCGTTGATTATTTTTCGTATTATTACGTTTTTTGTGTGATTTTGGTATACCAGTTCAGTAAATGAATTTGTGCTCTTTTTTTTAATGAAAGTGAACATTCACTTGATTAATTCTGATATGCGGCAGCACCGCATTGTGATAGGACAGCGTTCTTGGACATAAACTGCTTGATGCGACAGCAATGCTTATTGTTTTAGTGCCAGTGAAATTGTTTTATATCGCAGAGCGAATCACTCACTTAACGCGGGAATTTTACGGATGGTAATTTATGAAAATGAAAATGGCACATGGCGCGAAAAAAGGTAAATTAAGTTGATCAACTGATTCGGGGATATTTTGTCCTCTCATATGAGGTTTGCGGTAATTATGAAGTGCAGTGATTGTCAATTGCTTTTGGTTTATGTATCTGTAGATACATACCTACTAATGACGCAGGTAGGATTGATTTTGACCAATTTGTTTCTATATGAATAAATAAAATAAATAAGTAGCTATTTGGTGCAAACAGCCCATGTAGGGCCTAGCCCTAGCTTCTCCCAACCGTTCGTGCAGAGCGTGTTATTATACCTATACGAGGGCAAGGTGAAAAGTTCTCGGCCTGACAATGAAAAACTGTGATTTTCAGTTAAAAAATGATTTTATTGTCCTACATAATCTCCCTTGACTTCAAGACACTTGGCCCAGCATTTCTCCAACATCAGTATTCTTTCTCGAATGTGAGAGTCTGGAAGGCTGTGAAAATATTCATCTACGGCCCTCTCAACTTCTGCATTGGATGCGAAGCGCTCCCCAGAAACAAATTTCTTCAAATTTGGGAACAGATGGAAGTCTGGGGTGCCAAATCAGGTGAATAGACCTATGGACCCATGTCTCATCCGTGGTGACAAATCGCCGCACAAAATCGGTCGGATCCGTATTGAATCGGTCCAAAGATTGCCGCGAAAATCGTTTGTGCATTTGCTTTGGATCGGCATTCAGCATCCCTAAGTTTTTGTGCAAGATGTTTCGCACCCTCTCTTCCGACATACACACAGCCTCAGCTATCTCACTCACCTTCACTCGCATATCGTCCTACACGATATCATGCACTTTTCCGATGGTTTAGGGTGTGGTTGCGGTTTTTGGCCGTCCTTCACTTGGGTCATCTGCGAGGGACGTGCGACCGTTTAAATTCAGCTGCCCACTTTTTAACTGTTGACATGGAAGGAGCACAAGGAGTCCCCGTAAACTTTTGTCAACTTTGGATGAATTTTCTTAGGGGTTAACCTATCCAAAAAGAAGAATTTTATCACCGAACGATATTCAACTTTATCCATTTTAACGAAAAACACGCAAGACGTCTACTGCAAAAATTCGTGTAAAGAAACTACATGAGAGAACAAGTTGAAACTTGCCATACGAACTAATGAGAAGTGCACCCAGGCAGGAAACATAAATTTTTGCTGATTGGAACGCCATCTCTGCGTCAGGCTGGGAACTTTTCACCTTGCCCTGGTATTAAAATCAGAGCGGTTCTTAAAAATTAACTTTTGAAAATATATTGGGGCACCGAATGGATCATGTGTTTTTATTTTGAATTTCTTTAAGTTTTAGGGGTCGCTACCGCATATGGAATTTTTGTACCTATAGAATACAATTTTCTAATAAAACATTTATTCTTATAACTTGGTATGAAAATAACTGTTGACCATTCAATGCAATATAAATAATTCTTCACGCGGTAGAGTCGCCATCCTACACATTACATACACCCGCAGTAAGTACCACATATGTTGTGAGAGTGAAAGCCGATTTTTTCCATATCGCGCTACCATTAAGTCGCTGTTGTATTCATTATGGTATCTACTAGTGGTACAGCAATATCAACTAGAAATAAGACAAGTGCTTGGTTAGTCAGGTAGAAGTTGTACAGTTGTGATGTGATCCTTGAAAATCCAACGTGGATAGTTCTTTTATTCGTCGCCAGAGGATGAAGTATCGATAAAAGATGGCAGTCTTTAAAGACAGGTTTCAGGGGAGATGGCTATTTCGCTATTTATTAGGATTTTTTTTTTTTTTTTTTTTTTTTATAATTTGCACGTGTGAAAGGGGTTATGAATACCCTTATACTAATTTTAGGACACGGGCGTTTTTGTGGAAAGGGGAAGAGGCAGAGAGAAAGACGGAGTGGTGCAGTTTGAAACTCAGGTGGTATTAAGTTTCTGTAAACTCCAAGGGTGGCTGTCCAGATAACTGGGGAGTATTTTGTTTGTTTTTGCTAGTATTGTCGTTGCTTATGATTCACAGTATTTTTTCCGTCCTCCTAATGTCATCATCACGATCAAGTTGCATTTTAGCCATATGACCGCCCTACTGCCAGTGTTATGCCTTCGCAGTAGAGTTGACATAAGCTTTCGCAATTGATCGACTTTTTATTTATTTCATGGGAAATAAATAGATGATTATTGACATCAGGATTCGAACCGTGAACCTGTAGCGTGACAAGCGATGATGTTACCACTACACCACGGCCACCCTCTGATGGAAAAACAATAAAGAACATCATCGGGAATTCAACCATAGACCGTCTTCCAATTTTATTTTCGATCAACTTCTAGCAGTCCCGATACCGAACAGGTGAAGCAGTAGCTTCAGCTGTGTATGAAACAATAATGTTTTTTGTTTTTTCGCGACCAAATAAGATTGATGTGCTTCGACTTTCCAAACGACACTAATGTTGACACTGGATTAAGAAGTGAGACCTGTATTATCATAGAGCAGAATATAGCTCAAAAACAACTCAGCCGAAAAGATACAATTCATACACGATACACGGATCAAAATAATACCATATCCCTCATGTTCAAAATTTGGCGTACTCGTAACGTTGTGAAATTTTTGATTCAAATGCAATGAATGCAGTGCATGACTGGATCGAACGAACTGGAGAAAATCGTTTCTTCTTGGCATTGCTTCGTCATATCATGGGCATCATTCCAAACGCAGACTTTGCTTTGCCGATTCGGTTGACAATATCCTGTTCGGTTCCACCTTCAGTGGAGACAATACTCCCAAGATATTGAAAACTTTCTACTCTCTCTACCGGTTCAGCAATGCTAACTTGAGTTAATGAATTAGTACCGAGGTTTATGACTTTGGTTTAGGCAGTATTAATCTTCAAGCCCACTGCATTTGCCTCCCTCTCCACAGTTGCTGTTATTTGGTGCAGATCCATAATCCTGTGGAATAGTAAACAAACGTCGTCAGCATAGTCCAAATGTTTGAGTTGAGATGTAAGAGTCCAACGAATTCTTCCGTTTCCAGTACCTATAGACAAAGCTGCGCCGAAGCACATTGCTAATCACCAATAAATAAAAGTATCGGGGATAGAATGCAACCTTGTCGGCCCCACTTTGGATCTCAAATACCTCTGACATGCTTCCTGTATGCAGTACATGACATCTAGACCCATCATAGGTTGCTTTGATAATAGCAATTAATTTATCGGGTATACTGTTGACACTGTCGAACGCCTTCGCAAAATTAATGAACAGCAAGTAAAGTGGTGACCGGTATTCACCGCACTGTTCAATAATGATCCGCAGGATGCTGATGTGGTCGACACAGGAGGATCCAGAGAACCTCTTTACCTTTTTATTCCCTTCTTCCACTCTTCGGGGAAACTTTCTGCCTCCCAAGCTCTTTCTACAAGAGGATATATAAACTCTGCTGATGTTGTTGGAGCGGCTCGCAGAAGCTCTGCGGGTATACCAACTAGTCCTATCGCCTTGTTGTTATTTATCGCGTTGATCGCGGTAGCGATCTCATCTTTTCTGGGAGTGGAGGAGTGAATTCGGGAAATTGTTGCTTCGGGCAGCTTAGTTTGATTTGGGTTATGGTTGGCGAATACACGGTTAAGGACCATAGCAAAATGTTCCTTAGATCGCTTGAGTTGATCCTCATCCAAAACGAGCTAATCTAAACCTTTCACCGAATGTTGGCAGAGCAATGACCACCTGTCAGCTCTTTGGTGATTGTGTAAACGGTTCTGCTATCGCACCTGCTCACTGCTTCCTCTGCTTCTGTGGCCAGGGCGTTTATATAGTTACATTTGTCACGTCGTACGCTACGCTGTACTTCTTTTATTTTCCTTCGATACAGGGACTCTAGCTCGTTCCTCCCTATTGCTGGGGTGTCTACAATACGAGCTTTAAGTGTCTTACGTTCTTTAATCCGCCTCCATTTTAAAAGTTGATGTATTTGTGGTTTGTGCTTCGGAATTCAGAAAGATCATGTGCGATATTTCATCATTCTAGTTCAAAATTTGAGCGACAGCTGCACAGACAGATGGACATTGTTAGATATGTTAGATATGGCTTCGATGCTGGTTAGAAATGTAAATACTTTTGGAGGTCTATCATTATTATTTCTCTATATTGCAAACTATGTATTTAAATTAATATACCCTATGGGATAGAATATAGGCAGAGGAAAAGAAATAGCAGTTGACATAAATAAGACGAGAAATATATTTGGCTCCTACCCAAGGACTAATTTTTTGACATTTTCACAACCGAAAAATCTATTGAAAAACAAGAAAAAACCGTCACGCATCACTTTTCTAATTCCAAGCTAAAAATAGATTTATATACCTTCTTCTCCGAGTAATACAATTTAGTAGAACACCTCTTCAAGATAAGAGGGAAATACCATCTGTCCCCGAAGACTTGTTATTATTTAGATCTTTTGGACTCGAGTTACTGTACGGGTTCAATAAAATATGTATAGGAGGCAAGAGCCGGGATGATCAATGAGGCAGAGCCTTCCATTTTTTTACGAAATGCCAACTTAGAATTTAGCACGTCTTAGGATTTATTATGTTTGTCGTTTGATAATGTGCGGGATAAACAGTGCAGTCAACGCGCGGATAATTGTATTGGAGTAGTTTTATTTAAACACCATCTTTTTGACATAGTCAGCATTTCCATAAGCTTTTAATCTAAACCTATTCAAGAGGAGAACCAACAGGCATCTACTATAGGCATCTCGGGGCGCTGTATCAGCATTACAAGTTCGCATTATAAGTTCGATTATTAACCTCGCTAACAGTATTTTCATTTCTTTATTTGATTAAGAAGCAAGCGAATTTCGTGAGATGTTTTAATTTTATTAGAAAAAATCTGAGAAAAACTCAGAAACAATGGAAAATTTATATTAATATATAAATATATTTAAGTAAACATTAGAAATACAATTTTAATAAAAGTTGTGAAATTGTTTCATTGAGCAACGTATACCACAAGTACACAAGATACTGACAGGACAGCTGGACCTTTACGCCGGTCTACTGTGTGAGTACGAATTATTTATTCAAATCTGCAGCCATTAATAAAGTGTTAACAACCTACAGGTTTTTGCAACACTTTATCAAAAGATAACAATACTAAGCTACGTTTAGAAGTCTGTACGATAAAAACCTGCTTTACATTTGAATGCATTAGAAAAGCCTGTATCTTAATAGACTGTAAATACACAATCCTATATCACAAAATCCAGTATCGCGACACCATATTTTGTAAAAAAAAAAAAAAAAAACATTGACATTCAATATTTTATATTCACAGGTGCCAAAACTGTAAATCATACATGTTTAGATGTCGATTTTCAACAAAATCGTTTGAGTCATATCCGAGAAATAACGAATTTTCTAAAATTTGGCAATAAGTAAAGTACCGTTATACAACATTTTATCCTAAAATACGTACCAAGGTACGCCATCTACTGACATGCCTAACTCAACCCAAATATAAAAGTTAAAGAAAATCGTCAGAGACCTTTTCGAAAAAATCGTCTTTTTTTCAAAATCGGCCATTTGAAACAAAGTACTGTTAATTTTGGAGCTAGAGTGAAAATTACGACTTCGCCTCGAATGATGACCTTAAAGACCCCAGATATGATGTCTGAGCAGAATCCGTCCGACGCACGGTCAGACAGAATTGAACTTTATTAAGTTTCTCTAATACAGTAATACCAAGATTGATCAAAATCTGGAGTTCGAAAACTTACACGAAAACAATATTTGCCCTTATATGTGCAAGTAAAAATTAGTCAAGTGCAAGTCAGGCCTCGAGTGATTAGCGTTCCGTGTAGTTATTTTAACTGTACCCTTATTCGGATTTCTCATTAATCCGGAGAAATGGTGTTTACTTATGATGGTGTTTGTATGGATCAGATTAAACCAACATTTTTTTTTTTTATAATTAGCGCGTGCAAAAGGGAATATGAATACCCTTAAATTTGTTCAGGGCACGGGCGTTTAGGGAAATGGAGAAGAGGAACAAAGGAGAAGCCTGTGCACCTTGGCTTTAAATGTTTGAAAGTTGTAGTGATGGGGAAATGCAGAGTGTGGTAGATCATTCCACATTCGTGTCGTTTGGCTTATAAACGAATCCCTATGATGTGCATTCGAAGCAAGACGCGTATTGCGGGTGAAATTTTGAAGGGGAGAAATGCAACGAATGCTATTTCGCTGGAGCCTTTTTTTCCAATAACAGGCGATAAAATAGGAAGAGACAGGAGACATTTCTCCGATGTTCTAGTGAATGTATGGAGCTTACAATGTCTATATCAAATATTAGTTTTAACGCTTGATTCTGTACCCTGCATAAAATGTGCAGAACGGTCTTGGGTGCACCAGACCAGATATGGGCCTTTTAAATCGATACCAGATCAGACGGGGTAAAATATTTCTTGCTTCGCTTAAGGAAACCTAGACATTTTGCAGCATTTTTGGCGACCTCGAATATGTGATCGTTCCATCGAAGATGGTTATTTATACACATACCGAGAATGGTAAGTCTTTCGGTTTCAACGATACAAGTACCATACATGGATAATGGTTGAGGGTTATGGTTTCGCTTGAGAGACAGAAGACAGCATTGTGTTTTGGAAGCATTAAATTCCACTCTGTTGGTTGAACCCCATTTGATTATGCTGTACAGGTAGAAATTTAATGTGTTTAACATACATTACCGCTCCTCTTCTACAGCCGAAGAGTAAGAACGTGAGTTAGGGAACGAATATATGAAACTGAGGGTACTGTCATCAGCGAAGGAATGGATTGAATTAGAGGTTGCAGACAAGAGATCATTTATAAAAATAAGAAAGTCTGCCTGTCTATTTGTTCTAACATGGCTCGCTCGAAAAGCACTGAAGAAATTTCTATAAAATTCGATTCTACAGTTTGTCGAACTAACAGTTTGTCTTGATATGTTTTTTTTTTTTTTGTTTTGGTTGCGCCAAAGGATGTGGTAATATTCCCATCCAAATCTCTTTCGACCGCAACATATGGTCGAGGAATAACGACGGACTGGACAGAGTAGTTCTCCATGCATGTATCTTCATCTTCATCCGGACATTCGGGGTAGGATAGTGAACTATCATGTCTAAATCGGTGAAGGTATTTGTTAAAGTGGTGAAGGTAGTTACATTTACCATGTTTTCGGCTTATCCAGTCTTTGATTGTCCGTATTAGTTTATATGTCCACCTGCCTTTTGTTGTATTGGCCCAACGAGTTTGCCACATAGCTGCTGACGCTGCTTGTTCATCCATTTTGATTACCTTGATGTTATTGGCATCGTGTTGGTTCAGGGCTCTTCTATTGTATATTTTAAACATCTCGTCTGCGAGGATGTCGATGGGGACCATTCCAGCTATAATAAAGGCGACCTCGTCTGAGGTGGTTCGGAAGCCGCTGATTGTCCGTAGCGCGCAGAGTCTATATGTTGAGGATAATCTCCTTTTTGTCTCCTTCACTCTTAGTGCCTGTACCCAGGCTGGGGTGGCATATAAAAGAACCGAAGTGACAACTATGGAGAGCAGTATCCTTCTAGCGTATCCAGGTCCACCGATGTTAGGCAGTATACGCGAGATCAACATGCTTTTTGAACTGCAGTTTGTTGTCCAGCATTACTCAAAGGTATTGAACTGCTTCTTTGGACCTGATTGTTTGGTTACTAATCTGAAAACTCGCGAATTCTACGGTTTTTCGACTGGTTATAAGGACAGGTTCTGTTTTTATGGTCGGCCAGTTCTAGTTCGGCGGAAATTAGCCAATCTATTATCCGAGCAATTGCCTCATTTGTAGCTGATTCAACTGCACAGAACTGTTTTGCAACTGTCACGACGTCTTACTAATCATGCCCAATACTCAATGATACACTTATTCCAAAAAAAATATACCAATGAGTGAATCTACTAAAAGAAAGATTTTAATTCAAGGGCATTGAAGAAATAATCAACATATGGTATACTATTTCAATCAAATATATGTAATAATCATCATTCAACTTCAATTTCCACCCCCGACGAAACCAACCCCATCACAGCAGTTATTAAGACATTAAAACAATTTATCCCAAAGATTGTACTCATATTATTCCAACTATAATAGACCACCCTAACTCATCGCAACATGTTATCTAATTGCATTCAAATTATACCTTTTTGTGGTCTATTTAACCACCTCGAAGCACTTCCTCATTTGCTTAACTAAGCCAACAGGGGTTCATTTAACACATTGCGTGTCAAATAATACATTGTCAACACGGGCCACGTAAACAAACACTTAGCTCACCAATTGGTTAGTTTTTGTATCAATATTTAACAAAGAATTATTTATGCACAAAGAGGTCAAAAACCAAACAATTGTTTTTCGATATCAAGGGGATCCCCAATCGAAGAGCTAAACACTTTGTTGATATTGTCTGCGATAGTGTCCAAGTGGTTTACTCCCTCCAAATAAATCGCTATTGTTATCATAATCACTAAGCAATTCTTTATTTTTTCCAATTTTTGAGGAATTTTGTTGTTTTTTTTTAGTATGTGAGTGTATGTTAAAACGCAAATGTTTTGCGCTTTGGGGATGATAAGACAATGCTTTGGGCAAACATAACAAAAACATATACCTTTACAATACCGCACAACTGTACAATGGTAACATGAAACAAAAAAGATTAGTTGTTGTCGGATGGGTTGCTTGTGGTGAATCCCCATCGAGACTTGATAGTTTTATAGATCTGCACAAGGGATAAGTATGTTGTACATTTCAACTTTGAAGTAGTATTATTATTACTATTTTTTTTTTTTTTTTTTTAAGCTAAAATGGTTTCGTTTTGTTTTGATTTCATGTATGTATATAATTATTAGATTGAATAATAATTTCATAATCAATGATACTTACTCATATAAGAACAAAAAGTGTTCCTCTCATGAAGAAAAAGACTAGAGATTTTGTATACCCTATCCAGCGAGCGAATATAAATTCTAGTGCCTACTTAATAACATAGAGAAACAATAAAGGTACACCAGTGTCAATAGAGAAATCGATTAAACAATTTCCGTCAATCCTTGTAACCGGTTTTGAGACCAAACATTTTGAGTTTAACGAACCAGACTTGATACATACGCTCCTGAGCTCTCAGATTTAATAAAGCGTATAATTTTTTAACGCCCGCAATCAGCAAGTTTAACTTACTTAATTACTTTAGATGGCGCTACAGTCCGGGGCCCTCAACCAACAAGCATCTCCAGCCAGTTCGATCTTGTGCTAGCCGGCTCCAATTTTACACCCGAAGTTGGTTGAGGTCCCTTTCCACACGTGTGCGTCACCTTAGGTGAGGTCTTCATTTACCGCGTTATCCCTCTGTGGTGGATTCGCAGACTTTCCGGGCCGTTGGTGTCCATTCGCTCTACATGTTCTAGCCATTTCAGGCGATGGATTCGGACTCCTCCGACTAGGTCGATGTCGCTGAACAGCCGGTATAGATCGTTGTTATATCTTCAGCTCCAAGCCCCGTCAATACAAACGGTACCGAAAACCACTCGAAGAATTTTTCTTTCATCCGGCTTTCATACTGTCCATACTTGTGCGCCATATAGCAGGACTAGGATGATGAGGATCTTATCCAAAGTTGCCTTCTTAGCCTAAAGAAACAGCGGTTGGTAAGCGGTTGGTTTGAATTTACAGCAGAGCCTATAGGCGACTTTAAAATCTATGAAAAGGTGTTAAGTATCGATTTATAGTTTCTGGGTTTTTTCCTAGATCTGCCGCAATGCGAATATCTGATCTATGATGGACTTTCCTGGCCTAAAAGCACACTGATACGGACTTATCAAATTGTTTACAAAACTTTTAAGGCGTTCACATAATATAGCAGATAGGATCTTATACGTGATGTCGAGAAGACTAGTACCTCTGCAGTTGACGCAGTTCAGAGGGTTTCCTTCCTTGAGGATCATGCGAACGACGCTGAGATTTCATTCATCGGGCATACTTTCATGCGACCATATCTTACAAATGAGTTGATGTATGCTCCATACTAAATCATCTTCAACTTCTTTAAGTAGCTCAGCAGTTAGATCGTCGGGCTCCAGCAGCCTTGTTGAATTTAAGCTTGCTATCGAGGGTGGCCGTGGTGTAGTGGTAACATCATCGCTTGTCATGCTACAGGTTCACGGTTCGAATCCTGATGTCAATAATCATCTATTTATTTCGCATGAAATAAACAAAAAGTCGATCAATTGCGAAAGCTTATGTCAACTCTACTGCGAAGGCATAACACTGGCAGTAAGGCGGTCATATGGCTAAAATGCAACTTGATCGTGATGCAACTTGATCGTGAGCAACGAGAAAAAGCAAAAATAAACAAGCTCCCCAGATATCTGGACAGCCACCCTTGGAGTTCACTGAAACTTAAAACCAGCTGAGTTTCAAACCAACTACACCAATCTGTCTTTCTCTCTATCTCTTCCCCTTTCCTCAAAAAAAAAACGCCCGTGTCCTAAAATTAGAATAAGGGTATTCATAACCCCTTTCACACGTGCAAATTATAAAAAAAAAAAAAAAAAACTTCACTTCACTTTGGTCGGGTGGACAGAATGTTGTTGATTGTCATCATCCGGGTTCAACGGAGCATTCTGTCTGCCTGCGGTACTTTGATCGTCACTACCGCTTAACAGTCTGCAGAAGTGATCTTTCCAAATTCTCTGCACCGACTGTGACTCTGCTACTAGGTTTCCTTCAGCATCCCTTCACGCTTCTGTTCGGAATTTGTAGCCATGGCATGCTCTTTTGACCTTCTAGTAAAACTTTCTAAAATCATTCCTGCTATAACACCTCTTCATATTCTTTCTTTTTCTTTCTTTAAAGCTGGTACCCTTCCCTTCTCTTTTGCCTGTAAATATCGTAAGCTCCTCTCGTCACCCTATGCAGCGTTGCTTTATAAGCTTCTTGCTTTGTTGCGTGCACTTGGCGGCAGTCTTCATCAAACCAGGGGTTTCTTTGTGATGGATGCGGGAAACCAAGCACATCAGAGCCGGCGTTATCGATTGATTGCTGACAATTATGCCATTGCTCATATGCGCTTAACGTTAGCGGCATTGGACTTCTTGAGAGGTTCGGGGACACACGATCGGCGAAGGCTCTGGCAGTATCTTGAAATCGAAGCCGTTGCATGAACAGTACTATTTTGGTGTTGTGTTGAAGTTTAACTATAATACTTTCAGGATATACGTATTTGATATTTTGAATTTCTAGATAAACGTCACCTTTGGATGCGAAAGTCGATAATTTAAGTCAATTGTCACGAATACTTTACTATGGAACGGAAACCTAAAAATGGAGTGCTACACGAAAGAACTACGCGTTTTCATTGATGAGCAATATTTTAAAAATAATGAAGGTTTGACAGCTACAGTTCGCAATTTTCGTACAAAATATAATAGGAATAGTGATTTAACTTCATCGACTGTGAAGAGATTAATTCAAAAATACAGGGAGACTGGATCAATTAGTGATCTTAGACACTCTGGCTGTCCTTCAACAAGTCGGTCAACACAAAACATTGAAGTAGTTCGTGAGAGTGTTGTTGAGAGTGCAAGAACATCAATTCGACACCGTGGTCAAGAATTGGACATTTCGAGAAGCTCTCTACAGCGTATTCTCACGAAAAATTTGCATCTTCATGCGAAGAGAGTTCGTTGAATGGATTATGGAAAAACAACAAGTGGATGCTGATTTTTCAAACAAAATCATCTTCAGCGATGAGGCTCATTTTCATCTTGATGGCTTTGTTAATCGTCAAAATTGTCGAAGTTGGGGTTCAGAAAATCCACGAGTGATTATTGAGAAACAAATGTATTCACAACGTGCCACTCTTTGATGCGGATTTGGGGCTGGAGGCGTCATCGGACCATTCTTCTTTGAAAATGCGGGTAGTCAGGCAATAACAGTTAATGGTGCTCGCTATCGTGACATGATAATCCAGTTTCGTGTACCTAAATTGCAAGATATGGATGTGGACGGCATGTGGTGTCAACAGGACGGTGCCACATGCCATAAAGCAAGAGAAACTATTCGATTGCTTGCTGGTCGTGTAATTTCCAGTTTTGGTGATCAGATTGGCCGAATAGTTCTTGCGAGTTAATTTTTTTTTGGGTTTTTTGAAGTCTAAGATTTATGCCAACAAGCTGACGACCACCCATGCCTTGAAAGAGCAAATTGAGCGTTGTATCAATGAAATTCAACCACATTTATGCAAAACGGTCATGGAAAATTTGAACAAAAAACTGCGTATGTGCCAGTAAAGCCGTGGAGGTCATTTTCGATATGCTATACCATACATAACCCTATACTTTATACTTTACGAATTAATAAAAGATTTACAATTTTCGTTTAAAAACCTGTGTTTTCTGGCGTGAATTTTGGGACATAAGGACAAGTTTTGGTTTTCTGAAAATGTTCGATCTCGAGGTTTTGATCAAACATGACATTACTATGATAAAGAAACACAATAAAGTGGGTCTCTTAATTCCGTCCGTTTGTCAGTCAATCTACTTGTACACACGACCGCAGCCTAAACGGCGGATTTTTTTTGAGACTTCATATTTGGGATCTATGGGGTAACAATTCGAGGAGAAATGAGAATTTGAATTTTAACCCCAAAATTAACGGTACTTTACTAATAGCAAATGTTGACAAAAAACGGTTTTCTCGAAAATGGCTCAAACGATTTGTATCAAATATTCTTCAATATTTGACTTATGGCGGGCATATGCTGACAGATAGCGTACCATATTTTCGCCAAAAATATGTATAATGGTACTTTACTTCTCTACAATACTCTACCCCACTGTCTGAACAACTCTAAAATCGTTTCGCCAAATATTTGGTTTTATGTTAATTCTATCTCAAAACACACACGTACACCCTAATAAATACGAGTACACTAAAAATGCTTTTACCTAAAATGAATGGGATTTGCTTGTATATGCCTAGGTAAATAATAGATACTATCGACGTAAGTAAACAAAATTTACCTGCCTTTTCGTTAACTGGAGTTTGGAAGTGAACGCGATTTTAAGGCACCTTAAGAAAAGTAATCACAATAATATTTTTGTTTAATTTGTTGATTTAAGTTCAACAATGTTTGCACTTAAATGTCAGTTCGGCTTCGAGTTATTTTACGTTATGATTCACAAATTCCAAGGTCATTCTGCGGGCGTAAGACCTTTATCAATTTCAATCACTAAGCCCAATTACTTTTTAACGTATCAACGGTTAACACTTTTTCGTTACTAGAACTTGAGTGTCATAACTTTTTTTTTCCAAAAATGAAAATGAACTGCTTTGCGAAAGCGTCATATAATTTCGCCATATAATTAAGAGACATATATACGAGGGTGGGTCAATAAGTCTCTGAAAATTAACACAAATTGTGTCGTCACCTTAAATCAAATTTTTTTTGTCAAGAATCATAATTCAAAAGAACGCACACAAATTTTCGGACAGATCTGTCAAATAGTTTTGTTGTGGCAGCCATTTTATATACTCGTAGACGCCTACTAGCATTTTCGTTAAAATGGAAAAAAGTGAATTTCCAGTGCTCATTAAACACTATTTTTTGCGAGAAAAAACTATCACGCAAACCAAACAAAAGCTTGACAAATACTATGGGGACTCTTCACCATCGATTGGAACCATTCACCACTGGTTAACTCAATTTCGGTGCGGTCGGCACAAGTGACGCCGAACGTTCTGGTCGCCCAATTGAGGTCACCACACCAGAAATGGTCGACAAAATCCACGGTTTGATAATGGACGATCGGCGAGTGAAAGTGCGCGAGCTTGAAGAGGCCACATGCTTATCACATGGCTCAGTGATTTCGATTTTACATAAATATTTGGACATGGAAAAGCTTTCCGCAAGATGGGTGCCGCGTTTGGTCACAATCGACAACAAACGCATTCGTTTGACAACTTCAAAGGTGTTTTTGGCGATGTTCCAGAAAAATTCGGCTGAGTTTTTGTGCCGTTTCGTAACCGTGAATGAAACCTGGATTCACCACAACACACCAGAAACCATGAGTTAGGCTACGCACTCCTCATCCAGCATATTCCCCAGATTAGCCCCCTGCTACTATTTCTTGTTTCCAAACATGAAGAAATGGCTCGGAGGTAAGAGATTTGGGTCGAATGAAGAGGTCATCGCTGAAACAAACGCTTATTTTGAGGGGCTCGAGAAATCGTATTATTTGGAGGGCATCAAAAAATTGGAGAAACATTGGATGAAGTGTATAGAGCTAAAAGGAGACTATGTTGAAAAATAAAATGTTTTTATACCGAAAGAATGTTCCTTATTTCATTTTTCAGGGACTTATTGACCCACCCTCGTAAGACCATATGGCTCTAAAAAGTCCACCACCTCTTGGCAATAAACCGTGCCTTGAGCACCTAAATGTGAGGCCGAAGATCGTCCGGTGTGTGAGTCGAACAGCTGTTCATAGTTTTTTGTTAACGACACAGAAGTACTATTTAATTCGCACCAAATTTTAATTTATTGAACTTTTCTTATATTTTAATACTTCATTTGAACAAATTGAAAAATCTTATATTCACTTACACTTTACTAAATTTTAAATTAAAACTCGAAGCGAATCAAACAGTACTTGAGGCGCTAAAAAAAAAAATTTAATACCTCTTCGACTCATACGCCGGACGGCCTTCGACCTCCAATGCAGGCGCTCAGGGCGCCGCTATGTACAGCTCTAAATGTATCTTTTATTTTATAGAACCGTTTTTCTTGTACTAATCACATACTCGTACATTTGAAAGGCTCGCAAAGCCTTACGAAAGCGACATAAGGCCATACCTTGAAATATGGCCTTATGTCAAGGCACCATGTGCTACCCTATAAGATAACTACCAATACTGCTAAACGTTCCCGAGGGAAATAAGAATATTCTACGGAAATTTTCCGTTGATTTATTTTATTTCTTCCTCGGATATCTTTCAGCGTTTTTGCTATTATAGACACAAACATGTGTATGTCTCTTTTTAAAAATTGGTTAGTATTTCTCCAATATGACTAAAACGTTTTTGTTAAACATCGACATCTAATGCCAGAACAGACTGCATAGATTAATATTTCATTACAAATAGAATCTTTTTATCAAATGAAGTAATTGATAGACTGGCTGCTACTCCATTTGTCAATGTCATATGTTACACGCAGTCATTCGCCAAGACAAACTACATTTTGAATACACAAAAGCCAAAATGAACCACATTGGAAATCATAACGCCTACAATATTTCGTCTCCCCTAGGGATTTTAAATATATAAACATAATAAAAATTGGAATAAACGTAAATTTGATAATAACAAATCAATCGAATATGCCTTTTCTTTATTCACAGCTGCGCTTTTCCCCCCTCTTAGTATTTTCAAGTAGCAAAATTGCATCTTAAAATTAATGAAAAAAATCCATCAATTTCGCTCCATTATGGATGACACACCGAATTTTGCCCCATTTCATTATAAATGGAGATGGATTGAGAAAATCTGTCGCAAACGTAAGCAATATTTAACAATGCAAGGAGTTGGTATACCAAGTTATGGAAAATAGTCAAAATAATTTCTTTCTTTTTTTATTTTTATTTTATTTATTCATCTCCAAGTATTTTACACTTTATAAGCTACAATAATACATAATTATAATAATAAAATACATAATGATTTCCATTATATTAAAACTATAACGAATTCATAATCATATTTTTACAAGAATTTCTATCTAAATTGAGGTCAATAACATTTTCAAGTTCATTGTAATTAACACAAGCAACACTTGCCGGATCATTTTCTGCATAGTTAGTTCTATGTTTGGAAACATATAAGAAATTATTTTCTCTCGGTCGCAAACTACGAGCCGGAACATAAACATTAAATAGAGAGAGTAACATTGCATCAATGTGAGCAGTTAAGACATCACGAGCAGAAATAACTGAATATTACACCCTTCTCTTTTCAAGAGATTTAAGATTAATTAGAGCACATCTAGCTTCATAAGTAGGCAAATTATGATCACCCCATGACAACTTTCTAAGAGCAAATCTCGTAAATCGCCTTTGAATCCTTTCATTACGGATTTAATTATTACAATAGTAAGGATTCCATACAACGCAACAATATTCAAGTAATGAGCATACTAAAGATATATATAATGATTTTAGAGTATATGGATCCTGAAAGTCCTTTGAATTACAAGACACAAAACCCATCATTGAACTGGCTTTAGAAATAATATAATCAATGTGCACAGAAAAACTTAGCTGTGTATCAAAAATGACACCAAGGTCTTTTTGGTTAGAGAATCGTATATTCATATACTATAGGTGATCTTATTCTATAGTAAGATGCTATTGTGCATTTATCGATGTTGAAATTTAAACCATGGGCTATACACCAACGTGTTATATTATCAACGTCTATTTGAAGTTGCAGTGCATCAGAAACTGATTCCACAGACTTGTACATTTTTAAATCATCTGCATATAAAAGACAGCATGAGTTAGATATGTATGAGGGTAAGTCGTTTATAAAAAGGATGAAAAGTAATGGACCTAAATGGCTACCCTGTGGTACTGCAGAAAAATTTTAAATTACTTTAGAAAAAACGGAACCAACCTTGACATACTGCCTCCGGTTGGTTAAGTAATTACTTATCCAGCTTAAGATATTTGAATGAAACCCAATCCATTCAAGCTTTTTAATAAGGGCATTATGTTGCACACCATCAAATGCCTTAGAAAAATCAGTATAAATGGAATCAACCTGAAGGCGCTTTTCCATGTTACGAAGACAGTAGTTAGTAAAAATAACTAAATTCGTAGTTGTGGATCTTCCGGTAACAAATCCATGCTGATATTCTAAAAGGTGATTGCGTACAATATCATACAACTTCTTTTTAACAATAACTTCGAATATTTTGGGAATCAGTGGAACCTTAGCTATAGGTCTATAATTCTCTATGGTTCTTCTCGACCCAGACTTATGAATTGGAGTAATAAAAGAAATCTTCCAGCAATCTAAAAATCCCCCGCGATTCAAGGAATCGTTAAAAATAATTTATAGTAGCCTTACTATCTTCAGCCTAATTAATTTAAGAAATAGGAGTGGAAATCTATCTGGCGGAATACTAGTGTTAGACCCAAGAGATGATAATTCAAAGAGAATTTCGTCTTCGGTTATAGATAAGGTGCCTAAATCAGTGACTGTGTTGCATGGAAGCATTGTACTGCAATTAATTGGCTCATCAACGAAATTCGATTGGAAAAATGTAGCAAACATATCACATACCTCTTTCAAATTTTCGGTAGAAATTTCATTGTAAATCATACTAGAGGGAATTCCAAGCAATTTACGTTTGCTATTCAAAAATGTCCAAAATGTTTTGGAGTCTTGTTTAATTTTAGATTCAACAGACCAAATGTACTGTCTATACACAAGGGATTTCTCAAGAAAATAAAGTACACAACTATGTCACGTGTACTTGCACCTATATGTAGTTTATAAGCAAATAACTCAGAATTTAAATTTAAGTAAAATCCTTAAAATTATTTAACAAAAGTACATTTAAAAAAGAAGTAATACCAAAATTAACCAAAATATCGGGATCGCCGAAAAACCAATACTTGCCCATATACGAGGCGCGGCTGATAAGTTTGCGGCCTAAGACATTAAGTGAAAGAAGAGATCCGATTATGTAAAACATGTTCTTTCTCAATATAATCTCCCTCGATTGAAATGCATTACTCACACATGGTGTATGCAGTGCCTTAATACCACCGAAAAAATATTCTTTTTCTTTGCCTTCAAAATGACTTATACGGCCGCCTTGAACTCGGTTATCATCTGCGAATCTCCGGCCTCGTAACCCCTTTTTTTCAAATTGGAAAACAAGGAAAAAAGTAGTTTAGGGTCAAGTTGGAATTTCTTCGGCAGCCTCTCCCATTTTTTCAATCCACTGCATAGACTCTTGTTTGGACTCCGGATCGTATTGGCGAACTCAAGTCTCATCTGCAGTTACGATTCGGTTGCAAATTTAGTCGAGATTGTCCCTGGCTAACTCCAAAATCCAAAATCTTTGCAGCGCTCGAGTTGCCGTTGCTTGTCGAACAGCGTGAACATTTTCGATATCTGCCACATTTTTATTCTTCGGTCGGCCAGATCTAATTTTTCAACTTTACCGACGTTTTCTTCAGTTACCACTGACACAGGATGCCCTAAGCGGGGGTCGTCTTCACAGCTCTCTCGCGCTTATTCAAATAAGCGAGCCCATTTAGACCATGGTATACGAAGGTCAAGAATCCTGAAGAACCGATGACATGTCTTCGAAAATTTCTTTAGGCGATTTTCTTTTTTTTCATGAGGTACTTTCGGTTGACATGGTGATGTTTATCCTACCACAAATATTAACAAAATGAGATTATTATTGAAACGATGTGATATTTATACTACTAAAGAGTGCCGCAGTTAGTGCTATCACTAATGAGAAGATGACTCGTTGTTGAGTATCTCAGGCCGCGAACTCATCAGCCGCCCCTCATATTAGTCTGTTATATATGAAGGAAACGCCTTAATTTTAAAGAAGGAGAAGATTAGTCTCAGAAATAATCACCACTAGCATTAGTTGTTCTTTACTATCTACTACTATTTAAATCTTTGTGTTTGAGGCGAAGAAATTCTTTGAATGGATCAGACTCCGAAAAGGTGTTAATCTGTAGGTGAAAGATCAGATTAGTATGGTGGCTGAGGGAAACTTCGTACACAAGACTTACATATGTGGTCTTGAATTGTTGTGCAGGAGAATTGGACTACATCTCTGCAATATAACTCATCTGTGATAGTTTTACCGGGTTGCATATTATATGAACGCCTCGCTAGTCTACCCTATAGTTACCGTAACCTTTCTCGTATGAAGTGATTGTCTCGCATGCTGCCTTGGGACTTCACCGCGATCAAGCCACTCTCCTTAAACAAAACCACTTTTCATCAATTGAATAGCAAAGCCCTCTCCCTAAAGTGACCCTTTATAAAACCCTAATCATCCCAGTCCTACTCTATGGCGCAGAGGCATGGACTTTATCAAAAGTGGATGGGGTTGCTCTTGGCTGTTTTGAGAGGAAAATTGTTCGCATGATTTTTCATTCCGTCTACATAGATGGTGAGTGGAGGAGGATATACAACGACGAACTATACGGGCTGTTCGGCGACATCTACTTAGCCAGGAGAGTGAAGATCCAACGACTGAGGTGACTGGGTCATGTAGAGCGCATAGACACCAATGCTGCGGAAAATCTTCGAATCCATTCCCGAGGGAAATGTGTTGTGTTGTAAAAAGTATTCTACGAAGCCACTAAATGTAGAACAATTTTTTATATTATTTTTTTTAAATAAACACGACTAAATCACTTCTTTTTTGCCAAAGACTTAACTGCTGTGATATTCACTCTATTAAATTTCTCCAAAACACAATGTTCTTCTCCATATTCAATGCATTTTCTTTTATTTAAATTTTTTGAAATACCGATAATTTGAAATTTACCAAAGCCGATCGGATGGGCCGTTCCACCATTAACATCCCGTGTATTAAAGGTGGAACGGCCTTTAGATATAAAGATTAGCTGCTACAATGGACGTTCGATAATTTCGTACAATCTCAACAAGTGGTGGTGCTAGCCGCAAGTTGACGTTTGTTTCATGCGGGGACATTCTTCAAACCATAAAATACAAAATATTAAACAGATATGACATTTAGTTTGTGTTTGACAGCCATTTGGAGCAGACAACTTCTCGTATTTTTGCAGACATGAAGAAAAGTGAATTTTGTGTAGTTATAAAACATTTTTATTTAAAGAAGAAAATAGCTGGGGACACCAAACCAAACTTGTATAAATATTACGGGGACTCTGCACCGTCGCTTGAAAGGATTTTCTAATAGTTCCGAAAATTCCTGGTAATATGAGCACAAAGAACGCCGAGCGTCATAGACGTCCAATTGAGGTCACCACACCGGATCGGAGAATTAAAGTGTGTGATATAGTTGAGACTGAAGACGTCTCAAATGATCGGGTGCACAATATTTTGAAAAATTATTTGGATATGAGAACGCTGTCGGTGCGATTGCTCACTCTGGACCGAAAACGGACCCAGATGACGACTTCGAAGCAGTGCTTGAACGCGCAATCCGAACGAGTTTCTTCATTGTTTCGTAACTTTTGATGAAACTTGGATCCATTACTACACGCTACCAATGAAAAAACAGTCAAAACAATGTATTTCTCTTGGCGAATGTGCAACAAAAGAAGGCAAAGACAGTTTAATCGGCCGAAAAGGTCACGGCCACCATTTTTGTTTTCATTAAAACACAACGACTATTTGGAAAAGGAATAAACAATAACCTGCGCATATTATGTACAGTTATTGGACAGATTCAACGAGGAATTTGTGAAAAAATGTCCGACAAAGAAAAAACCGCTGCTTCACCACGACGATGCCCCGGCTCACACTTCCGCCATCGCAACCGTGAAATCATATTCTCCAGATTTAGCCCCTTGCGACTATTTTCTAAAATTGAAAGAAATGTCTTGGAGGTAAGAGATTCGCATCAAATAAAGAGGTTATCGACGCAACAGATGCCTATTCTGCAGAATTCGACAAATCTTATTACTCAGACGTCTTAAAAAAGCTGGAGCATCGGTGTGCTAAGTGTATCGAGTTAAAAGGAGTTTATATTGAAAAACAAAATTGATTTAATCCGAAAAAATCATGTTTTCTTTATTATTGTACGGAATTATCGTACAGTAGCAGCGAATAATAAATAGAAGTGGAGAAATTTACAGTTTGACGCCGTGATGTCATACAAAGAAATATATATAATATATCGATAAGGCGAGTAGATGTCACCTTCATATATATAAGCATCAAGCCATCAACTCTTCTGCAGCGTCTGACCCAAAATGGACGCTGAGAACAACGTCTGTTTCTCCAGGTTAGCAGAGCCTGATATTATCCCTCATTACGCAGCGCTAGCAAAATCTGTCCGTTCTTCTCTAATCTTTAATCCTCTTCTATACACTTTCCTCTCTCCATCACTGAGCTAATCAATTGTAAAAGACATAGTCTTAAATGATGAAAAAAAACTACACTTATAGTTACAGTGCAACATTGGTGAAGGAAGTATACGAAATCACTTTACATTTTCTTCAAACAAATTTTACTATCTGAATCAGAGTTGTTGCTCAATTGAAAAATGGTGAATGAATAAATAAACAGTGATTTTTAAAGGTGTTTTCCTGTTTTTTCTCCTTTAAAACCACATACACCCATCATCATCAGTGTACCCATTCCCACTAAGCCTAGTCATTCTTGAACATTTGAATCTAGTCAAGAATGCAAAGATCAAACGTCTAACAAAAATGGGTATTCACATGTGCATAACATACTCACATTTCCTGTTTCTATTCTTAAAGCTAGTCCTTAGCAATAAAAAATAATTAATATTATTTTATCATCGAAAAACAACATTCAGGTTTAAGTAATTCTTTATGAATTCAATGCGTATGGCGTATACGTAACATTTTTTTTTAATTTTTCTTGAAGTTGATCATGTAGTACGTTTTATTTAATTTTTAAGTGCATACGAGTTATTAATTAAATATTAAATTAAAATTTCAGCTAAACCAACAAAAAGATGTAATTAATTTCTCTGATTTGTACATAGAGTATGAGTAATGGATATTTGTATATGTGATATTTTATGTAGTTTTCATTAATTGCATTTTCAATTGACAAATATTTACAATTTCTTTAACTGTCTACTTCATGCTGTCTCTTATCAATAAATCGACTTAAGTACACGGCATATAAACAAGTAATCAGTTAAGTCTCTTAAGCACCTACTTGTTGCACGATAGACCATGAACTTGTGTGTCAGAGTGACTTGTTGACGCATTTATCAATTCTCTGCATTCACGTGTAGGTTGTTCCCCCAGTGTGAGTCCTTGTACATTTGCAATTTAGATGGTGTTTACTGTTACTGTAAATGTGTGTAATTTGCTTTCCCCCAAAAAAAAAACCACCCGATTGATGATCAATAACAAAATTAAATAAACTCAGAGATAACCCCTATGGTTATAAATTGGAATGACTTGGCAAGGCACGTTGTACATGTCCTAACCTCGCTAAAGGGTAAGGGGACGTTTTCTATCCCCCCCACTAATGGCACATTGAAGAAGCACTGACATCGAGCGGCTTACGTAATAAAAGAAAGTAAAACACCGCGCCACTTAAGTTCATAACCCAATTTTGCGCATTTCTTTTATTTTGTTGTTTTGTGGGTAGAGACAATTCTTTGGAATTCGATTGACGTATTCCTGCTTGGTTGGTTTTTTTTTCGGAAAAAAACACATAAAGAGGGATTTTTACATTATGGTGTATTACCGAGGGCTTCCCCATTCTTTTGGCCGCAACCTTTTGAATAATGTTGATGTAAATCTGCGTAGATATACATTTGTACACACAAAAGAACGTCGAATGTTATCAAAATGAATAAATAATTTAATAGGAAAATGGGCCAGCCCATCTTATCAATCGGACTGGAGTGCAAGAAGCACTTCAGCAATTGATGTGGGAACTTTTTATGTAAAGCAAAATCGGTGACTTGAGACTCGGAGTACACCCCATAGTGCGCGGTCGTGCATGGTAATTTGATAATGGCAAATTTGGATATACCTATAGCATTGCTTGTATAGGTATAGTCGCAGTGCTTGAGAGTTGAAAATTTGTATGTAATCACTTTTAATATGTATGGTGTGTTAGTATTCTGCTCAAGCGAACTAAAAATTTTCGTTTGACACAAACAAATTAATAGGTTGGCAAGAATGTTTTGTCATTTTTTTTGTTGCACTATTTGATTTATATTAGTGTGTCTCATACATAAGCGAATCTGACATGTCATAGTGCATTTGAAAGCTTATTTAATTTTGTTAACTTAAGATTTGCCAGGATTTTAAATTCCACACTATTGGTTGAACCGCTTTTGATTATGCTGTCCAGTGTGGAATTTAATGTGTTTAACATATACATACGTACGTTGCCTTTCCTCTTCTACGGCCAAAGAGCAAGGACGTGAATTAGGGAACGAATTTGAAAAACTGAGCGAAGTAGCCTTGGGGAACACCAGTATTTATTTGGTGAATTTCAGATTTGAAGATATTTCTAATCAAATGAAGAAGAGACTCATCGACGCTGACAAACTCTGTCAAATGCCTTTGAAATATCAAGCGCAAAAATCTTTTCGCCAAAGTGATGGAGAGATTGGTTATATTTCTCGGTGAGATACTCGTATGTCATCTAATCACCAGAGGACCTGTTGCTACGAAAACCATACTGCCGGTCATTAAGGAGTTTTCGTGCATCGATATATTTCATGGATGTTTGTACCATTCAAAGATGGTAATATGAATCTTAAAGATGAAACTCAGTGGATACAAAAAAAAAAAAAAACAAGCTGTCCATCTAGGGGGATTGTAGGGGTAAAATCCTTTGTGATTTATTTAATACAGATTGGATGGTTACAGCACACGTCTACTATTACCAACTGACTCGATTGAATAAACAACCGATTGTCTTTTTTTTTTTTTTTCTTTTCTTTTTTTTTTAATCTTCGCGCGCCGAAGGGGATATGAATACAATTAAACAGTTTCAGGGCACGAGCGTCGAGGAAAAAGGGGAAGAGGAACAGAGGAGGAGCCTATGCACGTTGGCTTTGAATGTTTGAAGGTTGTAGTGATGGGAAAATACAGAGCTTGGTAGATCATTCCACATTCGTGTTGTTCGGCTTATAAATGAATCCCTATATTTGACAATACGACCCAAGTTTGGCTTTAGGGTAAACTGATGTGCATTCGAAGCATGTCGCGTATTGCGGGTGAAATTTTGAAGGGGAGGAATGCACCTGGCTATTTCAATGGAGCATTTTTTATTAAAAAAACGATAAAACAGAGAGACAGGAGACATTTCTCCGATGTTCTAGTTAATGAATGGAATTCGCAATGTCTCTATCACCTATAAGTTTTAACGTGGGAGTCTGTACCCTATCAAGAATGTGCAGAACAGTCTTGGGTGCACCAGACCAGATATGGGCGTTATATTCCAGCTTAGGGCGGATGAATGCCTTATAAATTGAGGCCAGATCATACGGGATAAAATATTTCTTGCACCGCTTAAGGAATCCTAGACATTTTGCAGCATTTTTGGCGACCTCGAATATGTGATCGTTCCATCGAAGATGGTTATTAATACACATATCGAGAATGGCAAGTCTTTCGGTTTCAATGATGCAAGTACCATCCATGGATAATGGTTGAGGGTTTGGTTTCGCTTGAGAGACAGAAGACAGCATTGTGTTTTGGAAACATTAAATTCCACTCTGTTGGTTGAACCCCATTTGATTATATTACAGGTAGGAATTTAATGTGTTTAACATACGTTACCGTTCCTCTTCTACAGCCGAAGAGTAAGGACGTGAGTTAGGGAACGAATATAAGAAACTGAGGGTACTGTCATCAGTGAAGGAATGGATTGGATTAGAGGTTGCAGACAAGAGATCATTTATAAAAATAAGAAAGAGAGGCGGAGACAAAACAGAGCCTTGGGGAACACCAGCATTTATTTGGTGAATTGCCGACTTGAAGCCGTCCAAAACAACTTGTATTGAACGCCCCGAAAGATAATTTCTAATCCATTGAAGAAGAGACTCATCGACGCCATATGCACGCATATTCGACAAAAGAGCCTGATGACAAACTCTGTCAAATGCATTTCAAATATCAAGCGCAACCATCTTGGTTTCGCCGAAGTGATGAGAGATTGGTTCCACTTCTCGGTGAGATATGCCATCAAATCACCAGTGGACCTGTTGCTACGAAAACCATACTGCCGGTCATTAAGGAGTTTTCGTGAATCGAGATATTTCATAAGCTGACGATTTATCAGCGTTTCCATGACCTTGGAAAGAAGGGACGTAAGTGCAATGGGTCGATAATTGGACGGGGAGGAAGATTCGCCTTTTTTAGGGACAGGCTGGACAAATGCTGTTTTCCACTCGGAAAGAGCCTTGAAAAGTAGGATAGACAGAAAAGCTTACGCAGAGGTTTTGCCAGCGTAGAAGAACACCTCTTCAAAACTATGGGGGGGGATATCATCTGGACCAGCGGATTTGTATATGTTGAGACCTTTGAGTACTCCTGCAACTGTACGAGTGCGAAAGTGGACTTGTCCCATGGAAAATTTGACGCTCTGAAATACAGGTGGAGACAAAGCATTATCTGGCAGCGTGGAGTTCGCTGCAAAGTGAGCAGTAAGCAGATTAGCTTTGTCTAAGGAGCTGACAGCTGGAATGTCATTGTAAATGAGCGTGGGGATGGCAAACGAGGCAGAAGTTTTAAAATTTTTGCGAATGACCAAACATTTTTAATACCTTTGGGACAGTGTAGGATTTTGTGCCTCAATTTTTGGTCATGTAAGAATTTTACACGTCGAATATGGGCATTGCAGTCTTTTCTGGCTTGTTTAAACTTTTTCGGTTTTCCTCAGATTTGTTGGCTTTATCAGACCGAAAGCTTACTTCTTTCAACCTGATAGGCTCTTTACAGCTCTGGTCAAACCATGAATTTGCCTTAGGTTTAATGCTCTTTATTCTCTTAGGAATAAAGTCATTCATACCTAAGAGGATAGTGTTAGTGATCATATCGGCCGCTGCATCCACGTCGCTATCGAGGAAGCATAGCGACCAGTTAAAACTCCTAAAGAAGCTATTAAGGCCGCTCCAGTTGGCTTTCTCGTATTGCCATACTTTTCTTTTATGAGTTTTTTCTTTAACTGAGTGGTCGAAGTACGAGAATTTAGCTGATACGATATTATGGTCAGACCGACCTAGAGGCGCTAAAACATCAATAGTGTATTTATCAGGGTGCGAAGTAAGAAACAAGTCCAAAGTGTTGGCGGAATGACTTTCAATGTCCGGTATACGTGTAGGCTCATTTACAAGCTGAGTCATGCTCGAAAAAGTGTTGTTTTCTTTCACGACAACGCCAGACCACATATCGCATTGAGGACGGAGGAAAAACTCCAGACAGACCCTTGCTTATGAAGTTCAGCTTCAACCTCCATGCCCACCTGATCTGGCAGCAAACAACTGCCACCATTTACTGTCTTTGCAGAACTTCATGCAGGTACAAAATTTCAAAATCCCGACCATGTCGTGTCGGCAGTATGCCAAAATGTAAGGCGAAGATTTTTAAATTCACCAAAAGAGCACATGAGACGAAAAGGTTGGGAAACACTGCTTTGAGTGGACACAAATCATTGACAATAATTACCTCCATTGAAGTTCAGCGTACACTTCGTGCCGTGCACTCTGAGCACATGAAACGGGCAACAATTGGCTATATGGTAAGTCTTTCAATTAGTTATCTAAAGGTGGGATAACCTAACAGATTCTTACTGAGTTTCAGGAGTCTCAAACACGTTGTCAGATGAAAGATTCGTTGTACAAAATATTATATGGCCCAGTTCACACTGACAACTGTTCCAAGATCCTATTTTCCCAAACAACTTCGAAAATTTCCACACAGCACATTGTTGAAAACTGTTACTTGAAAAGTTGCAAGATTTTTTTTTGTTGTAATAGGACCCAGGTATTTCAAGTGGCGGCCTGGTTTTTGTCTGAAATGATTATATTTCCAATTTTGTAGTGATTTTCGTATCAATACTAACAAACGATCATACGTAACTAACATACGTAACTATGTAAATAATTAAATATTTTTTCTCAGTCTTATCCAGACACAAGAATCAATCGCCCTCGCATCTAAGACACTAAATGAACTGCAGAAACAAAGTACAAGCTCTATGAAATTTGTAAAGATATCTGCACATGTGGTTCGAAAAGTTTTGAGTCGCAACTTGAAGATGTTGTTTCTCGTCAAAACTCTTCTAGTACTACAATTGTACGTGATTTGAAAGACAAATCTGAAAATTTCAGCCAACCGCAATTTGCATTTAAAAGGCAATACACCTGCGTACATTAAAGCCGAATTGGACGCTGTTTACGGGGACTCTGCTGCATCGTTTGCCGTCGTGAAAAGCTGGGCAGCTAAATTTAAATGTGGTCGTACAAAATTGGTTTGTCGATTGTGTGGGTCGGCCAAAACTGCGACCACCATCGATTAAATCGAAACAAATTAGCAAATGATACTGGATGACCGACAAATCAGGAAGCTCTCTGCGCGTTGGGTGCCGCGCTTATTCACTTAGATCCAAAAACGCATTCGACTGAACATTTTCAAGGACCAAGGCAAATTTACGAACATTAGTTCGAACTGATAGACCACCCACAGTATTTACCAGCTTAAAGTTTGACTTGGAGGACAGAGATTTTCGTCCAACACATCCGTAAACGCCCATTTGACAGAGCATGACGCCAGCTACCATTTGCACCAATTAAAAAGATTGGAGCATCGCTGGAAAAAGTGCATCGAATTAAGAGGAAATTATGTTGAAAAATAAAACTGAATTTGACCTAAAAACAAACTTATTTATCCATTAAGCTCAAAACTTTCAAAATTATCCTTGTATTTAGTCGACATTTTAAGTTAATGTAGTTGGGCGCACAGTGAAATTCAGAAGATCGTTACATTCAATATTCCCAGAAACATACAATTTACAGAGATTCAGAATGAACTCGCACCGTTACCTCTCACAGTTCCTTCCTTGCCCAGCCTTTAACACTACCCTATACAATTATATATAAAAAAAAAAAGACAGACATATGTATTAATTCAACTCAGTTTTGAAAACTATTCTGGGAAACGCCGCAACTGCGAAACGAAATGAAACCCTAGTATATCCGATTAATTTTTTGATCATGCCATTTGCCTCCCAACGTAACACAGTTGTTTGTTATGTACTAGTACATACATACTTATATTCACATTCACATTTTTAAGATGCCTGCCTACGTACAATGGGGTTACGTAAGCAGTTTTGACGGTAGCTGGAATAGTCTCAGCTGTCAGCTGCATTCTATGTCTCAAAAAGGAATGTTTCCTATCCTTAATTAACACGGAGAGCTGTATATGCGTTAATTCAAACAATTCTCTGAAGTAGATGTTGTTAAGAAGACTCATGCACGAGATCTGCTTATGCTACGACTTGCTTATGTATCTTCCTTTGCATCAGAGTCCTCACATCCTCCGCAGGCATGCTGCCCATATATGATTTACAGTCTTCCTGATTATTGATGAGATCCCTTATAATATGAGTCATTCACCCCTAATACCTAGGTTTGAATGTTACCGCAGCTGTCTATGTGTTGGATCCTTGAATCGGCTAATGATACCCCAGCATCGCAACAGAATAACCTCCGACAAAAAAAAATTAAGACAAAACAACCTCAAAACAAATTTACTATATAGCGCAAATTTACCTCTTCGTAGCTGCTTCTCCACCTCGTACTTGCTAAAAGGGTGAGAGATCCTCAAAACGTACAATACACACATTCACTTAAATTCATAAGTGTTTCTTGTTTCTGAAGACATCGTCGGACAGATTACAATTTTACTAACATTTCATCCACAACAAATAGCCATAGAAACGCAAATTTAATACTCGTCCTTTGTCTCTGTTAGAACACTACTTTATACCATTCCTACTAACTACCCATTCGCATACTTTTTTTTAGCAACATCCATTTAACCTAGTGTTTTCTAAGGTTGCTGGAGGCGCATTCGATACCAAGGGTGAATTTATTACAATGATGTAAGCATGTTGATGAGCAGACGTATCTGTGGCATTTTGTAGCTCACTACGTAAATACATATGCTTTACACATAGCTGCCATCCACCATCTCAGCGGATGCGATATTACCTCGATAGGGAAACAGAATTTGTGAAAACGTCGAAAAACAACGAAAGCACACATATATCTGGTTACCAGTTTTCCAAACATATGTAAAATAAAACGACCAAACTCCTTGACTGATAAATTAATAGTAATTCTTTATTCTCCTCTCATGATTAAAAAAAGCGGGAATGCAATTCTATTCAGCTGTCAAGTGCATTTTTGCATGTTGTGGGAAGTGGATGTGTCCAACGTCAATCAAAATCTCATGGTGAGGTCAACAGTATGAAATACTTGCAATCCTTCGTTCATGTAAATACGATCCGTACACGACAGCAGTCCGAAAATATTTCATTCATCATTTAAGAACTGAAGAAAAAAAAGAAGCGGTTGATTTATTTTGGAAAAATGTGAACATTTTTGTCTGACCACACGGTAATGCAAACAACAACGCATTCATTGGGTGCCTGTCTATTAGGAAACGAGATGTACAGTAACGGACATAGAAATCCGGACAGTGTACAAAATTTCTTTAACTTTAATTATCTTGAGAACTAACAGGTAGTTTTTTAAGTTTTTCATAAAAAGGCTTTGATGACTAGATTCTAGTTCACTTTGTTCATTGAAAAAAGAATTGAAAAAAGAAATAGTTTGAGTGAAAGTGGAAATATTATTAATATGGAAAATAAAAAGAAAATGAGTGAAAAAACAAAAGTCGGAATAATGACTTTAAAAAAATAAAAATTAAGTGTTCGTGATATAGCGCGAAAAGTGGGATTCAGTAAGTCGTCAGTGGCTGAATTCATCAAAAAATTCGACGCAACAGGCTCATTGCAAAGAAAAAAGGGGACGAGCAGAAGAAAGACCACCAGCGCTGAAGATCGGCTTTTAAAACGAATAAGTCTGCGTGATCTATTCAAAAGCTCACGGACCGTAAGATGAAGGCTTCAAGAAGGGAGTCGGACAGAATCCCGAAAAACATAATCCCGAAAACCTAAAATCCCGAAAACCCAAAGTCCCGAAAACCCAAAACTCCGAAAATCCACAATCCCGGAAATCCACAATCCCGAAAAGCCAAATTCCCGAAAATGAAAGTGAACACCTCGCGCCCACTACAAATCCTACAGTGACCCCAAGCAGGGCGGTTGCAGGGGGGCAGCATGCCTCCCGATAAATATTCTACTGTTTATGCATTGTGGCTATAATATATATATATTTGAACATTTGACAAATTTTTAATTTTATATAATTTTTCTTAAATCTAAAGGTTTCAAGATTATTGATGCTACAATTAAGCTCAAGCAGGAAAACAAGGAAGCTCTAAACATGTTTATGCTAACATTCAGTGCAGAAGAAGAGATAGAAAAGGTTTATCAAATCAAAAACATCTTGGGATGCAGAGTTTAAATTGAACCTCTTAAAAAATCAAAATTAGTACCCCAATGCAAGCAATGCCAGGCATATGGGCATACGCAAAAATATTGCAATAGACAGGCAAGATGTGTGAAATGCGCTGGAAAACACCACACAACAGAATGCACAAAGCCCCAAAATGTGCAGCCTAAGTGCGTGCACTGCGGGGAACCCCACCCCGCAAGCTATCGGGGGTGCACTGTTGCCATAGAACTGCAGAATATCTTAAATAAAAAACTGAACACCAAAAACAAAATTCTTGATAAAAAACAAGAATCACCAGATAATATTAAAGTAGATGTGGAACTATCAAAACTAGAGATTAAAAAACCCATTGCAAAAGAAAACAAAAAACCCATTGCAAAAGAAAACACAAAACCGAACGCTAAAGAAACCAGCGCGGGTATAATGTCATATGCTCAAGTGGTTACACATAAAAAACAGCATGCTATGCAGAAAAAGGACCAACCTGAGTGTAACCAACAAAAGACTCAACCAAGCAATGACATGAATCAAACACTACAACTGATCCTAACCAAACTTAATGCACTAGATATGCGACATGGATCAAAATCTTAAAGTGATATGTTGGAATGCAAATGGTCTCCTGCAACATCAACAGGAATTGCAGGTGGTTCTTGAAACAAATAACATAGACATTTGTCTCATCTCAGAAACCCATTTTACAAAACACACTCAAACAAAATTTAAAAACTACAAAATCTACCACACCGCTCACCCTGAAAACACAGCTAAGGGTGGAAGTGCAGTAATAGTAAAAAATAATATACAACAATATGAGGAATTGAAGTATATAACAGAGAAAATACAAGCTACAGCAGTGTGTATAAAAGCTAAGCATAAAAAAATTAATGTCGTTGCTATTTACTGTCCTCCAAAACATTCAATTAAAAAAGAAGAATATTCAGATTTTTTTGAAAAACTAGGAAACAGATACATAATAGGTGGAGATTTTAAAGCCAAAAACCTTAACTGGGGATCCAGATTGACAACAACGAGAGGAAAAGAACTTTATGCTGCTATTCAAAAATACAAATATTAAAACTTTAACAAATAACAGAACAGATTGGCAAGCCTTCAAGCTGAACTTAACGAGTAAATTAGATAAAGAACTGCATAAGTTGGTCAGCGATATTCAGCAATCGGCCTGGGAAAGCACCCCTGCCCTAAAGAGAAAGAACACAAAAAGAAACTACACGAAAGAAATAAAAGATTTAGTAGCAGATAAAAGACGAGCAAGAAGAACGTGGCAGAAAACAAGAGCTCCACAACATAAAGGCAAGCTAAACAACCTCTGTCAACAACTAAGAAGAGAAATTAAAAAATTTAAGGAAGATTCAATGAAAAGGTACCTCAGAGGGTTAACAGCTGAATACGTAACTAATTACTCTCTATGGAAAGCAACAAAAGGATTAAAACAGCCTACTGTGGAAATACCTCCAATCAAAGCAACTGATGGATACTGGGCAAGAAGCGATGAGGACAAAACCATTCTCTTCGCAGACTACCTAGATAACATATTTAAACCACCAGTTGAAAATAGAAGTATACAACCTCTGTTAATAGGTCCTTCAGAAGAAGAAAGCGAAGAAATTCTGCTCACAACTCCTAATGAAATTTACAACTTAATTAAGCATGAAATAAATGCAAAGAAAAGTCTTGCATATGACCTTATATCTGGTGTCGTACTAAAGAACTTACCAAGGAAGGCAATAATAAAAATAACAAATTTAATAAATGCCACATTTAAGCTTAAATATGTGCCTAGTTTGTGGAAGGTTGCTGACGTCCTAATGATTCTCAAACCTGGTAAACCGCCAAATGAAGTGTCATCTTACAGACCTATCTCGTTATTGCCAATGATATCAAAAGTGTTTGAAAAAGTACTCGCAAAGCGTTTAAATAAAATAATTGAAAGGAAAAAGCTGATTCCGAACCATCAATTTGGTTTTCGAAGGCAGCACTCTACGATACAACAAGTACACAGAATTACGAATAAAATCGAAGAAGCACTAGAAAAAATGAAAGTTTGCTCGGCTGTATTCTTAGATGTGGCGCAGGCCTTTGATAAAGTATGGCACGAAGGACTTATCTATAAACTGAGATGTATGTTGCCAAATCAATATGCTTCTATTCTGAAATCGTATCTAGATGGAAGACATTTCAAAATAAAACAACAGAGTACTTACTCAAATCTAAGAGAAATAAAGGCCGGCGTACCGCAAGGTAGTGTACTGGGCCCAATATTATACTTATTATATACTAGTGATATTCCTAAATTAGAAAACCACACTATGGCAACATTCGCAGGTGATACTGCAATACTAGCAGTAGGAAGAACCAATGAAAAATCCACAGAAAAACTACAAATTGGCATAAACAAAATCTGTGAATGGACTAATAAGTGGAGAATCAAATTAAACGAGTCTAAGTCAGTCCATGTTGACTTTACTAATAAAAAAATTGAATATATACCAATTATTATAAACCAAAAAATAGTTCCATGCGCTAATACAGCAAAATATTTAGGTATGACTCTAGATGCAAAGTTGAGATGGAAAGAGCACGTAAAAAAGAAAAAAGAAGAGTTAGAAATCAAATATAGAAAACTGCACTGGCTGATAGGAAGAAACTCATCCGTATCAATTGGAAATAAAGTGCTTTTATATAATCAAATTCTGAAACCAACATGGACATATGGAATCCAACTATAGGGTTGTGCCAAAAAGACAAACATAGACAAAATACAACGTTTCCAAAATAAGGTGCTTAGAAATATAGTAAATGCACCTTGGTACATAAGAAATACTGACCTTCATCGAGACCTGAAGGTAGAAAGTGTATCTGCAGAAATTCTAAAACATGCAAAAAAAACACAAAGAAAAGAGCTAGAAGAGCATATAAACATAGATGCAAGAAAACTAATGCATAATGAAAATCAATTACGAAGGCTTAAAAGAACAAAACCTCTCGATTTAACTTAATATAAGAAAAATAAAAATGTATATACTTGCTTATAAATACATACACACTCGAAATAAAGGGTCACCAGGGGGTGTAACTCATACAAAGACTAAGATGTCAGAAAAAAATTGCTTAATAGTCCAAGTGACTAGATCGCAATTATGTGGGAGGTGGTTTTAGTCGGTAAAAATCCGGCATGCTGATTACTCGAATCATCAGTATCTTTTGAAGATCTCCCCTTCCTCTAAAAAAAGAAAAAAAAAAAAAAAAAAAAATACATAATTTTTCGGGATCTTTTTTCGAGATTTTGGACTTTCAGGATTTTGGATTTTCAGAATTTTGGATTTTCAGGATTTTGGTTTTCGGGATTTTGGATGTTCGGGATTTCAGTTTTCGGAATTTTGACCCCAACTCCTTCAAGAAGCTGGCTAGAACGCAAGAAGACCTGCCAAAAAAACATTTCCAAATAAACGAATGCGCCTAAAACGTGCCCAGTGGGCCAAAAATCATGAAAACTGGACCATAACGGATTGGAAAAATGTGATCTTTTCAGATGAGTATAAGTTCAACATATTCGGCTCTGACGGAATACAGTACTTTAGGCGAAGAACTGGAGAAAGATTCAATGATGAGTGCATGACAACAACCGTGAAACAAAGAGGCTCAAGGATGATTTGGAGATGCTTTTCCTATCACGGCATTACTTACTTACTTATGTCCTATATCCCCTTGTGGGTCCTAGGGCCTCGACT
Source organism: Pocota personata (assembly GCA_963082735.1). Lineage (NCBI taxonomy): Eukaryota > Metazoa > Arthropoda > Insecta > Diptera > Syrphidae > Pocota > Pocota personata. The sequence goes on from OY720429.1 coordinate 67,707,561, forward strand.
ACGCCTACGCGCCATCGTGTACGGTTTCTGGCAATGTGTCTCAGATCTCCCCAGCTTTTCCCCAACTGCCGTGCTTCCTTCTCGACTGCTCTGCGCCATGTTCTCCTTGGACCACCAGGTCTTCTGCCGTCCTGAGTTAAAGGGTTCCATTGCATAGCATGGTTCGCTATGGAGCTGTCACCCTTTCGGAGCGTGTGACCAATCCACTTCCGTCGTTGGATGGTTGTGCCTATTGGTTCCTGACCCGTTCTCTCGTAAAGATGTTCGTTAGAGATACGATTGGGCCAGAAAATCTTTAAGATGTTGCGCAGGCACCTATTAACGAACGTTTGCAGCTTTCTGGTGATAGCGGTGGTCACTCTCCACATGCTGCATCCATATAACAGCACGGATTCAACGTTGGAACGGAACAGTCTTAGCTTGGTGTTCAAACTGATTGCATTGCTTCGCCATATTTTGGACAACATCCCGAACGCGGACTTTGCTTTGGCGATTCTGTTGGCTATATCCAGTTCGGTTCCACCATCGGTCGAGACAATACTCCCAAGATACTAGAAATCCTCTACTCTCTCTACCGGTTGTCCAGCAATGCATATTTGAGCCGATGAGCTCGTTCCAAGACTGATAATTTTAGTTTTTGCGGTATTAATTTTCAGCCTGTAGCCGCCAGCCTCCCTCTCCACATCTGCTGTCATTTGGTGGAGGTCCATAATTCTATGAGAGAGTAAGCATACGTCGTCAGCGTAGTCGAAATGTTTAAGTTGGGATGTGAGAGTCCATCGAATTCCTCCGTTTCCCGTCGACAAAGCTGCACGAAGCACATCGCTAATCACCAATAGGAATAGTATCGGTGAAAGAATTCAGCCTTGTCTTACCCCACTTTGAATCTCAAATTCCTCAGACAACCTTCCTCTGTGCAGAACGTGACATTTGGACCCTTCGTAAGTAGCTTTGACAATAGCAATTAATTTATCAGGAATACCTCTCCTGCGTAAGGCACGCCAAATAAACTTCCTGTTAACACTATCGAACGCCTTCTCAAAATCGATGAACAGCAGGTGAAGTGGCGATCGATATTCAACGCACTGTTCGATGATAATCCGCAGGGTGTTGATGTGGTCGACACAGGAGGATCCAGAGCGGAAACCTGCTTGTTCGGCATCGAGTGTGTCTTCGAGATGTTGTTTGATTCGCTCCAGGATGATTTTAGCTATTATCTTAGCTACAGCAGGCAGCACGCAGATACCTCTCCAGTTTCCGCACTCCATTAAACTACCTTTCTTAGGAAGATTGACGATCATTCCCTTTTTCCACTCGTCAGGAAAGTTCTCGGCTTCCCAAGCTCTCTCTATAAGTGGAAGCAGAAGCTCAGCTGATGTTGTTGGCGCTGCTCATAAGAGACTGTCAAGTCCGACCGCCTTGTTGGTTTTAAGTGCTTTGATCGCGGTAGTGATCTCATCCTTACTGGGAGGCGCGGTGCGTATTCGGGCATTTCTTACCTCGGACACCTCATTCTGATTTGGTTTAAAACCGTAGCAAAATGCTCCTTCCATCTCTTAAGCTGGTCCTCATTCGAAATAAGCAGGGAACCGTCTAGGCTTTTCACTGGGTGTTGGCTGGAGCTGCGACCACCTGTCAGCTCTTTAGTGATTTTGTAGACGGTCCTACTATCGCACCTTCGTGCAGCATCTTCTGCTTCTGGGCCAGCGCGTTGATGTCGTTGCGCCTGTCACGTCGCACGCTACGCTGAACTTCTCTCATCTTCATGCGATATAGGGACTCTAGCTCATTACTCCCTGCTGCTGGAGCGGCTGCAATGCGAGCTTTCAGCTGTTTCCGTTCGTCAATCCGTCTCCAGGTATCCTCGGAAAGCCACGCCCTATGCCTTTCCTGCGATCGACCGACAATTCTTTCAGCACCAGATGTAAAAACATTTTTCACAGCACACCAATGGTCTTGGATGGTTGTGGGCAGTGAGCTACTGATTGCTTCCACACCTTGCGAAATATGCTCCCTTAATTGTTGGCGCACTGAGGGATCGCTAAGTCTATCGATGTTGAACCTGGGCATTCTTGTATTGTCGTGGGGTCTTCGAACGGCAGCAGTGCGTAGTTGAAGAGTAGCTATCATAAGATGGTGATCTCGTACTATCCCCACATCTGCCCCTCGCCTGCTTCGGACGTCCAGGAGACTACTTCTAAAGCGGCGGCTGATAGCAAAATGGTCAATTTGATTGGAAGTTACTTGCCTGTCGTTGGAAAATCAGCTGACTTTGTGGCAAGTCTTGTGCTCAAACATGGTGCCAATTATCACAAGGCGGTTGGCATTCCAGAAATCCACAAACCTTTCGCCATTGTCATTGCGGTTGCCTAGTCCATTCTTCCCGATTACATGTTTGAGCCCTTCGTTGTCGTTGCCTACCTTGGCATTCAAATCCCCCATCACTATGACAATGTCTCCATTTGGTGTTGTATTGAAGACGGCGCTTAAGAGATTGTAGAAGCTCTCCTTCTCGTCCTCAGACGAGCCCTCCGTTGGGGCATAACACTGTATGATGGTGACGCGGCGTACTCTAGTCCGGAATCTGGCCGACATAATCCTATCACCATAAGGTTGCCAGGAAATTAGGCCTTTCCGTGCTGTTGGTGTTAGCAGCAGTCCGACTCCATATACCCGCGGACTTCCAGATGGTCTTCCGGAATAGAGTAGTACAGTGTTATGCGTTGGGGACTGGTACTCACCCGCTTCTAGCCATCTGACTTCGCTTACCCCCAAAATGTCCAGTCTATATCGCATGAATTCTTTTTCCAATTGAAGGAATCTGGCATTGTGAGGTCCTTCACTTCCCGAGTCGAGGAGCGTCGTCACATTCCAGAAACCTATCTTTGTCTGGGTACAATAGCCAAAAGTCGTCAACATGTGATCATTCCTTATCCGAGGCATAGTGTCGGTTTCTGTAGCAATTAGGGTTCGGTAACGCAGGTTGCTAGCCCACGTTACCTAGTCTAGAATCAAGGTCCTAGACAACCCGCACTTGCAGTTTTAGCCTACACGCATAAGGGTTTATACGTATAGTTACCCGGGGACCACCACTAGGAGGTAAAGCAAGCACTTCATCACGAACTTGATTGTTGCGCTACTGACCCAAGCCAAGTTTTGAGCAGTCAGTAGTTTCCCGATCAATCGCAATGCAGATCCCCTATCACGGCGTTGGACTCTAATAAATGGAACGGTGAACGCAGAAAAATATAAAAAAAATATTGGAAGACAATCTGCTACCATCTTTAGAAGAACACTTATCATACTCAGGTAAGCTGATTTTCCAAGACGATTCTGCGCCTTGTCAACGCGAGCCTTTGGTAAGTGCCTTTTTTGTTTACCTTTCCCAAAATATTAGCAAAACGTTCGTAAAGTTTTATTATTGTAAATGCATTTTTTTCATTCCAGGTAAAAAATTTTCTAACCGAGATTACTACTGCAACATTGGAGTGGCCTGGAATCAGCCCTGACCTGAACCCGATTGAGAACCTTTAGTCCACAATTAAGGCTCAGGTAGCGAAGAAGAAGCCACGGACAATAACCGAATTGGAAAAATTCATTGAAAAAGTGGGGTACACACCCTGATTACATCAATGTCCGACCGGATAAAAACCGTAAAAAAAAGGAGGGACTACAAAGTATTAACATTTTCAGTTCTCAGAAGTTTGAGAAGCCTGTTTCCTGTAATAAAAATCATAAACTCGAATAGCGATAAAAACTATCATTATGCTTACACATTTACTCACTTGTTTTTTTCAATGAAACTGAAAACAATTTGAAAATGTTTGTATTAAAGCATTATTCTATTAAGATCAGTTTTTCAACTATGTCCGGATTTCTATGTCCGTTACTGTATACTTTCGTCGCAGTATTCATAAATAAAATGCTTATCAGTCAGTTCTTCAGACAAACATCTTGGAATGTTTGGAGAAAAAAAACAAAAAAAAAACAATAAGATTTTCGAAAGTAAGAATTTACTTGTCGGATAGTATTTTTATTTTCGAACTAATTATGTTTATCTTTTAAAAAAAGCACACGATTAAGTACTAAGAATGGTACTTTTCAGTAGTACTCTCACTATAAAACATATTTTTCTTCTCCCATTCAAATCTATTTTTTATAAATGAATTTTATTGAAAATCCACAACTCGAGATCTAACGTAAAATAAATCATCTAAATTTTGTTGAAAATTTAAGAATACATCAAACTGTTTCATTTAAAAAAAAGGAAAATATTAATCAGTCAAAAAAATACATTTTTAATGCAAATTTTTAGCAACGTTTTCAGAAAATTAAATGTTTGCAGCCTTTCAATTGAGGGTACGTACACTTCAGAATTTTCGACAAGATTTACAGGAATTATCTTGTGTATTCGATGCACAAATGCATACTCTAGATATAACGACGGCTCTGTCCAAGAAAACATTCCTAATGATTTTTTACAGCGTCTTTACGCTATCTGGTTGGATGTTGTAGAAATAGGGTAGACACTGACTGGCTTTAACCTGGCAAAGCCCAGTGTTGTAACTGGTACCACACATCAATTGAGCTTATTTTACTTTCAAGTGGTAGAGATGGTGACGGATGAAACCTTAATGGACCAACGGCAGCGCTCACATCCCCGAAATGGGTTATTGGTACCGGCCCCTCGTCCTAGGGGTCTCAATAATAGACCTGGCCCTCCAGCCTCGGATACAGATGTCCCTACTGTTGACGACTCTGGCAAACGAAATAAGGACAGCGGCCTTCTGATCTGTAGGTGGAATGTTCGGAGCCATAAAAGATCGCGTGCAGCCGAACAATTAGCAGAGGCCCTAGACTGTTACAAAGTAGATATTACAGCCATGCACGAAGTGCGATGGGATAGGTCGGGCAAAGAGGAGAAGCAGCGCTTCTTTGGGTACGGATTTGTTTTACGCGGCAGACATAGGCAAGAAGTCTTGAGCTTCCGACACGTGAGCGAGCGTCTTATGACAATCCGCCTCAAGACTAAATTCGTCAACATTATAGTAATATGCGCTCATGCCCCCACAGAGGACAAGGACGACGCCTCCAAAGTGTTTCTAAGAGCTCCTTGACAAGACATACGAGCAATGACCTAAATATGACGTTAAAATCGTGTTAGGCGATCTTAGCGCCAAGATTTTGAAAGGAGGACATCTTTGGTAGGACAGTTGGTAAGCATAGCCTACACGACACCACGTCTGGTAATGGACTTAGGATTATTGGCTTTGCTGTGGTGGGAAACGTCACTATAGCAAGTACCTTCGCCAGAATCTTCGCCGAACGCGTATCCCGAAGTCTCTCCACAACTCTCATGCCGCCAGCATCAGGTGCTGAAGACCAGTGGCAACGTTCCCAAAATACCATCAAAAACGCCGCAACTTATGTGCTGGGTTTCACTCGACCACCACCAAGAAACCCCTGGATTGACGAAAAATGCAGGCAAGCACATGCAGCCAAACAAGAAACATACAAAGCGGTGCTGCAAAGAAGGACAAGGGCTGCTCGTGAGCTCTACGAGCAAAAGAGACGGGAAGAACATTGGCTTCTCCAAAAGAAAAAAATAGCATGAGAAGCGTGCGATAGAAGATATTATATTATACTTCAGGAACAATGCACGGAAGTATACCAAAAGGTAAAAAGAATGTGTCAATCCAAGAAGACCCGTACAGAAAGATATTGAATCATGAACGTGTCAAGCTAACCAGACCCATACAGAAACCTGTAGAGATGAAGAAGGAAACCTCGTAGTAGAGTCACAATCGTTGCTGAGAATATGGAAAAACTTTTTCTGTAGACTGTATAATGGCAACAAAGACGAACACTCCACTGTCAGGCAGAATAGACCATTCAACATAGACGATGATAGCCAAAACTTCCGTCCAATTACCCAAAACGAAGTGAGGATAGAAATATCCAAGCTTAAAACCAACAAGGCTGCTGGACCTGATGGCCTGCCGGCCGAGTTGTTCAAAGCAGCTGGAGATGACTTTGTAGAGAGCTTACACCAACTCATTTCCAAATTTTGATATATACCTGATGAATGGAATCTTGTTTGCCCGATCCACAAGAAACGACACCCCCTCAACCGCGCCAATTACATTACAGAGGAATCAGCCTCCTTAACATCGCGTACAAGATTTTATCTGCCATATTATGTGAACGCCTGAAACCACTCGTTAACAATCTGATGAGTGCGGTTTCAGACCAGAAAAGTCCACAGTCGATCAAATTTTTACACTTCGTCTAATTTTCCTGAAGAAAACCCAAGAAGTCCAAATCGATACCCACCATCTTATTATCGATTTTAAGGCCGAATATGACAGCATTTATAGAGACGAGCTATATAGAGTCATGTCTTCTTTTGGCATCCTTGCCAAACTCGTCCGTCTATGCAGGATAATGATGGATAATGCTCGCCACTCCATCAACGTTAGTAACGACCTCACCGAGACCATCGAGACCTTCGATGTTAAAAACATCATACTTGAAAGAATTGTGCGAAACTCACAAGCCAACACCGGAGGCACAATTTTTCAAAAATCTGCGCAACTTCTAGCGTACGCAGACGATATTGACATAATTGGACGAACTCAGCGGGCTGTCACTGGTGCATTCGCTAGTATTGAAACGGAAGCTACCAAAATGGGTTTAGCGATAAATGAGGGCAAAACCAAGTACACGCTGTCAACAAGTAGGGACACACAACATCGATGAATTGGACAGAACATTACAGTAGGAAGTTATAACTTTGAGTTAGTAAGGAACTTTTTCTACCTTGGCTCTGCTATAAATGACTTTAACATCTCAGCAGAAATCAAACGAAGAATAACTCCAATCGCTGTTTCTTTGGGCTGAGAGGACAATTGAGTAGTAAGGCCCTATCCCGAACAATTAAGGAGACTCTATTCAAGGCCTTACTTATCCCAGCCCTGCTTTATGGCGCTGAATCATGGACACTGCCGAAAGTGAATGAATATCCTCGGTCATTTCGAGAGAAAAATTCTTCGTAGGATATTCGGTCTCATTTACGTTAACGGGATTTGGAGAAGATTCAACGACGAAATATACACGCTGTACAACGATATTAACCTAGTCAAAAAACTGCGCATCAGTCTGCTAAGATGGTTAGGATATGTAGAGCGAATGAACACCAATGCTCCAGGACACAAAGTCTTCGAATCAAACCCGGACGGACAACGCAGTAGAGGAAGACCTAGCCTTAGGTGGCGCGCACAAGTTAGAAGGGGATCTCAACCGACTTGAAGTGCACAACTGGAGGCAGTTAGCTAAGGACCAGGCTAACTGGAGAGGCTTGTTGCTTGAGGCCCAGGTTCACCCCGAACTATAGCGCCACCTAAGTAAGTAAGTTATACTATCTGACCGAGTCAAATCATAAATCAAATGATTTGCTCAAATAAAAAATACAGCGCACGACTGGGACGCACATAATATTAAGTGCGCAACTAAGTTCTCGCTGTTTGTCAATAGATGGCTCCAGCAGTAAGTGCTGGTCGATTTTGACATATCCAAAACATCATGAACCGACCTTAGATATATGGTAAACAAACTGTTTTGACACATTAGTAATTTTGTTTTGGCGTCATATACTTTTGGTTGATAATCGTCATTTGCGAGAAGTGTTAATTTTCTTCTTTCATTCAAAGAAAACGACGGCTGAAGCGCATCGAGAGCTCCAAAAAGTTTACGGAGATGCTGCTCTAAGTGAAACAACGTGCCGTGATTGGTTCCGTCTCTTCAATGACGGTGATTTCGATGTAGACGACCGTCCGCGTAAAGGAAGGCCAAAATCCTTCGAAGACGCTGAATTGGAGGCATTGCCCGATGAGGATCCGTGCCAAACGCGAGAACAGCTTGCTTCAGCATTAGGAGTTACCCGTCAAGCCATTTCCAAGCGATTGCATGCGTTTGCAATGATTCAAAAACAAGGAACTTGGGTTCCTTACTCGTATGATTTTAAGCCAATGGTCGTTGAGCATTGTTTTCTCGCTTGTGAACAACTGCTCCAGCGGCAAAAAAGGAAGGGTTTTCTTCATCGCATCGTGACGGGTGATGAAAAAAGGATTCATACAGCAACCCAAAGAAAAGAAAGTCACGGGGACTGCCCGGTCATGGTTCTACGTCATCGACTCGGCCGAATATTCACGCTGCGAAGATTATGCTGTGGGACCAGGTCGGTGTCATTTATTGTGAACTGTTGAAACCCAACGAAACCAGCACTGGGGGACTGTATCGCTTCAATTGATGCGATTGAGCCGAGCGCTGCGCGAAAAACGGCCACAATACGAGCAGAGACACGAAAAGTGATTCTACAGCATGACAACGCTCGGCCTCACGTTGCCAAACTCGTTAAAACCTTCCTGGAAACGCTCAAATGGCAAGTCCTACCCCACCCGCCATATTCCCCGAATATTGCGCCATCCGATTATTACTTGTTCCGCTCGATGGCACATGGTCTGGCTGATCAGCAGTTCCGCTCATATAACGACATCAAAAAATGGCTTGATTTGTGGATAGCCTCAAAATATGAACACTTTTACCATTTTTTCACAATAAAGTTGCATTTTCACCAACAAGTTAGTTAGGTAGTTATTTGCGAATGAATTAGTTTGAAATTTAAACAAAATCATTAGTAGGTTTATTTTTTTACACCCGTTAAAAATCGAAAAAAGGGTGGTACACATTCCCACCCCAACTCAAATTTTATCAAAATCATAAGAGCCGTTTTGAGCAAATCGATTAGTTTTAAAATGCCACAAAATTTTAACCTGCCGACTAAGTTTGAAGAAAATCGGTCCAGCCGTTTAAGCTGCAGTCGTACGTGCAGACAAACAGACAGACAGACTTCTCTATTCTCTATTATAATAGCGTCAAGTTTGATCAAAATCTCGAGATTGAAAATACTTGCCTTTGTTGGTGCAAGTAAAAATGAATTGTCGGATATTATTTTGGTTACAAAATTGTTCCCATTTATTTGATCATTTCATATGATTTCCGCAATTTTGCTACTGAATTTTGGCAGGTCAAATCAAAAGCCCAAAGCGTATCTAAAAAAATGCGTTTGATTTGTCGTATGGTTATTTGACTAGTTATATATCATATATATGTAGCCAAGTCAGATAGTGTAATCGCTACTTTTAGAGATACCTAGAAATAGAAAGCAATTAAGAGATTATTATAATTCTCTCAAAAGAAAATACACAAATGTTGGTTAAAAATTAATGCTTATTTTCTAGTTAACCTTATTTATTGCAGTTTTCTTAATTAAAGCAAGTTGTGAGAAATTGTAAGAAAATATGTTGCGCGTTGCAGTTCTGTAGTCCTTACAATGGACTTGGATTTTCTTCCATAAACTTTACCAATCACTCCAGTTGTTTTCTTTTTTTTTTTTTTTGCCTACTAACTTGGACTAGTTACATATTTTGATGAAGAATATGTATTATAATTTTATTGAAATAACATGTCTGCAAGTGACTTTTTTCTTTGTTATACATAGCCAACCGATTAGAAATAAGCAATTAATAATACGCGACTGTCAAATCGACAAAATGTCAACCACAATCGATATTCAGAATACCAAAATAAACAATCAATAATCGCCTCGTTCTTGATCGATTATCGACAATCACAATAGAATCTAAAAGTTTTACTTGCTCTTATAAAGGAGAAGTCTGGGTCTCAAAATTCTGTCCACCTATCTGTTGGCCTGTACCTCGGATTATAGCCTAAGCGGCTGCAACAAGTTTGCTTCAAACTTAATATCTGAGGCCTGTGGGAAATCGAAAAAAAACGCTTGCATGTGATATCTAAGAATAACGTTAGACATTAGTAAGTATTTTGGCGCGAGTGGGAGGGATTTGGAATTGCACACTGCAGGCCAAAAGTTTGAGGACGCCCTCAGTTCACGAAAAAAAAAATCTAACATGGAAAAGAACTCTTTAGTAGAATAATGATCATGTAAAATTAACGGGAACATACATACTCGTATATGAAACCAAACTAAGAAGAAAAATATTTTCATTTCTTAACATAAAATAATCTATTAAAAGAAAAAATTACTTAAACCAATTTTTCGAAAAAGCCTTTACATTCGTTTACCTTTATTTTACATCTATCTATCAGTTTTTGAATTGCTGCCTGTGGTATATTGCTCCAGCAATCCAATAGTATATTACACAACGCAAATTCTGATGATGGGCATTGATCCCGGACCTTTCTATACAAGTCCTAAGACAACAGCTCTATACCCTATAGAAAAATCTGGTGATCGCGGCGGCCATATCATGATTTGTAAGATTTCTTCATCTTCTCTCTGTTTCAGGTAGTCTTGAAAAGCCTTGACGTGTGTTCGCCAATTAATCTTAATCCAGAGGTCACAGTGTTTTCTTCCAATATTGTTTTGTATGCCTCCTTATTCAAGGTTTCAAATTCCACTTGAAGAGAAACATCCCTAGGCCATAACAGAACCACCTCCATGATTGACCCCACAATCTGGTAGCATCTTCTGTTCAGAGCTGCGTCGAACTACGTTTTGTGCCAAATGCCTCGAACTTGGATTCATCACTCCACAAAACTTCGTTGAAATCTTCTTCCCAGCCTTTATGCTTTTTGGCCCATTCTAACCTTTCCTGTTTGTTTTGTGGTCGCAACAGGAGTCGAACAGCAACTCGTTTGACCGTTGTCAAGGACAGCGATTTATTCCGTGTTTCATTTATTTCGTCGCGAATTTCGGGTGCTGTTTTTTTTTTCTACTTTGTTTGCTGTTGTGACTATTAGGCGATCCTCGTATTTAGTTATAGCTCTAGACCGACGTGACCGTGGTTTATCCTCAAGACTTCCGGTTTGAGCGTGTCATTCAATGGTACGTTGAACGTAGCACCTTAATACCTTCAACTGCGAAGCAACTTTCCCGCTGCGATTTGCCTTCTTTAAGAAGGGTGATGACTGGAGAACGTTTTTCAATTGTGATTTTTTAACGAGTTGTTCACTGAAGACGTGAAGAATCTCAAATAAATTCTTATAATTTCAAACTGTGGCTTGTAAGCTAGATCGACAAATTTTGGGATTTGAGAACCTTTTTGATGTAAGGAATCAACAACCAAAAGTCATAATAATTAATAATTATGAAAAACCTAAACACTTTTCAATAAACCACAAAAGCGGTTTTCCTACATTGGTCACTGTTCAAAAACGTGAGTGTAAAATCCGACTTTTATTATCTGAATGTGTTGTGTATTGCTCAGGTAGAAAATTTAGGTAAAAAAAACCCAAAGTAATTCAGAAAATTCAATCTCCATGCATCTTTTATCTTATAATTTGCGCGCGCCGAAGGGGATATGAATACCCTTAAACTGTTTCAGGACACGGGCGTTAGGGAAAAGGGGGAAGAGGAACAGAGGAGGAGCCTATGCACTTTGGCTTTAAATTCCACATTCATCTTGTTCGGCTTATAAATGAATCCCTATATTTGACAGTACGACCTAAGTTTGGCTTTAGGGTAAACTGATGTGCATTTGAAGCATGTCGCGTATTGCGGGTGAAATTTTGAAGGGGAGGAATGGACCTGGCTATTTCACTGGAGCATTTTTTATTAAAAAAACGATAAAACAGAGAGACAGGAGACATTTCCCCGATGTTCTAGTGAATAAATGAAATTCACAATGTCTCTATGTATCCTATAAGTTTTAACGTGCGAGTCTGTACCCTATCAAGAATGTGCAGAACAGTCTTGGGTGCACCAGACCAGATATGGGCGTTATATTCCAGCTTAGGGCGGATGAATGCCTTATAGATTGACGCTAGATCAGACGGAGTGAAATATTTCTTGCACCGTTTAAGGAATCCTAGACATTTTGCAACATTTTTGGCGACCTCGATTATGTGATCGTTCCATCGAAGATGGTTATTAATACACATACCGAGAATGGCATTTCTTTTGGTTTCAATGATGCAAGTACCATCCATGGATAATGGTTGAGGGTTTTGGTTTCCTTTGAGAGACATGAAATTCCACTCTGTTGGTTGAACCCCATTTAATTATGCAGTCTAGGTCAGAATTTAATATGTTCAACATAACATGAGGGTACTGTCATCAGCGAAGGAATGGATTGGATTAGAAGTTGCAGACAAGAGGTCATTTATAAAAAATAAGAAAGAGAGTCGGAGACAAAACAGAGCCTTGGGGGACACCAGCATTTATTTGGTGGATTGCAGACTTGAAGTCGTTCAAGACAACTTGTATTGAACGCCCCAAAAGTTAATTTCTAATCCATTGAAGAAGAGACTCATCAATGCCATATGCACGCATTTTCGACAAAAGAGCCTGATGCCAAACCCTGTCAAATGCCTTTGAAATATCAAGCGCAACCATCTTAGTTTCGCCGAAGTGATGGAGAGATTGGTTCCACTTCTCGATGAGATATGCCATCAGTCGACCTGTTACTATGAAAACCACACTGCCGGTCATTAAGGAGATTTCGTGAATTGAGATATTTCATAAGCTGACGATTTATCAGGGTTTCCATGACCTTGGAAAGAAGGGACGTAAGTGCAATGGGTCGGTAATTGGATAGGGAGGAAGATTTGCCTATTTTAGGGACGAAGTCTAGGTAGGCTTCAAACTTTTGTTCTGCAGTGTTTGTGATTTTGAAAGGATAATTTCACTCTATGTTGTCAGACGTTTGCGAGAAGTGGGATCGTGAAAAAACTATTTGGTATACTTTGAATTTCGAACCCAAAAATCTGTCTGTACGTCGCCACTTTTTGTGCCTTAAATTTTGAGTTACGAAAGTGAAATTTCTATACATGTAAGCCTTTTAAAACCCGAAGTTCACAAACACACTCACATTTCGAAAAACTACCTCTTTCCAGTATTTTTGCTAGAAACGGAAAAATATTTTATAAAATATGTAAATTTAACCAAAAACCAAAGAAAAAAAAACACCACCCTGATCTCTTGCCCTGAGTAGACAACCGCTTCACGTGCCCGAGTCAATAAATTTGCGTAGTAGTGACCATTCATCGTAGTCCCCTTTGGCAGGTAATTAATCAGTCGGCGAAGGTGTTTCGCTGTCCCAAAAAACAGTTGCCATAACTTCGAAGCCGACTCTTCCACCTTGAATTTCTTCGGGCCTCTCCCCTTTTTCAGTCCACTGCATAGATTCTTGTTTGGACTCCGGATCGTATTGTCAAACCCAAGTGTCATCTACAGTTACGATTCGATTGCAAATTTCGTCGAAATTCTGCCCGGCTAACTCCAAAAAAAACTTTGCAGCACTCGAGTCGTCGTTGCTTATCGAACGGCGTGAGCATTTTTGGTACCCAATGCGCACAAATTTTTTATCTCTAAATGCTCGTCCAAAATTTCTCCAATCCGTTCTTTGCTAATGTGCAACTCGTCCGCTATATGCCACATTTTTATTCTTCGGTGGGCCAGAACTACTTTTTCATCTTTTCCGACGTTTTCTTCAGTGACCACTGACACAGGACGCCCTGGGCGGAGGTCGTCTTCACAGCTCTTTCGCCCTTGTTGAAATAAGGCGCAAAACCACGCCAGGAGCCTAAAAGCAATCACCATACAAAATTCCAAGTTTCTAGGTCCATGGTTTTCGGAGGTACGGTGATGAGTGTGTCAGTCAGTGGATTTTGACTTTTATATACGAGTATATAAAATATATTAAAGACAGTACCAGTTTAATTCTGACACTTTTTATGAATCTTTATTTAGTTATACCCATATATGTATGTACATATGTATACGAGTATATGGGATAGTTCTAAATAAAAATACGTCTTTCTAGTACGAATCTTTGGGGGAATTCAACATGTGCCACGAATGCATACTCCTCCTTGACGAATTTCTACTGCTGAGACTTATTTGGATTTTACATGAAAACTGGTTTAGAAAGCTTCTATAACTATCTTTTTTAAATACCTATTTGGTCAAAAATATATTATGTTAAATTATATATATTAATTATGTTAAAACAGTTTGCAAGAAAGTGTAAGAGGAATTCTTCCCTGACATTAAGCATTGGACAAATCTTGCTCGATTAAAGTGCGGTTCACACAAAATCTGTACGCGTATATGCTATTATATCTTTTTAACCAATACTTCGAAAAAAACAAATGATACCTCAAATTAAAAGTTATTTATTAAGCTTAAAAGTAGTATTAAAATTCATCTTAGATTTCTTTGATGTGCAAAAAATTTCGGGTGTTTTTCCTGATGGACCCCATAAGCTTGTGAACATCTTTCCTGTTGACTTTGGCTGCAACATGGTACCATTTAATCAACATTGAATTCAAATTTCTGACAATTCCTGCATTCCTCCTCAATTTAAACTTAACAATTGCCCAATATTTTTCTATTGGTCGAAGCTGGGGGCAGTTTGGTGGATTCATGTTTTTGGGTACAACATCCACATTGTTGCTGTTGTACCACTCCATGGCAGCCCTGGAGTAGTGACAACTGGCTAAGTCAGGCCAAAATATTACTGCTGTATGGTGTTGACGGATGAAAGGCAGAAGTCGTTTTGTTAGGCACTTCTTGATGGAAACATCAGATGTCATTGTTGAAGTTGTCACAAATGCTCTTAAGGCCACAACTGCAGATCGCCTGCCAATCCATTGCCTTCTTAGCAAATTTATCCACTTTTATATACTTAAACTTTGAAAGGACATTGCCACGATTCGTGGAAACATAAAATTTTTGACCTGGTAGCTGCTTAAGGTCAAATTTAACATACGTTTCATCGTCCCTTACTAAGCAGCCTTTGAATTTCGTTAAAAGTTTGTCATAAAGGATTCTAGCCCGTTTTTTCGCTACTAAATTTTGTTTGCCAGACCGGTTGGGTATTTTACTGCACGATACGATTTAAACCCTGCTTTCAAACGTATACGTCTTGCTGTACTCTTGCTTGTATTGAACTTTTTTGCTCGATCATTGTCCGATAGCCCGGGGTTACGTTTCACAGATCTCATTACCTTTGAGACCAGTTTTGAATTCTTACATCACGTTTTCTTAATTTTTTTTTTAGCTCTTGCGATACTGAATGTTCGACCACGAAGGATTTTCGAGAAATTTGTTCACTATTATTTTGCGACTTTCAATTTCCATTGCGCACAGAACCACTGATACATGTTCAATCAAAACAAAAAATGGACCAATTAACAGTTAAGTTTTACTGAAAAAGTGTGTGTCACAATAGTTTGTTACTTACCGCTAGAGGCGCTGCAATAATCATCAAATGGCGTACAGATTTTGCGTGAACCGGACTTTAAAATAAGAAACGTTAAAACTGATACAAATTTTATGAAGGCAGCGCTAAGTAAAGCCTTGCGCAGACTGAGGCTGCGCACTGAACGCAAAATTCTTCGGCGGTAAGCAATCCGTTGGTTGCATTGGCTTAAAGGGGATGGTAGCAGGAAATATAAAAATCGTTATAACTCAATAATGAGACATCGAACAAAAGTTTTCTAAGATTTTTCCTTTTCCAATGATGATAGGACCATCAGTACAAATAGCCACCTAAAACTGTAATTTATTTTTCTTTCATATCTGACGCTTTCATATTGTTCTGCTTTTCACCGAATTTAAATAAGTACCTACACCTTTTCTTCGGTATAGATTTTGTCGTATTTTTCAATGAACATACATATTTACAAATAAGTGCCACCAAATCGTGCGATTAATTTTAATATGAGCGATACGTTTTGTGCAACATATTAAAAATAAATATGATACGTACAGCTATAGAACGGTGATAAAGAGTATGAATCAAATTTTGATTATATTTCGCTCTACAAAGTTGTTGAAAGAACTTTTTGGATAAAACAATGATCAGTTCACAGAGTGTACGCCGATTGGCAGGTGTTCGAAGAAAGCGTTTAAGAAAAATAAAGTGATCGTAAGAAATACGTTAGTATCATTTAACAAATTGTTACATTATGACAATATTTACCGAGGATACAGAAAGCCAAAATAAAGGTACGTGGAAAAATATAAGATGAAAAGAAGAGAGAATTTACCAACTACCTAATAAATAGGCAGTACCACATTTTCAGATATTTGATTTTGAACAAAATATATAACAAAATATATACCCGTATTATATATAATTAGAAGATAAAAAGGGTGCATGCGTTACATTTTTTTTTTTTAATGTTGGCACTATGTATGTATGTAAACTTAACTATGCTATGCATTAGGTTTTACCAAATGAAATTTCCGATTTTCACTCAGTCCGAAATAAACGGTCTCATTTGAACATCTATGCAATATTTTATTTCTGTAAGATAAAATGGAACGTGTGTTTGACGTGTGAGTACAGCTTTTTTTTCCTAGGAATTGTTTAACATGCTCTCGGCAGTTCAAATTTGGATTTAATTTAATTTAAACTTGGACATAATGCATCTCTGACAGCGAAAAATATTAATGAAGCATTTGAGGATGTAGCGGTATACGAACGCACCATTCGACGTTGATTTGAAAAGTTTGATTGATTTTAGCGTCGAAACGAACCGCGTGAGAGACCGGAAACGGCAATTCACGACAATATTTTAAAAGCAAACGTAGATGCGGACCCAATGAAATCAGTGCGGGTCATTGCACAGAACGTGGGAGTATCCCCCATTACTATAAATCGACACCTTTCTAACATTACAGTACAATAATGATGATTTACGAGTTGGGAATTCGTTTCTGAGATACATATAATACATATGCAGGTCCGATTTAAAAAAAAACATGAGATATGAGGTAATTTGAGTAGGTTTTCTTAGTTTGTCTTTAAAAGCCTACATTGGATTTAAACTTTTGAGCATATAAATGAAAGATAATTAACAGACCTGATAAGAATAAACAGATTATTGTCCCAGGTTTCATACTTGAAGTCACAAAAAGTATTCTACGGAAAGGTGAACTGCTTTGACGGGTCGCAATTTTGACAAATTTTATTTGGCATTCGTGAAGCGTAGACGTGGCAAATTTGTCATGGAACAATATTCGATAAACCAACGTGTTTTAGTGGTTAAAACGTTTAATCAAAATCAGTTGTAATGATAACCCTAATTTTCAGCACAAGCGTCTCAATATTTGGAAAATAATATAAAAAAAAAAACAAAAAAAAATGTAAAACTCAAAGCATTCACAAATCATGCAATTTCAATGAAAGAAAACATTCATTGCCGGAGATGCAGGGTACCATGTAGGTACTTTCTACTACATAGAAACATTGCCCTCGTATATAGGGTTTTTCAATAACGGCATAAAGGGCAAGGTGAAAAGTTCTCTGCCTGACGCAGAGATGGCATTCCAATCAGCAAAAATTTATATTTCCTGCCTGGGTGCACTTCTCATTAGTGCGTATGACTTGTTCTCTCAAGTAGTTTCTTTACACGAATTTTTGCAGTAGACGTCTTGCGTGTTTTACGTTAAAATAGATAAACTTGAATATCGTGCGGTGATAAAATTCTTCGTTTTGGAGGGGTTAACCCCTAAGGAAATTCATTCAAAGTTGACAAAAGTTTACGGGGACTCTGCTCCTTCCATGTCAACCGTTAAAAAGTGGGTAACTGAATTTAAACGTGGTCGCACGTCCCACGAAGATGACCCATGTGAAGGACGGCCAAAAACCGCAACCACACCCGAAACCATCGAAAAAGTGGAGATTCCCTATTCCTGTGAATGGCGTGGAATCGACTGATTTGGCTCTTTTTGAACTGAGGCGTTGTCTCACTGGCACAGGAACATTCAATAGTGAATATGTTGACCCGAATTTATCTACTATAGCACGCACAGCCTGCCTGGTGCGACGATTATTACCAAGGGCGGATCCAGGGGGGTGGCACAGGGGCAATGAAAATTCCGATTTCGCCGGATGGATCCATAATAGAAGTCAGAGACAGAAGAGGCATCTTTTCGGAACAGCCTAATCCAGCATGTCATCTTAGTCTAAGGACAAAAAACTCCAGGGAATACTTTTTTTTTTGTTTTGTTTTGTCGGGGCGTGGCGGACACACCTTATTGGAGCACTCACATTCAAAACAGGTCCATTGTACTACTAGGCAGAGAAACTCATTTTAATGGGTTTTATTTTTTTATTTTTGTCTTTTGTAAAAAGACGTGTAGGCGCTTCAGTGATGAAGAGCTTAGGTCATCAGCACGCACCGAAGATCCGCCACCGAACAAAGGCAGGACAATCACATACGAAGTGTACCGCAGAGTCATCGCCCTCTCCACAGAAATCGCAGATAGGAGTAGCGCTCAAACCTAGCTCATGGAGGTGCTTGGCAAAGGCAACGTGGCCCGTAAGAACGCCAGTAAGTTGTCTGCAGTCTTTTCTGCTAAGCGATAGCAAGAATGCCGCGGATTTCTTACAGATGACAGGGACCATTCGTTTAGTCTGCCTGCATCCTGGGAAGTCATGCCACCTTCGATTGTGTTTATTGAGAACCCAATCGTCAATGGAATCCCTAACCGAGGACGATGGCAAACCCAACGTGGGTTCAGGTCTTGAGAAATTTTCTTCTGAGCCTTGTCTAGTACGCTCGTCAGAATACCCACGACAGCGTCAGCTGATGGAGAAAAATATCCTAATAACAATGGACAACCAAGGAGTAATCAGGCGCAGAAAGCAAATGAAAAGTAATACATTATTGACGATGGAATGTGTCTAGAAGCTCAACTCAATGAAAGGACGGTCTGGCAATGCAATGTCAGTCTAGGAATTTCTGTGTCTTGCATCATTTACTGTTTTAAGCAGAGGAATAGTGAGGAACATGATCGACAAATATGCCACTAATGAACACCGAAAATTGTGGTCAAACAAGCCAAATGGATAGTACCAATATTCTGATGACAATGGTAACTTCAGGTATTACCTGAAGTAGGGTGTGCGTTTGGTCCTCTTCTATTTTCTCTTTATTTTGATAATCCCTATAACTTCCCAAAGTATGTTTGCGTGAAATGTAATAACCTATATTACAAGAAAGCTTCCAATTTTATGCATTTGGAGGGAAAACTCTAGGCTTTTGACGAGTGTTCTTATTAAGTCGAAGATGTGTTCATTGAAGACATATGTTTTTTATTCCAGTTCCCTTAAATATATGAGCGGAAATAATTTATTATCTTCAGAAATACTGCGCCATTTAATGAAACTTTTACCAAAGTGTTGTTGGCAATGGGCATCACAATGGATCTACATTGATCTAGTGTGGCGTAGTAGGTCTTTCAACCTCTACGTCAACCCATCAAACCTAACCTAACCTAACCTAATCAAAGTGTTTCTAATTTCTTAATACATTTGACAGCAAATATTCAAAAATTTTAGTTTTGTGGCATAAATTAAATAAAAAAAAAGTCTATAAAATGGTAGTTAAGTACGAAAAAAAGTTTCTAAGGAGATGCACAAATCTGATGGAAGAGGTGAAATACCTCCATGCTTTGTAATCTGTATTTGTATACCTACTTTCTTATGAGTGTGGATACATAGAATTTAGTCAAACTATTAATTTCGAGAAATAAATTAATAAATAATAAGTACAAAGGTTTATCCGCGTTGCAGTCAAGGATGCACGAGTCTACACGTAAATATGTGTGCAATGATAACCAACACAGTTTGATTTCAAACTTACGAGTTACGATTTAAGGCTAAAGATAATTTCATAATGTACATTATTTCTTTAACTAATTTAATGGTGGGATTTTTTTCATGATTTTGTATATTTGAAATTTTAAAATTTATAAACAAATTTTCCCAAAGAAAATACTTTATAAAATATATATATTTAAGTTGATCTATTTTTTCACAATTTTATGCAGCTCCAAGCATTAACGAACTTCACATGCCTTTAAATACAGGGTGTTGTACACTACTTTGATACAGTACAAGCCATTTTGGTACAAGTAAGTTTTGACAGTTTGTATTTGGCATTCGTAAGTTAACGTGTTTTAGTGGTTACCAACGAGATATTAGAATTAGTTAATGATAACCCTGATTTTCCTAAAAAAAAATGTAAACGGTAATGAAGCATACTTTCATTTAAATGACTATGTTAATAAACAAAACATCGCATACAGCCAACCCAACAATGCAATTGTTCTATCAATTGTTTCCAGGCCAAATTATCTCCAGAAATGGTGATGTTGAATGACCACCACGGTCGCCAAATTTAACAATCCTGTAGTTTGTTTCTTGGGTATATCTAAAAAATAGGGTGTATGCTAATAAATCACAAACACTGCAGCAACTCAACAAAATATTCGAGATGAAATAAGTGCAATATCGGTCGACATGTGTAAAAATGTTATTAAAAGATTTCACATTTGTCAGACTAATAGTGGCAGACCATCAATAAAATACGTGTGTGAACAGAATTGTGTTTAATTTTTAACAAATTTATTCAAAAAATGTAGTATAACTTCCCGTAGAACACTCTGTATTTGAAATATTCAAGTCGACATCTATTAGCTGATCGCATACTTTTATTGGATTTGAACAATCTTACTTAAAAAACATGATAAATCTATTTGATTGGCTTTAAAATTTGATGCCGAAGTCACGCAAAAAATTGAAATAAGAAAGGACATCGTGCAATACGAAGATAAAATGCATCGGTGAAAAAAATGTTTTTTTTTTTTTAATTTCTACTTTCTTCGATTATTCAAATTAATATTCACAATTTCAATTTGATAGTTCTATTATTGCCAATTCTTCATTATTGTTACGATAGATAATATAAATCTGGTTGTTTTCAGCTATCCTCTTGATGTCATCAATCCATCGGGTAGGTGGTCTCCTTCTGATCCTTCTGTCTTCTCTCGGTCTCCTTTCCAGTATTCTTTTACTCCATCTGTTATCTCTTATCCGTGTAATGTGTCCCGCCCATCTCCACTTTGCTGTTGTTATCATTCCGTTACATCGGTTACTTTTGTTCTCGCCCTGATCTTCTAGTAATTAATAATATAGATTTTTACATTGCTCTCAGCGCTACTTGTAATTTATTTACTGACCGTCTCGTGAGGGTCGATGTCTCGGCACCATATGCTATAACTGGTAGCACGCATTGACAAATAGGTAAATCCGATTTGAAAATGTCTCATAGTTTTCCGAATGCTGCCCAGTTTAGTCAGACGCGACGGTTCTTATTCGCCCAAAAATTCGAACAAAATAAAATGGGTCTCTCAATTCTGTTTGTCTTTATGTAAAGGGCGAAAATTCACGCAAGAAGTAATTTTGATAGAAATCACAGATTTTATTAAAATATTTAAATGTTTTATTGATTCATAAAGTATACAGTATAGGGAATAGCATATCGAATAAATGGCCTCCACGGCTTTACTCGTCCATACGCATTCTTTTGTCAAAATTTTCCATGATCGTTTTGCATAAATGTGACTGAATTTCGTTAATAGAGTGATCAATTTGCTCCTTCAAGGCGTGGTTGGTCGTGGGCTTGTTGGCATAAACCGTAGACTTCAAAAAACCCCAAAGAAAAAAGTCCAACGGCGTTAAATCGCATAAACTGGACAGGCAATTCTGATCACTAAAACTGGAAATTGCATGACCAGGAAATGAATTGTTTTTCGGGCTGTATTGAATAAATCCGAACCAAACAGTGACCGTTGTGGATGCATTTATTTCTCAACAATCACTCGTGGATTTTCTGAACCCCAAATTCGACAATTTTGACGATTAACAAAGCCATCAAGATGGAAATGAGCCTCATCGCTGAAGATGATTTTCTTTGCGTGGTTAGTAAGTTTCAGTTCTTGAGTCAATCGCACTTTGTATGCATGAAGATTCAAATCTTTCGTGAGAATGCGCTGTAGAGAGCTTCTCGAAATGTTCAATTCTTGACCACGGTGCCGAATTGATGTTCCTGGGCTCTCATGAACTGGTTCGATGTTTTGTGTTAATCGACTTGTTAAAAGACGACCAGAGTGTCTAAGATCACTAATTGATTCAGTCTTCCTGAATTTTTGAATTAATCTCTTCACAGTTAATGAAGTTAAATTACTATTGCGACCATATTTTGTACGAAAATTGCGAACTATAGCTGCCAAACCTTCATTATATATAAAATATTGCTCAACAATGAAAACGCGTTGTTCTTTCGTGTAGTACTCCATTTTGAATAGCCCTGAACTTTCAGCTGTCACGCTGTATTTTTTTTCATTGGTAACACTTTACCACACAAATGGCGCAAAATTCAAATCTTGCGTGAATTTTGGGACACCTTTTATGTATAGTCCACTGCAGGCTAAACGGCTGGACGAATTTTCTTCAAACTTCATATCTAAAACTCATTCTAAGTTAACGGTACTTTGCTAACAGCCGATTTGGAAGAAAATCGATTTTCTCGAAAACAGCTATTACGATTTTAATCAAATTTCATATTTGAGCTAAGGTATATTTGATATACCTTAACGACGATATTTGAGCACCATTTGGAATATACAGAATGTTTTTTGGGACTGCCATTTCTCACAGGGATGGTTGTATTATGGGAAAGTTGGCAGTAGTGTTCAGCTGTCAATGCCATTGCAGTTTGACGCCACAAAAAATTAAAACATTTTATCAAAATGGTTCATCAATTATTGCAACACAGCGTAAATGCTTGATTTTTTTTTGGTCGACATGGAGTACCTGTAATTTCTTCAAAAATTGATTAAGACTGACGATGCGCATTTTGATTCAAGTGGAGCTGTAAACAGAGTAGAATAGCCGGATATGGGGATTGGAAAACCCACGAGCAGTTTATGAACAACCTGACAATGAAAATGACGATGGCGAAACTGTTACTGTTACTGACAATCAATATCGTGCGCTGTTACAAACATTTTTTTGCCTGAAGTTGCTCGGCTTCATCTACAAAACATGTGGTCGCAGATCAGCACCGTCATCGGTGTCCTCACGGGGCACTGTCTCATTGGTCTACACGCTAAAAGGCTGGGCCTCTTTTCAAATGATTACTGCAGAAGCTGCAAGGACGAGGAGGAGGAGAAAACGATTCTCCATTTCCTTTATACTGCTGTGCCTAGGGGCTCCATTTTTCGACGACCTGGAGAATATTGACGTCAGAAGCATTCTCCGCTTCATAAGAAGCTCCGTCTGGTTCAACTAGCCGTCAGATAGTTAGAATAGCAATAGATCCCGTGAGGTTCACAATGGGCCTCCTTTGGTCTAAGTGTGTCTGTACAGACAGCCCCCTAACCTAACCTAACCTACATTTGAGGCAGTTTTTTGATGTGGAAACATATAAGGCGCCCCTGTCCGTTCGTCACCAGTTTTTGCGCCTACAGTATTAAGTTAGGAATACGAAATTTGGAATATAAACTTTTTACAACCCGTAACAGACAGGTGCAATAAATTTTAAAATAAGCCCACTGACACGCCTACTTTTAAAAAATTCTACTTATGGTGATGGATAGTTACAGCCACGTCCACTTTCTTCAAAGAAGCCATAAAATAATTTTTTCTGATAAAATCTTAAAAGTCGCGGAAGTAAACTCTGAATAGAAAGATACGCATATCATTGGATTTGAATTGAAAATTTCAGAACGCCACGCCCACTTTATTCTTGCGAATGGGTTAGAAGATTAGGGATAGGATATCATACTATCCGTTCCAGATGAACTGTAAGTTTTGCATTGAATTTTTCAACTTTGTTGACGTGATTTCCGTATGGAACGTTATAACAGGAATGAGTTAGACGAGAAATTTCCCAGCTAAAGTAAATCTCTATTTGTTTATTTGGCGAGCCAGTGCAGGTAATGTTAGCTCAATTGTATTCATACAGTGAGAAACGTGAGATGGTGTTGAGTGGGGTTTATATTTTTTTTTTTTTTTTTTTTTTGGCATAGGAGAGAGAAGTTCACGCACAGCGCAGCACTATTGATATATACGATAATCGACGCGATGACAAATTAATTGTTCAGGGTGTTTATTTTGCTTAAATATATTAGCGGTTTGTAATAAGTATTTCTGTAGTTTTCTTGTTTTTATACCTTACCATAGGGTATATTAGTTTTTATTCATAGTTTGTAACATAGAGAAATAATAACGATAGGCCCGCAAAAAAATAGTATATATGTATTTATGGCCAGCATTAAAAGTTATGTCGATCAAACCATGTTTGCCCGTCCCCACTTTGGAGGAGCTCAATTTTAATTTAGGATGAATAAATTTGAACCTTCTTAGGACCCGAAGTATGTCCATAGAAACGCCCACTTTTTAAAAAACAAAAAAAAAGCCCATTAATAGGTATTTTTTACTTGATATAGACGTTCACTCTCTACAATTCGTCCATACATTATATACAGTCAAGTGGGCTTGACGGGGAAGATTTCTTAAAAAAAAAAAAAATTCACCGGAATCCTTGACCTTCGGTTAGAAATGGCGACTGCCCTGACCACTTTCTTCTAATAAAATCTCTAGCCACAAATTGCGTGGAAAAAATCTGACCAGAAGTATTTCATTGTATTTGAACCAGAAGGTTCCCAACGCAACACTCACTTTATTAGGAATGGGTTAGTAGATGAGGGAAGGGTATCACGCGATCCGTTCCAGACGTATCGTAAGTTTTACTTTGTTTCTTTTTGCTTTAGATCAACGCATCAGGTAATTATTTAAAAAAAGGGTCTTACTCGTACTTTCGATTTCGATATATCACATATACTGTAGAAGGCTTCATTCTAGCATTTTAATATACACCTATGCATATGTGAGAGTCCCATTCGTCCGCCTTTAGTATAACATAATAATACGTATTTAATAAAATCGGAGTATTCATTCTAAGTTAACGGTACTTTGCTAATAGCCGATTTGGAAGCAAATCGATTTTCTCGAAAACAGCTATAGCGATTTTAATCAAATTTCATATTTGAGTTAAGGTATATTTGATATACCTAAACGACGATATTTATACTAATGTACAATAATAGTACATTCAATGAAATAGGAAACACTCGAAACCCTCGAGTTTTTATAACAGCTTTAACAAGCCTGATCATCCTCTTTATCAATTTTAATATTGTTTCCGTTGGAATGCTATTTCAAGTGTCGATCAGTTTCTACCTAAACTGGTGAAGAAGAAGATATTTGGCGAACTTTTCTGTCCAACTGTTGTAGCCAAACCCCTTCTTATTTCTTCTGCTACAGACAGCTTGAACACAATATTAAAGTGTGTTTAGGGTCATCATACGAACGAGATCACTGGTGCCGCTGAAGAAAAAGGCTCCCCACAAATCGATCCACTTCCATGCTTTACGGTGGACATAATACATTGCGGAAAGGCGGTTTGTTCGGCGGAATGTCGAACAAAAACACTTCTCTTCGTGCCAAACAGTTCAAACTTAGATTCATCAGTCCAAAGAACTCTTCTCCAATCCTCGATGTTCCAATTTTGGTGAGCTCTAGCCAACTCTGGAGGTTTCTTCTTATTTTGCGCCCGATTTGACTCCGTATTTCATGGCTTCGAACGACCCATTACTTTATTTATTTAAATTTTTTTTAACTCACAATTTTTGGTTGCTTCAATTTAAAAAAAAAATTTTTTTAAAATCCTCACTGCGAAAACCAATTACTCGTACCTCGAAGGCTTCCTGCATCTAAGAAAAATAAATTCCTAACTGTAAATGGTTTGGTAAACAAAATGGGTACAATCAAGGAAACTTAAGAAGGTCTTAAACTTGCATATAAATCATAGTGTATGTATATAATATAGAATGTTTGCGTACTTCTGGGCTGAGGCTTCCCCCTTAAGTATGCAAGGAATTCTTACGCTGACACAAGGAATTTTTACGCCAGTTTTGCACTAAATTATCAACCATTTACATTTGCTTATTTCTTCAAAACCACACGAGTGGGACTCTTACATATGTACATTCATACAGGGCGTCCCAGTGCCCACAGTCCAAACCATATACAGGGTGCCTCAGGTTAAGAGGTCAACCGGGGTGTCTATTTTCATGCTCGGTAAAAAAAATTAGGGTAAAAAAGATAAGGTTTCGAGATAACATCACTTTTTATGATACATACAGTGCCGTTTGAAAAAAGTTGGTCAAACTTTTCGAATTTTGTCAAATTTGTGGCAATAACTACATATTTTTTAATGAGGATTTGTTTTCTTGTGCGGTTTCAATCGTTTCATGATACATTTAGAGTAGTAAAATTTTTCACACGCGGTCACGGGAGCAAAAAGTTGTTAGACCGAAGAATGGGTTTTTTAGGTACCTTACTCATTTTTAGGGATTAAAGAAAAATGCTTTATTGGTGCAGTATTTTTGTTTTTTAATGCTTTTCAGAAACATTCTCTATCTAATTAGTACTTTGTTGGACCTCCTCTTGCTTTTATTAAAGCTGCACATTGGCGAGACATTGCCTCAGATAGGTTTAGGCAGGTATGGTGTTCCAGGTCCGGATAAGTAAATTTCTTAGGTTTTCAATTGACTCTGGACGCTTCTTCGCAACCTTAAGTTTCATTATTGACCTGATATTCTCAATTGGATTGAGATCTGGACCGTAGGGAGGCCAACTTAATACATCAACATTATTTTCTTCGAAATACTTTTTAACCTAAGAAATAAAAAAAAAATGCAAATATTATTTTTAGTCATAAAAGTTCTAGCTTATTTAAAAGCTTGATATTAGTCTTTCATATTAAAAAAAAAAACAAGTTCATACTTACAATTTTGGCTGAAGCATTATCCTGTTGAAAAATGAATCTGCAAGTGTCACCAAAAAGCTCCAGCGCAGAGAGCTCTAATACATTTTCCAGAACCCGTAGGTAAACTTCTGCAGTGCCTTTCGATTCATTGAAGACCATTCTACCTTTTTCATCTCCAGAGAAGCATCCCCAGACCATCACACCTTCAATTTTTGGGGGCATCCGTAAGATGCATTCAGAGCTCAGTCTTTCCTTTGGTTCTCTTCGCGCAAGAATTCTCCCATCTCCCACATGCAGCTTAAACTTTGATTCGTCGGAAAAGATAACATTGTTCCTCATGTCTTGAGTCCAATTAAGATGATCTTGAGCCCAGAGCAATCGTTTTTCTCTAACTCTTTTTGGAAAATCCAGCTTCAGTACTGGCTTGAGTGCTCCAGCTTTCACGAGCCTTTTCCTCACTGAGCTTGATGAAATTATTTTTCCTGTAGCTCGACACAGATCGTTTTTAAGATCCACCGAAGTCTTGAACCGATGCCGACGGCTGTACAGCACCAAAAAACGATCTTCCACTGGGGTCGTCTTTTTTGGCCTGTGAGATGTGGAATGGGAGATGTGCCTTTCTTTCTGCTGGTAGTCCCAGTCTCATGATATTTTTTTAAATTCCATGCCACAGTTTGTTGAGCACCATTTAATCTTCTAGAAATTTCACGTATTGTCAAATTGAGACGTGAGAGACACAAAATATTAGCTTTGCACTCCGAACTGATTTTTCCCATTTTTTTTTTTTTTTTTCACTAAATTACTTCCGTTCGTTTCGGACTGCTATCACGAGCTAAATGCACCTCTTATTGATAATAACATCGACTTTTATGCACTATTTGAACGACATTTTGCTACCTAGTGCAAAAAAAACCGTAGCTCTCATAAATTCCAAGAACTGCGCCCGAAAAGGGTAACAAAATGTTTGACCAAAATTTTTCCAACGGCACTGTACACTGTAGGCCAAAAGTTTGAGGCCTACCTAAACAACTAACTTTATTCGTTAAGTTGAATTTTCTACCTGAACAATACACAACACATTTAGATAATAAAAGTAGGATTTTACACCCACGTTTTTGAACAGTGGACGTTTTATTTACAAATGTAGGAAAAACCGCTTTTGTTGTTTATTGAAAAGTGTTTAGGTTTCTCATAATTATTAAATTTTATGACTTTTAGTTATTGATTCAGCACTTGTTTACGACTCCTTACATCAAAAAGGTTCTCAAATCTCAGAATTGGTAGACCAGGATTGCAAGGGTCTTACATAAAAGTCACACTTTGAAGTCATAAGAATTTATTTGAGATTCTTCACGCCTTGAGTAAACAACTCGTTAAAAATGGGAAAAGTTGCGAAAACCACAATCTACGAGTAGAAACGATCTGCAATCATCACCCTTCTTAAAGAAGGCAAATCGCAGCGGGAAGTTTATTCGCAGTTGAAGGTATCAAGGTGCTGCGTTCAACGTACTATTAACGATACGCTGGAACCGGAACTCTTCAGGATAAAATAAATGAAACACGGAAATAAATGAAACACGGAAATAAATGAAACACGGAATAAACCGCTGTCGTTGACAACGGTTAAGAAGCTGAACTATTTGGGTGAGTTGCTGTTCGAAAACCTCTGCTACGAACACAAAACAAGCAGAAAAGGTTAGAATGGGCCAAAAAGCATGACGACTGGATTGAAGAAGATTTCAACAAAGTTTTATGGAACGTTCGACGCAGCGCTGAATAAAAGATGCTACCAGACTGTGATTCCTACCGTCAAGCTTGGAGGCGGTTCTATTATGGTCTGGAGATGGTCTTCTTCAAGTAGAGTGGGAGACCTGGCTCGAATGATTGGAAAAATTAATAAGGAGGCATACAAAACAATATTGGAAGGAAACGCTGTGACCTCTGGACTAAAGTTAATTGGCGAGCACACGTCAAGACTTTGCTTTTTCGATGAAAAATCGATTTAAGTAATTTTTTCTTCTTTTTAATAAATTCCTTTATGTTAAGAATAAAATGAAAATATTTTGGTTTTTATTTTGGTTTCATATATGTTCCCCATTCATTTACATGATTATTATTCTACTAAAGAGTTTTTTCGATGTTAGATTTGTTTTTCCTTCGAGCACTGAGGGCGGCCTCAAACTTTTGGCTTGCAGTGTGTAACTGTTTAACTGTGATAACTAAATATTTTTAAAAAAAGCAACCGGTTTACATGATTACCATTATTCTGTTAATTCGAGGTAAAAAGATTATATGAAGTGTTTTTCGCAAAATTTCCAAAACTCGATTTTTTTCTTTGTTTCGACTTAAGAAGCTGTAACTTTTTTTTCTTAATACCAAAATTCAATGCATTACGTGGTGGCTAAAATTATATCTATCTCAGGATCGTTGTTCTATCCCGGGATAGTCCAGTTGGTGGTTTGGATCAAACGTTTTCTTCTTTGTGCATTTTTCCAACAATGTTTTATTCTTTACATTAACAATAACTTATTGAAAAGAATGGCTTGTATGGCTGACTTATTGACATAATCATTAATAAAAAATAAAAATGAAAAAACTTGCGACTTTCGACACAGGTTTGAATAGTCAATACAAGGTTTAGACAACTCGGCTATGCCGGTATTGTCAACGGTATGGACAAAAACTGTACTAATCATTCAAGCACGCTAGACACTTTATAATTAAATAATCATAATTTTTGATATACAATGCCTCTCACGACTAATCTGACACTGAGAAGGAAAATGCTTGATGTTCATTTTCTCAAAACAAATGTATGATGAGTTTAACAATTTATGTACATATTATTTCACTAAATTGTACAAATTTAATTATTTTGTAAAAAAAAATATACATTTCAAGAAAAAAATAAAAAGGAAAGGTTTTTTGTTCATTAAATTAATGTATGTATGGCGTAAACCTAATGAGGAGTTCTCCCATAAGCATACACAAGCCACTGTCAAACATGACGGAGGCTCGGTCATGGTTTTGGGGATGTATGACAAGTTCTGGTGTGGGAAAAATACATTCCATTGAAGGCAAAATGGACCAAATGCGATACATCAATGTTTTGAGGCCAAATTTGAAGTGTCGAAAAACTAGGAATTTGCGACGATTTTATATTCTACCAAAACAACGACCCAAATCATACATCATACGCAGCAAGGTCGTGGTTGTTGTATAATTGCCCGAAGGTCCTAAAAACTTCTGCAGAGTCCCTGGATTTGAACGTTATCAAGCACTTATGGGACGAATTGGGCTATCGAGTAGCTCCAAAACGGTTCAACAAAATCCAGCAATTAAAAGCGGTACTACAAGTAGAATGGCAAAAAATAACAAGTGAAGTTTGCTCAAATCTTTTTTTGCATGACTCGACGCCTTGAATAAATAATTCAATCAAAAGGATACGCCACAGGTATTAAGTGCTAAGTGTCCGATTATGCGTGAGAGAAGAAATACGCATATTGTTTTTATTTTGTTTTTCTTTTTATTTTTTATTTGAAATGTAATTTTTTTTTATAAAATAAATTTGTATTATACAATTTAGTAAAATAATATGTACATAAATTGCTAAACTCATCACACATTTGTTTTGAGAAAATGAACATCAAACATTTTTCTTCTCAGTGCCCGATTAGTCGTGAGATGCACTGTATATAGGAATGTGACATTCAAATTGTTGACATATGCTTCAAAAATGTATGTTATGCTCAAAATCTATCCGCTTCTTATCGATTCTGCCTAAGAATGAAATCTTAACAATTTAAAACCGAACAGCACATACGAAGCAAATACCAGTCGTGCCCTTTATTTGCTTTGCTTTCACGTTGTGATAGGAATGAATGAGACAAGAAATGTAGGATAACAAAGCTGGACCATTCAAAAATTAAGCAGGAAGCAGCCAATAATAGTTACAGGACTCCTTTCTGGACATTGCCTCTTGCAAGAGCATGCCCAGAAGGCTACCGTATGATGTTCTACTTTCAAAACCGCGAGTGAAAACAAAGAATTCTTAGCCCAATTTTCTTTTTAATTAAATAATCTTTAGTTTTTACTGATACTCGTATAAAGCGAATACCAAACAGCAGACAACAGAAAACCTCTGCCTGTACCTGATATTGATGATCTACCTAAGTTCTGGTACATGTCTGACCAAATTCCATCCAAATCTGTGCAGTGACTCTTATGTAAGTTACTCGTACAACGTGCGACGTAAACAATTTTTAGAGCTTTTTGCAACCCCACCCCGTATGTCTTGCCACCACTCTATCCGATTTTAATAATGTTTACAAGGAGCCGTCTATGCACCAGATCCAACCAAAGAACTAAATTTCATAATAGGTAATGTGGTGTGGTTTTTGAGACTACACGACTCTTATCTTACCACCACTTTGTGCAAACAAATTATTATCAAAATTCATCATCTAGTGGTTATTGAGATATAGGCGTGTGACAATCACAATATTTGATGACTTTAGCACTCCTACCCCTATATCTTTACCCCACTCAGTCCGATTTAAATTTTTTTAAGTAGAGCCATCTTCACTCTACACCGGACCTTGAAACCAAATTGTATCGAAATTCGATCAGTGGTTCTTTAATTAGGATTGTGAGAAGGACGAAGAGGACAGACAGACAGACAGACACGGAACGAGAAGTGTTTGTTTTGACCGGAAATGGAAAGATCAATTGGAAATTTTAAAATCGGAGACAAAAAATTGGCTTTTAGAAAATGATTACAAAGCTTCCACTTCGAATAGCGAGGAAACAAAAATATTAAGAGGAAGTACTCGATAGACTGAATTGAATTTAAGTTGGAATAGCTCTTTGCATTTAAATCTGTGAGCTCAGATTTAGGTTACACAATTGAAGGAGAGCTAATAAAATCCGAAATTTTGGTATGCTTCGCTTTTTTTGCATTAATTCTTTTTTTTATAATTTGCGCAAAGAGGATATGAATACTCTTATACTATTACAGAACACGGGCGTTGTGAAGAAGAGAGAGAGAAAGAAAGATTTAGTCTAGTGGTTTGAAACTCAGATAGTATTAAGTTTCTCTAAACTCCAAGGGTAGCGTCCAGATAACTGGGGAGCTTGTTTGTTTTGCTTTTGTCGTTGCTCATGATTCACAGTATTTTTTTTCGTCCACCTGATGTCATCATCACGATCATGTTGCATTTTCAGCCATATTACCACTCTACTGCCAGTGTTATGCCATCGCAGTAGAGTTGACTTAGCTTTCGCAATTGATCGATTTTTTTATTTATTTCATGCGAAATAAATAGGTGATTCTTGACATCAGGATTTGAACCGTGAACCAACAGCGTGACAAGCGATGATGTTACCACTACACCACGGCCACCCTCAATGATGTTTTTGATGAGATTTATCTCACGCTTATCAAAAATTACCTTTCATGAAGGCAACCTTATAATATCAGATTTTTATGAATGGAAAAAGCAATGCTGTGCAACTGATCAAGTTTTATGTATTTCCTGCCTTTCAGATTGTCCGATATAAAAGATAATTATATCAGTTAGCTATCGTAAATCACCTGGAATATTTCTGGAAAAATACAAAACTGAATGGGGAAGATAAGAATGAGGAAAACAAGACGGATTAAAACAAATTTATTGACTGCTTGTTGAAAGAAAATAAACGAACATACTTTTATAAATGCAAATTATTGTATTGCAGGATCTAGTTTCTATGACGCCAATCTGACAGCAAATGTTTGCAAGTAAACAAGATGATCATGTGTTTATAAAAACTATCCTCCATCCCTATTCAGGTAGTCTAACATTCTATAACTCTGCTAAAAAAAGGATTAAAGAAAATGAAAAATGAAAATAAGGAAAATCGCAAATTTTTAAAAATGTTAATAGAATTTCCACTTAATCCGTCCTAAAAACAAAATAATTGCGATAATTCTCTTCGAATCACAACTTCTCCACACAAATGTTAGGTAGGGTAGTTCTCTTTGAATGCCTTTGGGATTTTTTCTGTTTGTTTTCACTTTCATACTGTTAATTGATTAACGAATATCGAAAAGAGGCAAGCTGAAAAAAAAAACCACACACCAGATTATAGTATATATATAGGGCATCAGCAACTAAGTATAAACGTTAAGGTATCCGACAAATACTTGCCACTCGACTTCCGAACGTGACGGTTGGTGGGTCAAAAATTGTGCACTAAACAACACAAAAAAAGCCGGTTTAAGGACCTTGTATTTTGATTTGCAAATTTTACATCTAATCTTGCCGTTAATTTAAGTTGGAATAACTAATGTAAATTTATTGTTATTACTTTTTTTTTTTTTTTAATCGGAAGTGGAACGATAAGTGAAGTGATTAACTGTTTTGATTGTCGATAGATTAGTCACATATAAAATTGGCGGTAGACGGTTCAATTGATCCATGATGTACACTATCTAATAGTTACGTATCTATTAGTGGGGTCACACTGCTTTTGATGGTCGTTCGAATTTGTACAAATGATGACATTGAACTTTAAATGAAATTTTCTTGCCAGTATTTTGATTTTGTAATTTTTATTAAAAACAAAAATAAATATTTATGAAATAGAATTTCATTGATAACTTACTCACAGTTCCTATACTACGCTACAAATAGTTCCTATAAAATTAGCATTAAATTGTTGATACAACCAGTTATTTTGTTTAATTACTTTGTGTACTAACAAAACCCTATCGTACAAAGATGTTGCACGGTGTTATACTGTTTTTCCTCTCTATACTTGGTAAGTTGATTGTTTTTATATTGACTATAAATAATTTATACCTGTTGTGATATTACCGTTGATGATGACAATATTTACTTTAGAAACATATTCGCAATTAACTGAATAATTTTAAAAACACATGCCACTGATTATAATGCATACTAAAAATGACAGGATAAACCACACAGGAATTTATATAATTAAAAAAGTATTGATACGTAGAAAAATTAAGACGTAAACAGAAATGGGCACATGGACTTGTGCTAGAATGAGTTTTCGATTGGGTGGCAGCTATTACTACTTATGTTTCCTGTCTACTCGAAATACAGTTGCTATATTGACAAGTTGTTGACAATGGAAATAGTATTTACAAGTCTATAGTTGTAAATACTACTTCCCTCCATAAAATAAGGTTCAGATTATTATATTATATAGGTGAAAATTTTTTGAAAATATCACATACTTCATCATACCTTAAGTAATTCTTTGCTTTAAATGAACAGCAATTATTTTCTTACATATTAAATTACACACCGCATGCATTGTTTAGACCATTCTCACTCAAGCGAAAGTTTTCTACAATTACGTTTCAACGGCCGCAAGAAACTTCGGGACATTTTGAACAAGTATTCTCCAAAGACGTGGTCAAAGTAAAGGCTACGATTTATATTAATCTGAGCATTCTTAGGTCAACCTTATTCCAGCTGCAATATGTCCTGTAGTCCTGTAATCTTGCAAATAAAGAACAGACAAAATGCTCCAGCGAAATAGCCTCCACCCTTCAAAATTTCACCCGCAATACGCGACATGCTTCGAATGCACATCAGTTCACCCTAAAGCCTAACTTCGGTCGTACTGTCAAATATAGGGATTCGTTTATAAACCGAACGGCACGCATGTGGAATGATTTACCAGGCTCTGTATTCCCACATCACTAAAACACACAAACACTCAAAACCAACGTGCACAGGCTTCTCTTTTTTCTGCTCCTCTTCCCCATTTTCCTAAACGCTCGTGCCTTGAAAAAATATAAAATATACCCTTTGGCGCGCGCAGATTATAAAATAAAATAAAATACAGGCAATCAACAAATTTGTATCTGTGGCCAAAAATGCACTGATATTTGTTGGTCGAGAAAAGCTGATGTGTCTTCCTGTATGATGGTATATCAAATAATTTGTAGCAACTTTGGGGAATCAATCTCCTTTCATATGGATCAGGTATATTGTGCGTAGATTTCAATCACCGGATATACTTTCATCCAACCATATCTTACAAATGAGCTGGTGCATGTTCCCAACCATGTCCTCTCTTATAGCTTGGAGCAGTTCTGCTTTTCAGCCGTCTGAGCCAGCACAACAAGAGGAAAAACCAAACT
Organism: Pocota personata; assembly: GCA_963082735.1. Taxonomy (NCBI): domain Eukaryota; kingdom Metazoa; phylum Arthropoda; class Insecta; order Diptera; family Syrphidae; genus Pocota; species Pocota personata. The sequence continues at coordinate 67,742,455 of OY720429.1, forward strand.
TGTAATTTTTTTTTTTCCACTTTACTGTTTACAATTTCGGTAAAACACGTTACTTGTAAAAAAAAAAGTTCTTATTCGTGAAAAGTTGCTAAATTCTCATGCAGAAAAAGAGTAAAATCGATTCGATAAGTTTTTTTTAAGTATAAAAAAAAATCCCCGCTGTGTAAACATGTATTTTAGGGGATCCCCCAGTATTTGCATGTGGGAAATCTTTCTGATTACCTGTGAATCTAGGTTTTCCGAGTGTCCCATTATAGCATTATGATTGAAAGATTAATCTTAATTCAATTGAGTAGTATAAAATTAAATGTTTTCGTGAACAAATGTATTCAAAATTAAAGTGCACGACTAAGTCGCACGAACTCGTTCCTACTCATATGTGTTCATTTAGAAATCACACAGATTTTAAATTTTAAAAGAAATTGTTAAAATATTGTTTTTCTTTAAATGTGGTAAAAACTTGGTGTGCCAAGTCCTTGCAAGTGTCGAATATTGTTTGGTTGTCGATTTTCAATACAATCCAAGAAATAACTAATTTTCAAAAATTCGTTACAAAATAAAGTTAAGTGCATTTTTTCTAAAACCTTGGCAAGCCATTTATTGACACATCTCAAGTCAAACAAATTTAAACAAAAACATAATTTTTTTTTTTTTAAATCGACAATTAGTAAAGTATCGTTAATTTTGGGGTTAGAATGAAAATTCCGATTCCTCCTAGAATAGTGCCCGGATCTAAAGTTTGAACAAAATTTGACAAGCCGGCAATCAGAAATCTGAATTGGCAGACCCACTTTTCGAATTCCTCTATCCTAGTAATACCAGCATTGATTAACATCATGAGATCGAATTTTTTACAAAACCCATACTTGTCCTATGGGTGCTAGTAAAATGGTTGCATTCCCGGAAAATGAACTTGCTTCGCTCTAGACAGAGGTTTTAAATCTAGTAGGGTAATCATATTTTTTAAGACTTTAAATGTAATCATTTGTCGATTCGACGAAGTAATAATCAAATCCAATTTGTGGGAAAAGTTTTTGACAATTTCTTGTCAATTTTAATAATCCTACATACTAAAATCTCTTCATTAATAAAAAAAAAAACACACAATCTATGCCTAAAGCATACAAATAACAAATCGTTCTAAAAATAATAAATATTGGTACATATATTTCTTTCAAAATAAATACAAATAAACACTCATTTTTACTTTCATTTCTAAGGAATTGGAAGTATGGTGATGGTGTCACAAAATCGTATCCGAGATAGGATCAAATTCTAACGGTAATACATTCAAAATGTTCAGAAAACTGGGTTTCTGCATGGCAGGTGTGCGAGAGTCTGTCTATTTGAGAATACAATTAAATTTGTGAAATTTCACCATGTTCTATTTGCGTTCACAATAACTTGTCCAAAAATTACCGATTTGAAAATTCAAACCTAATCTAGGTACAATACAAGTCAATTTTGAGTAATAGACGTCCGTTGAAAATATACACAATTTTATAACATCGTTCCTTCAAATAGTGCACAAATGTACCTATATATTTGGTATCTTCATAACGGTGACACTTTGTAACCGGTGACTTTCTGTTTGAGTCCATCGAAATTTTGAAAAATGATTTCGATAGCGATATTTGTTAATAATTCAATTATTAACTCTCGGACATTGAATAACCCCCGCTACAGTGTTATTTTTATTTGCTCCCATGGCAAGTATTGTTTTCTTGAAAATGTTCGATCTTATTATTTTGATCAATCTTGGTATTACTACATACAATAGAGAAACTCAGAAAAGTGGGTCTCAGAATTCCTTCCGTCCATCTTTATTTCTGGCTGCAGCTACACTGATTTTTTTATGACTTTACATATCCCCACAGAAAATAATCCAAAGGTGTTAAATCACACGAGACCAATTCCCAGGTCCATTACGCGAAATTATGCGTTCATTGAATGTTTCCTTCAATAAATTGATTGTGGCGGGCCACAGCTCTTCCACATTAATGCCATTCAATTGGGGAACGAAAAAGTCAGTAATCACGGATATAAAGGGCTCTCCATTGACTGTAGCGTTCTGGCCGGCATCACTTTTGAAGAAATACTCGTATACTCCACCAGCCCATAAAGCATAAACAGTGACTTTTTTGTGGATGTAATAATGGATTGTGGATTTTCTTCACTCCAATTGCGGCAAATTTTGCTTGTTGACGTAGCCATTCAATGAAAAATGAGCCTCATCGCTGAACAAAATTTTGTGGTGAAAATGAGAATCAAGATCAATCTCGTTTTCGGCATATTCACCAATTCACACGATAGTCAAGCGGCTTCAATTCATGCACGAGCTTTATCATGTAAGCTAAAACTATCCATAAAGTGGATGTATACAGCTCCAATTGCTGTGCATGACGGCGAATCGACTCATTTGGGTCCTCCTCAATACTACGCTCCATACGCCAACAGCAACAGCTTCTTCGGTGCGCACTGTACGACGTCGCTGCGGATGCGTATTGTTAATTAGAGTGTGCGTAGTGCGAAAACGGTCAATGGTTATTCCAATTACTTGCTCTGATGAACGATTATGTCGACCGTAAAATGGACGTAGCGCACGGTAACTTTCGCGACCTGAATCATGATTTTCGAAATATATTTGCACAATTTGCAGGCGTTGTTTTGGCATAAGTCAAACTGTGTTTGACAAACCAAACTGAGCACATATCCGTTGTCAGCTGTTAAGTTGGCTGTCACTGGAAAAAGTATTGCCAATTCAAAAAACAAATGTCTAAAAAAAAATACCACTTATGAGGTGTGTGGACTAATACTCGGAGGCAAAGTCGGAATTTCCATTCTATCCGCAGAACTAACGGTACTTCACAAAAAGCCAATTTTGAAAAAGGTCAATTTTCTCGAAAACTACTCTTAAGATTTCGATAGAATTTCATTTTTTCATTTTTTTTTCATTTTTAATGCATTTTTATTAAATTCATTGTAACTTATTTGCTAGACAAAAAAACGCTTAAAACTAGCTCAACTAACTTAACTATTCTTATTCTAACTTACTGGCCCTATGCGGGCGCTCTAAGCTAAACCTAATACTTAAAACTATGTCTTTCGACGTAACGAACTTGAAAATTGTGTTTAAATTATTTAATTTTTTTAATTCTAATTGTTACTAAGAAAATTTTTATAGGAAAAACTTAGTATATGTACTCTTTTTTTTTAATGTTCTTATACATAAAACTTACAATCTACCTTAAAATAAACCTTAAACTATCTTATTCTAAAAAATACGTAAATTTTTTTTTTTTTTTTTATTTTTTTATTTTTTTTTTTTTTTTTTTTATTTTTTTTTTTATGTTTTTTGTGTTTTTTTTTTGTATTTTTGCATCCAAGTGCTGTGGATTTATATTTTTTTTTTTTTTTTTTTTTTTTTTTTATTAAAATATAACCTACAACCTATTTACACTACCTAAACCTTAAACTATGTAAGTCGGCCATGGACAGCAAACAGCCAACCTCAAATATGCAACAGGCTACCCTGGATTAGGAGGAAACGACGAAGGAGTTTCCTCTCTTTCGGCTAGCCACCAAAAACGACCGTACTGACGTTGTACGTCATAAATATCGCGACCCGATACCGCCCTACTAAACCGGAGACGCTCCACACTGCCGTGTGCAACGTCTCTGTCGTAGTTGAGTCGCCTATCCACAACTGTCCGAGCAACGTGGAAGATTAGCGGCACCGCCAATCTGTCCTGGATCAGACCTTTCTCATCAAAATAGAGGAACGCCTCTGGGGGAACAAAGCCGTTAAGGCGCACTCTCTCATGATACTCGTAATTGGGGTAATAAGCCCCGGAGATCAGGTTGTTCGTCGAGCTCATTGTTCTTGCAATGTGCCTTCGAATCAGCTTGATAACGAAATTATCCACTCTAATTAGGTTAGCCCTGTTGTATAGGACCTCATTGGGATAGAATTTTATGTACTGGGACTCTGGTGTTCTGTACAAATGAAGGCAAGCCCGAAGGCAAGCCCTCTCAAACACCCGAATCTTTTCCAACAAGCTTGCTCCCACGTTGAACCACACGGGGCATCCATATACGAGCATGGGCCTAATGAGGGCCATGTAGCAGATTACCTTTACCCTTGCATCGAGTTGCTTGCTATAAAAAAGTCTCTTTGTAAGGGCAAAAGCACCTTTGGCTCTGGCCAGAGCAGCATCTATATGTTTGTTAAAATATAGATATTGGTCTAACCAGAGCCCCAGGTATCTGACTACATTTCGACTCGCAAGTGGCTGTCCGTGCGGTCCAACGATTGAGAACTTTCGCCAATTCTTTCTGGTATCCCTAGAGGCCCCAGACAACGGCGTCCTAAAAAGAATGGTTTCCGATTTCTGGAAGTTGATCTTTAACTTCCAGTCATCGCAATATCGCTGAATCTTATCGAAGTCACGTTGCAAGAGAATTGCAATGACCTCGATTTTTGGTCCTGATCTGTACGCGATCAAGTCGTCTGCGTACGCTATGGCATGGTGTAGTGATCCTATGAGATCGCTCGTGTAAATGTTGAAAAGGATCGGTGAATTAACCGCACCTTGTTGCAGACCGTTTTTAATTAGAAATGTTCCAGCAGAAGTCACATTGCCATTTTTGACGATGAACTGTCTACTGGTGAGCATGTTATGAAGTATGTACAGCAGTGGTTTGCTTATGCCCAGCCTGCTCAGCTTGTAGAAGAGTCCCTCTAACCATACGGTGTCGAAGGCCTTCTCCAAGTCAATCAGGCAGGCACCCGTGCATTGGTTCTTGCTTTTGTTCCATTGGATATCCGATACCAGTTTAGACGAGGCATGTATTGTATCATGCCCCGCCTTAAAACCGAATTGGTTATCCGGAATTATATTACTGTTCTCAGTCCACTTAAGCAGGGCTCTATTGATCACTTTCTCGAATACCTTGCTGATGTTCGGAAGGAGACTTATCGACCGGAGATTTGCCGGATTGGAAGTGTCCTTACTCCGTTTGGGGATGGGTTGTATCACTGCTGTTTTCCAATGCGCTGGATAATGTGCATTATTCAGTGCATTGTTAAACAGAGTGGTGTAAATGTCCACCGCTTCTAGAGGGAGATGTCGAAGCACAATGTTCGACACTCCATCGATTCCCGCAGATTTCTTCCTCCTCAATGAGTCGAAGATCGCTTGGAGCTCCACCTTCGATATGTACGGGGGATGTACCCTTTCATCGGCGATGACATTATTTGCCATGTTATCGTCATTGAACTCGGTAAAACCTATGTTCTCGGATCGCCAGTGCTCTATATCATTTCGAAGGTAGAAGTTGTGCACAAGGACGCGATTTTCCAGGTCGTGGTTCGGGGAAATGGTATCATTCACCTTGTACACTTCCTGGAAAGTCGCTCCAATAGCCTCTACCTTCTCCTGCGGATCTTCGATCACAAAGAAGTTGTCATCCTCTACTGCGTTATCTGGATCTATACCTGCTGTTATAAGTATTCGTCCATTGTTCGTCGTTCGGGGGATCTTAAGACATAAGAATAGATAGAATTTCATATCTGAGGTAATATGAACGTTTGTAGAATATTTTGTGTTTGGGTTATTATTACGTATCACCAAATGTCCGCCAAAAATACCCTCAATTTTCTTTCTGAAACTACTTAACCGATTTTTGTTAATTCATGGGAATGGTAGCACATTTTAAAAATTTCAAGAACACTAATTTAATTTCAAAGCATAAGTTCGGTATTTGAAAAACGTTATAAAAATGTGCAAGAAAGATAAAATGACGTACCTTTTCTATCTGTCATAGTGTTTTTTTCCCCCCCGAATAGAAAACATGGGAGAAATCTACAAAAGTCTAGCGCTTAATATGCGTGTCGTATATATGTACATAAATACACAGAAACACTATTTAACAATTTATGTCTGTAAATCTTACAAAGCCGCACTCGGATTTAAGACTGACTTTTAAAATTCATTAAATGAACTTGTATACAGTTCTGGGAGATATTCCGAAGTTCAACTATATAATGACTGTATTATATCCTCGCGACAATAAAATGAATCTTTTGACACTTTTTCATAAAATATATACCCCTTCGGGTAGGGGTTAGAATATACCCGAGGTAGGCATGCCTGTCGTAAGAGGCGACTAAAATCCACCCTCCGTATACCGAGTATGGCGTATACAAAAACATGCAATGAACAAAACGAAAGATATTAATACCCCAGGTGGCAGTCCAGGTACACTGGAAAATCCACCCTCTTCGGAGGTCGGCTCTACGGATTCTGGGGAGAGCCATTTATTGCGTTCATCTGACCCTTTTAAAAAAGGTACTAGGGTAGTTAGATCTCCAACATCAAGATCTACCATGAAAACGTGCGGAACTAGAAGTCCGGCGACATCGATAGTGTCGGCGCACGAACAACGGACTTCAGCGAAAATTCAAAGCCTAACGGACGAAAATATGGAACTCCGGACCAGGCTAAGTAAAATGGAACTTCTCTGCGAAGAACTAAGAAAGGAATTAAATGTACTTAAAGCAGAAAATAAAGCATTTAATGATACATCGAAACCTCGTAATGAGTCTGCTGCGAGTTCAATCGTCCCCGATAACACGGATTATAAAACGGATGATGAAGAACTAAGTCGGGAAACCAATTGGATTCTAAAAAAACGGCCTGTCAAAAAACGAAAAGCTGGCCCTTCGCCCGAAATGTTAACGAGGCAAGAAAACACGCAAAATAAACGAGAAGGTAAAGAACAGCCTGACAAAATAAACACGCGTGCCGAAGAAAATCCACGAAATAAGGTACGACCACCGCCACCAATATACGTGATCGGAATTGCAGACTATAATAAACTGCATTCTTTTCTCAAACCTTTGTTGCTATCCGATTTTGAAGTAACATCGCTCAACAACAACAAATGGAAAGTAAACGTAAAGGACTCAGACAGTTACCGCTCAGTATCTAATAAACTGAATACTGAAAAATTCCAGTGGTATACGTATGAAAATAAATCTGAAAGGCCGATACGAGTCGTAGCTAGAGGACTTCATGCCTCATGCCGAAAGGAAGACGTTGTTCACGATTTGAAGAACAAAAACTTTAAAATCGTCGATGCGGTAAACTTAATTAAACGGGAAAAGCAAAAATTAGAAGGCGAGGAAACGATGGTTAAGCGCGAGCTTCCTCTTTTTATGCTAACCTTTGATAAGGCTGAGAGTTTAGAAAAGATATACGAAATAAGAACAATTCTGAATGTCGTAGTCAAAATCGAACCCATGCGCAAGAATACAAGGTTGATACCTCAGTGCAAACGATGCCAAGGATTCAACCATACGCAAACATATTGCCGAAAAGAACCGCGATGTGTCAAATGCGCCGGTAAACATCTTAGTCAAGAGTGTGGTGTAAACAAAAAAACCCCTGCAGCGTGTATTAACTGCAATGGTAAGCATCCGGCTAATTACAGAGGCTGTGAAGTAGCCAAAGAATTACAAAAAAGAAGAGATCGACTTATGAAGCCGGAAAACCCACCCTCAAAACCGGTAAATAAGAAAAAGTCGAAAACTGCTGCAAGAAAGGTGACTAGAGACAACCGAGCCGACCCTGGCGCGCTTACGTACGCTCAAGCTGCGACATCAAACACCGATCAAATTCCACACCGCGTTAAGGTAAAAGCGCCTAAAGAAAAGCCATCAGATTCTGACATGCAGACGCGTGCTCAAGCATCAACATCAATAAAAACGAACACTGATAATTCGGAAAACCCCGTATCTCACGTCTTTTCTATTATCCTTGCGAGGCTTGAGGAGCAAACAAAAACAAACACGCTAATTGTCGAAAGGTTGGAGAAGCTTGAATATAAGCTTAACAATAGGAGCATTTCAAAACGAACATGACGAAACTTCTTAAAATTGTTGCATGGAACGCCAACGGTCTCATACAAAGACTAGAAGAGCTAGAAATATTTCTACGGGAAAATGACATTGACATATGTTTGATCTGTGAAACTCACCTGACGAAACTATCGCGTGTAAACATTACTGGATACAGTACATATCACGCTTATCACCCGTCGGAAAGAGCCAGAGGCGGATCGTCTTTAATCATAAAAGATTGCATCGAACACTCTGAAGAGATTATGATAGAGCTTGAAACAATGCAAGTGAGCACTGTACGCGTGAAAAATGGACATTACTCTTTCAATGTCTCGTCTATTTATTGTCCACTGCGTTGCAGGCTTGAAAAAAATGATTTTACAAATATTTTCAACTCTCTTGGACCGAATTTTATTATTGGCGGTGATTTTAATGCAAAACACACCTTCTGGGGTTCAAGATGTGTCTCACAAAAAGGCAGAGCACTTTACAACGCCTGCATGCAACACAGATGCGACTTTCACTCGACTGGTAAACCAACATATTGGCCGACTGATAACAACAAAATACCCGATCTGATCGATTTCTTTGTTGTAAAAGGAATACCAGACAAATGTATTAAAATTGATGAAAGTTTTGATCTCTCTTCCGATCATTCCCCTATAATTCTAACGATGACCGAACGCCTAATTAAAAAAGATGTACCTGCTAGACTAACTAGCAGAAAAACTGATTGGGAAGGCTTTAAAAAAGACGTTGAAGAACATACCGAACTGAGAGTATCACTTAGGACGTTTTCTGAACTCGAAATCGAAATTGATCATTTTGTTGAAGTTCTGCAGCGCGCCGCTTGGAAAAATACTCCCTATCAAAGGAAAACGCCAATCAATCATGCCCAAAAATATCCACCGGAAATAAAAGAAATGGTAAGGGAGAAGAGAAAAGCGCGTAAAAAATGGCAACAAACTCGTGCTCCGCAACATAAATCGCATTTGAATCGCTTGTGTAACTTGCTAAAAAAGGCCATTATTGATTTTAAAAACCGGACAATACAAACCAGCATTGAAAGCTTAACAGCGGACAAAGATTCCAATTATTCGCTCTGGAAAGCTATAAAAGGCATTAAAAAACCGAAAATACAAGCGGCCCCAATCAAGAAAAGTGACAACGAATGGGCCAAGAATGATAAAGACAAAGCAGAAGTCTTTGCCGCCCATTTAGAAGAAACATTTAAACCATTTGATGGGCAAGCGCTTGCTGAAAATGATAATGCGTCGGATATAGCATTTCACAATTACACAGTAAGAAATGCAAGGCTGAACGAACTTCAACAAGAAATAAAGAAACTGAAACCAAATAAAGCTCCTGGATACGACCTAATCACAGGAGAGCTTCTTAAATCGTTACCTAGCAAAGCGTTAGTTAAGTTTCTTTACATTATAAACGCAGCGATAAGATTAGAATATGTTCCGAGTCAATGGAAAGTCGCGGAAGTAATAATGATTCTGAAGCCAGGAAAACCACCGAATGATAAAAAATCGTATAGACCTATTTCGCTGCTGCCAATTATGTCTAAAGTTTTCGAAAGAATAGTACTTAAGCGATTACAGCCGGTTATAGAAGAAGGATCTCTTATTCCCAATCACCAGTTCGGGTTTAGAACCAAGCACTCAACAATAGACCAAGTGCATAGAATAACTGATTTAATTGAAAAAGCTTACGAAGAAAAAAAGATTTGCTCGAGCATATTCCTTGATGTTTCTCAAGCTTTTGACAAGGTCTGGCATGAAGGCTTGAAATATAAATTACGACAAGTTCTGCCGGAACACTTATATAATATTCTAGAAAAATACTTGACGAATCGACTTTTCCGAGTCAAACACGGAAACGAATATTCGGAATTTAAAGAAATAAGGGCTGGGGTGCCGCAGGGAAGTGTCCTTGGACCGCTTTTGTACCTATTATATACTCGCGATATACCGCAAGAAGAAGGCACCGTATTAGCTACATTTGCCGACGACACTGCCATCCTGGCAACGGGTAAAACGATCGAAGAATCGACTGAAAAATTGCAAGAAGCATTGAATAAAGTAAATGAATGGACAAAGATTTGGCGACTAGCTTTAAACGAAAACAAATCTGTTCATGTCAATTTTACTTATAAGAAAATAAATAATTTGCCCATCTTTTCAAACTCGGTTCAAATTCCGTTTGCAAACGAGGCTAAGTATCTTGGAATGACACTTGATGCTAAGCTGAAGTGGAAATCGCACGTGAAGAAAAAACGTAAAGAACTCGAAACCAAATACAGAGAAATGTACTGGTTACTTGGAAAACATTCCAAGCTTAATGTAGAGAACAAACTGCTTTTATACAAGCAAGTGCTAAAGCCGATATGGACATATGGAATACAACTTTGGGGTTGTACCAAAATAAGTAATGTCAATATTTTACAAAATTTTGAAAATAAAGTGCTAAGATCAATAGTTAATGCACCGTGGTTTATTAGAAATAGCGATATCCATAGAGATTTAGGAATTGCGACAGTCGAATATGAAATCAAAAACTTCGCGCGTAAGCATAAAGACAGATTACAAGGACACGTTAACAATGAAGTCCTTCGAATTCTAGATGAGAGGAATCTACTGCGTCGTCTACAAAGGACTAAACCTTTCGATTTAACGCGATAGCAAGAAACCGCGCCTAATTTGCGGAACAAGCAGGAACTTTCAATGGAAAGGGACCTGCCAAACGATCTCAATACGTGAAAGAAAAACTGCTGGATAAGTCAAAACTTAGTTGTAGTATGTAATCAAAGAAATTTATCACGAAGGGAGGTTTTTTTAGTGAGTAAAAATCTCACACTACTATGAGCACGCGCTACCGATCCTCATAGTGTCTTCATGAAGATTTTTTACCTACCCTCGGAAAAAAAAAAAAAAAAAAAAAAAAAAAAAACTTTTTCATAAAAATAGGCAAAGCCGTTTGGACTCGACAAGGCAAAATTACACTTGAACCTACATACGTGAAACGCATAAGTTGCCTTTTGGCTTCACCTGTTAAAAAAATAAATAAATAAGAAATTAAAATAAAAATAAAAAAAAACATTGGACAACAATGACCCAGAGCATAGATGTGCATAGTACAAGTAATATAAAGTATAATAACTATAATAAATGTATTATACATAAGCTTATACTGGGTTGATATTTAGTAATATGTTTATCATAATCGAAAGTACGTCGGTACATGAAGAACATTCATGATGGACCATCATGCGCTAACTTAGTGCAAACATACAGACTGATAAAAACGATCAAAATGTTATCGCTAAGTTAAAAATAACCAAACGTATAACTCAGCATTTCAAAGCTATTCATCTTGTATAATCAGACACAATAAGTTCACTCATAATTGTATGTACATAATGTATGATGAAATGCATGAAAAGCAATATTACACAACTTATTCATCAACAAAAATATGAACACCCAGGTCAACCCTTTACTATTTTAAAATTCAAGTGCTTCGATTTCCAACTACTGTACACTTTGGAAACAAATTTAACAAACCCAAAGGGTAACGAAAAGCCAACAATTTTGTTTTCATGTATTCACCGAAAAACAAGCGCACTCTAACAGAGAGTAGACACTTGTTAGATATTTTTCGTGTTCACTTTATCGCGAGTGCACTGTGTGTAGTTTTTTTATTCACATAAAACATACTAAACACATATGAATGTATGCAATGGCTTTTTGTTCACACTACTTGTATAATGCGCTATATTTATTAAAATATTCGATTTATGAGGGCAAAATCAGGAAATACATAGATAAGCTTTGATAAATTGTTACTTTAGATGGGGATTTCTCGCGGGTTATGGCGACCGGTTATTGAATGATTTTAGTATTTTAATAAGATAATGGTGTGAACTTTTTTAGTCAGACGTTTTAGTAGACAATATGTCTACGATTAGATTACATTTTGTCGACTCATGCTTAGTCACGACTTATGCTTAGATATCTATTCAAATGAAGTCAGATAAATTAAAAGACATTGCTCGAATTCTAGAAACGATTGTCCTACTTCGAGTATCTAATCAATTATATTACCGACAGATACTTGAGTTAAATAAATAATATTCAAGATTAAGGTTGAGCGTTCGGCAATGGCATGCATGCGACCACAAACATACATACCTGTAATTCCAACTGTTTACTGTTTACATAGCACGTGCACACATGACACAACTATTTTCCGAGACTGCAGTCAGATGCAAGCAATACTGTCACAATTTGATGATATAATGATACTTTAAATTACTTCTGAGCAATTTTTGAACATTATCATCACAATGCATGCGCATGTAATACATAATATACGGCGAGGAATTTAAATTGATTTATTCAAATTTATTTCTTCGATGTTTTATAATTTTTCGAAAAACACATTCACACAATACTAGATAATTATTTCTCTTGTTGTACATACTGGTAGTCTTGGCAATATCAGTCTCAAATAAAGAATGTATGTTTAGTCCATGTCTTTAAAATCAAAGATATTCGTGAGTCTTCGACGTCACCAAACAACTTATACCATCTATTCTCTACAACTTGATTACTCGGTCCCCTAAAGATACAGCGTACATTTTTGCATGTCTAAATCTTCCCTGGACAATATGCTATAATAAAGTAGTGGAAACTGAATCAAAATGCTTTCAGTGGATTTTGAGATTTGTTCATACAGACAGACAGATATAGATAGTGACACCGTCTTTTATTGCGTAACTATATTGTAGGTATGAATGTACGTGTGACTATTTTGTAGCTACGATTATTAGTGCTTCGTAGATTTTTGGGAAATTTTTCAGAAAAAAATATTTTTTGGAATATTTTCCTTTTTACCAGCCAAATTCATGGATTATACGAGTAATAACATCTTCACAATAAGGTTTATTTATAACGACAATTTGCTTTGAGGCACAAAAATTGTCTTTCTTTTAAAAAGAAAAATGTTGGAACAAAAACACAGAGAAGTTACAATTTGTCTGGAAAGGGTATGATAATCTATCTCTGTGGAATTGTTGATTGAAGTACAATATCTTGCTTTTTAGAAGCTATAATACGCAAAAATTGGTGGATTAATTAGCGCGAAACTAACCCAATCTAGTTAACAGTCAATGGGCTTTTTACACGGAGAACACCTTAGCAGCATGGTACTATGTTCAGAGCTAAGCACCGTGTTACCAGAGTACGCTCTATGTGCATGGATACCATCGTTGACAAAACTTTGGTAATATTAGATGAGGTTATACGTCAACATGCAATAAAAGTATCAAAGCAAACTTGGGCAAGGTGCTACCGAAAAAAATTCAAGCACCTAATTCTGACCAAGAAAGAACACTTAAGGAGAATACTGTATTATAGACAGCCTTACCAATACAGTTCCTTATGATTTTTGTCGCAGATGTGATGGGGAATAAATTATGAGAACGACAAACAAAAAGTTTCTATACACTTAATTTATTCAAAAATGGGAGTGCAATATTAATTTAAAAATTTGTTCTAATAGTGTTCCTGAAGTTTCTAATTGAAGGTACGCTTTATGTAGCACTGACAGAAAGGGAGATGCTAGTGAAAGTAGCATTTAGAATGTCTTGTCTACAACTGGTAACAAATGTTTAATCGTCACATCTACTGCATTGAGATTACTAGTGCAATGTCAAATATACACAGACTTATTCATCTTTTAATTGCATACTAAGTACATATATACATACTTGCACCTATGTATATGTTGTTTAATTGCAAATCACTCAGATTTATAATTGAAACAGAATAATTTATATTTTTTTTAATTATTTTTGTATTAAGGGATTAATACAAAAATAAATCCGAATTGAAGATTTTCCAAAGCTTGGTATGCCATAATCGAACAAAATTGATCAAATTATAGCCGAGAAGTAGCCAATTTTCAAAAACTGGTAATAAAGTACTGTTATACGCAATTTTCGCCAAAAACCTGGTACGCCATCTGTTGGCATATACCCTCTGTAACTCAAATATTAAATATAAACAAAATCGAAAAGCTGTAAGTAAAGTATCGTTAATTTTGGGGTTAGAATGAAAACTCCAATTTAGACTTGAATTGTGATCCCACCGACTCTAGATATGAAGTTTGACCAAAATTCGTCCAGCCATTTAGGCTGCAGTTGGCGCAAGCTATTTGAGGACAAATTAGAAAAAAAAAATGGAAAATGCACATAACTTATGCATAAAACTTATTAGCATAAAACTGGACCGTTTTTCTTTGATTGCTTCCTCCAGTTTCATTAGTTGTTGCCAGTAAACACCTGAATTGATCGTTTGGTTCCTGGGAAGCAGATCAAAATACACAACACTTTTATAATCCCACCAAATTGACAACATAACTTTCTTTTGATGCAGTTCAGCTTTCGATATGGTTTGTCCTGGTCCATCACGCTTAGATCATAATCGTTTTCGATTAATGTTGTTGTAGACGATCCATTTTTCATCACCAGTGATGATTCGTTTAAAAAAAAGGATCAATTTCATTGCGTTTGAGATGCATATCGCAAATATTGATTCGTTGTGTTAAGTGAATCTCTTTCAATTCATGTGGAACCCAAATATCGAACTTTTTTACGAGTCCAAGACGTTTTAAGTGATTTTCAATTGATGTGTGTGATGCATTTAACCTCTCTGCAATCTCTCGCACAGTCTCATCATGACGATCTGATTCATTTATGACTTTGATTTGGTCATCATCAACTTTAGTTGGTCTACCAGAACGTTGGTTATCTTTGAGTAAAAAATCTCCAGAACAGAATTTCCTAAACCAATTCTTACACGTGCGTTCTCTGTTAAGCAGTCAACACTAGAAACTTCACATATCTCTTTGTGAACCTCAGGAGCTTTCTTGTCTTTACGGAAATGAAAAAGCAAAATATGTCGAAAATGCTCGTTTTTGCATCCCATTATAAAATTGACACTATACTAACAAAATTAAACTTGATGTGCTCCTAAAGTAAGCTTAAAGTGACAGCTATCAAATGCCAACAAAAAAAATCATAACATTGACACAAGCGAGAAACAACAAACATAACGCCATCTGCTTGTAAAAACCGAAATTACTTTCTTGCCAACCCAATATAACTTGGCATATAAGTACACCCCGCGCAACAAAAAAAGCCGCATACGGGTTTTCCATTTTTTTGCGCTAATTACCTTTAAGGGATTCGCCGAATTATATTTTATTGCTTCCGGGTTAGGTAATGCACATTTTGGAATGTGTCGGAAATCATTCTGGAAGTATTTAACAGTGCGTGCAGTTTTATTTCTTAAATAAAAGTGAAAAGAGTATATCGCGATGTCTAAAAGGATACAATTGAGTAAAGAAAATAAGGCAGTTATCGTCGCCTTATCCAAACAGAATCAGTCATTTCGTGAAATTGCTCGACAAATTGGATGCAATGAGAGTTCTGTAAGAAGATTCTGTAACAAATATCGTCGGGATCACAATCTGGACAGAAAAATTGGCACAAGATTGAAGAGATGTACCACTGTTCGGGAGGACCGGGAACTGAAGAGGCTAAGCTTCAGAAACAGGTTTAAAAATGCATCGGAGTTAAGAGCTGACCTGCGAGAAGCTACTGGGGCTGAAGTTAGCGTCAGAACTATCCAGAATCGTCTCAACGAGATGGGTTTGCTAGCAAGGAGACCAGCGAAAAAGCCACTTCTGACCAGCAAAATGAAGAAAACGCGCCATAGCTGCGCTAAGGAAAGGCAAAACTGGAGTGTTCAAGATTGGTCAAATGTGGTGTTCTCTGATGAGTCCAAGTTTAACCTAATCGGACCGGATGGGAAGCAGATAGTTCGTCGTAGAAAAGGGGAACGCTACAGAAACGAATGCATAGCTCACACCGTAAAACATTCTCCTTATGTTATGGTGTGGGGATGCATCACCGCAATCGGAGTTGGACCTCTAATTATGCTCGAGGGCACTGTTAACGCCATGTAGTACAAATAAATTATCTTAGATGGTGTTGTATCGAGTATGGAAATGATAACAGCAGAAACATCAAAACCAATTTTTCAAGATGATTCAGCACCTTGCCACCGAGCAAAATCTGTAAGTAATTCAAGGTTTTTTTTTCATATTTATGGGTGTTTTGAAAATCTTATGATTTTAGTTTTTAAATTTCCTCCACAGATTAAAACTTTGAAAGAAGAATTAGGAATAGAATCCCTAATTTTGCCGGGAAACAGTCCAGATCACAACCCCATCGAAAATGTCTGGGCTCTTATGGGAAAGAAGATCCAAGATAAAAAACCAAAAACCATGCAGCATCTAAAGAGCATCATTGAAGAAGTGTGGTTCAATGAAATTAATAACAATTACCTCGGTAATCTCTATGCCTCCATGCCAAACAGGGTTCATGACGTTGTTAGGGCGAAGGGTGGTGCTACGAAATACTAGAATCATTTTTTAGTATTATGAAAGTCTTAAATTATGTAAAAAGGTTTCTTAGTTAATAAAAATATGAAAAAAGAAATTTGCTTTTCAAATTGTTGCTCTTTTTTTAATTTATGTATATTGATAGTACTTGGGTAATATCTGATATTTTGTAGTCTGATCTTCACGATCATTACTTTTTTTTCAATTAGGCTACGAAATGTATTGTCAAATTGGGGAATGTGTTAACTTAAATGTTAAACATCAAAAATACAAAGTGACTACGCAGTGATTATTCATCATTTATTAAATTTCTTTCATTTTGTTAAAAATTACCATGTGCGGCTTTTTTTGTTGCGCGGGGTGTAAATGCATATTTATTCAATAAAACCACCTTCAGCATCGACAACAGCCATAGTTCCAGCCCGAAAAACGTTAGCATGCCGGAATTAAATGGTCCTTGTTGAAGTTGGTCATCACTTGGACAAAGGCATTCTTTAGAGTTTGGATGGTATTGTAGCAATGTTTGTTGGTTTTATGTTCAACTACGCCTCACACGAAGTAATCCAACGGATTAAGGTCTGGTAAATTAAATGGTCAGTTTGGTGTTATGTGAGCCAATTTGGTGTTGTCGCGGATTTATGGGGTAGAGCAGAATCCTTCTGGAACACGTATGGCCTTCCTTCACTCACACTGTCTACTCAGGGCTTAGCAACTGTCTTTAGAAAAGGTAGGGAGGAATAACATGACCTTCAGTGCATCACACGGAGGACATCTGAAGGCTCTGCACACAGCCATTTGTCGTTTCTTCTATTGATCGAAATTTTGTTCATCGGAAAAAAAAAACAAAGAAGGCCTGAATCTTCCGGATGCTTCAACTTGTTGAGGAGCCGCTTTTTTTGGAGGTTTTCAAGAACCATACCGCGAATTAGTCACTCAGGAAGTTGAAAGTCCCATGCAATTGGCCTCATCGACATTCCAGGGTCCTGGTGAACAAGAGGTTGCGCTTCTTGAACAAGTTCCGGGCTTTTCTTGATGTCCGAACGTGTTGAATGCTTTTAATGTTTCGAAACAGGCGAAACAATGCCGCCGGTCGTAGAGAAACCATTATTTTCTTGGAAATGGAGAGAAAACAAATTAATTTCACTAATCAATTTATACCAGTAATAGGCCATTGGTCAGGATAAAATTTTCTACAGAAAAGTTCTTAGCCATTTTCTTCATAAAATTTATTGTTTAAATGAGAGCCACGAGTAGTCTATGATTTTTGCCAAAAAAGAACAAAGTAAAATACTGTCTTCTCCTGCAGGTTATTCCACTTCAGGGAATCAAACTTCGGGAGATGATACGTCTTATCTAAGTTTTCCATGTTATAGAGCAGAGAATGCTTTTTGTCAAGGACTGTTTAAAGTATAAAGAATGTAGTTGTAAAGCCTATTCAATGGTGTATTATAATAAGTATAAGGGTAGTGCAGAAATAAACTTTAAGATCCGATCTGTGGTGTTAAATAAAGTTAAAATGCATACAATTATGAACAGTACAATTGAAAAAAGAAAAAAAAACTTACCAAAATCGAGATACTATAGACAGAAAGAATCTGAAATTAATACAAAATATGTAGGTATATAAGTAAACGATATGTTAGTAAAACAAAAATTTAACATTTATTTAAGGATACGAACAATAGAAAAATATTTGTTGGTCTTGTAGTAGGTAACTACGTAAAACATTTTTAAAATACTTTCTGATTCGGTGTAAGTTTTATTTCGAAAGAAGATACAAGGTCAATACCGTGCATATTTTGAGAAATAGAATCATTTTAAAATATGAAATGTAGAAAAATAATTGAAAACATTTGTTTATTGATCTCGCCCACTAACGATAGGATACAGCGACCTAAGGAGAGTCGTGCTATTAAGTTATTTTATTTCATGAAATGTTCTACTTTCCTGATAAAAGTGAGCAATTCGACGCATTTCATTTCATTTCATTTCATTTCATTTATTTATATATGCACATCTTTTACAATAGACTTAAAGTCTTAAAACGCAAAAGTTACAAAAATTAAATATATTAAGTTAAACAATTCAGATCTAATTAAAATAAAGGATAACATTAAAGAGTGAATAATGACAAAAGAAAAATAAAGAATGTAAATTTAACTAAGATCTATAAATAGGTTAAATTTCAAAAATAATAAATAAGTTAAAAATTCAGAAATTAAAAATTATTGCCTGCCAGATACCTGAATAAAACTGCCCCAAAATTCTGGGTTCCGCGGAGCCTTCTAATGTCGAGGGGTAAGGAGCGATTGGAAACAGGAAATTCAATTTTATCAAATAAATAACGCTCCTTAGTTATCAAATTATTATTAAATGATTTAAGGGCACAGTATTCAATATATGTAGAGAGGCTACATCCTAATACATTTTTCGATAGGGTCGATATATGATCAAAACGATTAAGATTATATATGTACCTGACAACTTTATTAAAAGCCACGGTAAGGTTTCTTTTTGTCTCGTAGTTGAGGCTACAAAAAATTTCGCACCCATAGAATATTATTGGCATTATTATGCTTTTTGCAATGCTTAATCGAATGTGTTGAGGTGCAAAACTTTTGGAGAGGGACAAGCTTCGTAAGCAGCCGTAAATTTTACCGATCACCAACCGGACGTGGCAGCTCCAACTAAGTGTGTCATTGAACCATATGCCTAGATTTTTGGCTTTTTCGACATATTGTAGTACAGTATTACCCAAATAAATATATTTCTTACGAGAATGTCTTTAAAATTGAGCATAAGCATGTGTGTCCTGCAGAGTTAGCAGTCAATTTTCAGAATAAGGTTTATATTATTCATCAGTGAACAAAAAGGAATCCTCAGATTTTCTCAGTTTTATAACAGAAAGATAAGATTGTGCTTTTAGAATGTTTGTCTGTGTCTGTTGTTTTCAAGTGGGATATGCAAATCAAGCTCTTCGATCTCTAATTAATTATTCTGATAGTGGACTCTGGAATTTTCCAAAAGCGTTCTTGTCCTATAAGCCTACAGATCCTTTTTCGTGCCTTCATAGCCTGGTACTTACCAGAGCTCGACCGTCAATCCGTCTATCAATGGAATGTATACCTAATAATTTCGAGATTTTGTTGTTGAGCCAAAAAACACCAGCCCCAAATAAAATGCACATCTGACATGTGCACAGATTTAATGGTATCTATTTCAAACTTTTTGAGAAGGCCGAGAGATTTATGCTGAAGTCTGAGACTGTTCTGAATATATATGTATAATATAACAGCACCCGCTGACCTCTTGAAAACTTACTGCGCTGTATAATGCAACTATCTTAATGAAAATAAGCACGCTTGACTTAAAGTGATTGTATTTTTCTTATTTTGCATCGGTCCATCAAACAAGTGATGTTATAAAATGTTTAAGCGTCTTAATGCAGGATCAAATACTACACAGCTTTGAAGACAGATTACAGATGATGGACATGGACTTTGTCAAACTGACGATGAAAGGTTGTAATGTAGTAATATGAGTGTTCCAATTCTGCCTTTTGGGCAGAGATGTATTTGACTTCATTGGACAAGTCGATTGTTGCACTCTTCAGCGTAATTTATCAAATGTATGTTGTTTTCCTAGGGTTGTTCGAGAGTACTTCGACGATAAATTTGGAAAGCACCTTCAACATCCAGAAAAGCGCACGGTGTTCAAACCCTTTCGCTGTATGGTTATGAAGAAACCCCTCACTTCATCTGATACATGAATTCAATCATCTATCCATCATTTTTGCGAAAGTAATTCTTAAGCTACATTCATATATAATAGGAGGATTTTCTACCATTCCGAAGCTTAGGTTAAGATTAGCCATCAATAAAATTTTCATGGCTGGCATAATACATTTCAGGCTTCATTAATTTTTTTAAAGCCCAAAAAGGCACCATCCCTCCCTTTGACCACAAATTGTTTGAGGCAAACTACAGTTCATTGAACTTTATTCTGGTTAAAAAATTTTTGATTTTCAGTATTATAGACAGTTAAGCTTAAGAAATGCGGAAGAGATACTCAAGCGCTTCCTTCTGACTTTATATAAAGGTGCCGCCAGATTTTAGAAACATCAGTACACCGTAAGAATAGTCCTTGCAGAGAACCCCATAAATATGAGCTCCGGCAAGTAACTTTTCTATTACTGTATCTTGATTTCCTCAATCTGATATTGAAATTAGTCACAGACGACTGGTAGTCATGCCACATTTTAGTGGATTTTGCCTCAAGTTGATTGTTTCATCTTGATACACACTGTTTAGGGTAATGGCGTTACGCTACGCAGCGTCATCATGTCACCCTTTGTCGGTATTGATGTTGGCATGCATTCTCTGACCACGAGATTTTCACGAAATGTGGCTCAGTTTGCAAGTCCAAGCACATATCGAACTATATCATGTTCAGCTCGGAGATAAACGGAGTTAAGATATCGTAAAAGTAACTCACCTCTTTTGTTGATGTCGCTGTACAACTTATGTGTGCTGCTATTTGTAAGCTACTACTGCAAGTCGTTTCATTAGTTGTGGTTGTGGAAGTAAAACTTTGAAAGTGAGGCACGTCAAAGACTAATTTTACTTCACACTCGTTAGTGTGTTGTGTGAAGAAATGTTTAAGCATGCACAAATCCGTTCTGATAAACAAAAAATCTAACTCTATCGCAAAGCTTCGAGCTCCTTTCGTACAACAAGCAAGTGCAAACAAACTGCTTCCCAATTTCAGAACATTTAAAATCAAAAGCCATGTTTCAATTCTAGTCAAAAATATTTCCGTATATATTATTAAGAGCACTGAAATTTAACATCTCCGATGTACATTTAACATTCCACTTTAATTAACATGTTTTTTATAACGCAAATATAATTACCATACAATTAATTACTCTCTAAATCGGTCCCATTCATCTCCGGATTGGTATAATCCATCTCTTCCTCCATATAATGGCTTCTCCCAACCCCACAAAAAAGCAAACAAAAATTAACTCAAAGCAAACACAAAGTCTATTCAACATGAAATTTCAATCATAAAATTTTTATTTCATTTACACTCCTCTAGCCCACACCCATTTATCTTCAGGGGAATCGAAATCACACCAACGCCCACTTTATGAAACTCACGCAACTAGCGAATTTCTAAATGTTAATTATATTATTATTTACTAATTGCAAAATTAAACGTAAGCACATTTCAGAAATTACATAAAACTATAATTCATATCGTATGTATCTTTGAAATCTGCAAGCGCTTTCAGTGAGTAAACAAAATAAGATCCGGTGTAGCGCGGTGGATGACGAGAAGGAAGGTTGTTATTAGCATTTGGTTAATACATTTCACTCTCATTACGTATCTATGCCAACCAAATACAGTGTAATGAGTAAATTAATAAATAATATCTATACATCACATCTAAAACACGTAAAATTCGAGATACTCGTATGTATGTAGTGAGGATTTTGTAAACTTTTATATAAATCAAAACCTCAATCAAACGATGCCACGAATTGATTGAATTGAAAATTTTCCTCACCACTTATTGGTGATCCAGGTAATTTATAAAATTACAAAATTATAATGTTTGTAAGCACTAGGTGAGTACTCGTAGTTCTGAGCATGAGTATATATGGAAACATAGTTTCACGAAAAACTTTACACAATTAATTTAATTGATAGATATTTTCTGTATAATAGCATTCCATTAGAAATGTAGTACAGTTAATGATACATACTTAAGAGAGAGAAAATAAACTATTTTTGCAGGGGTATCCCTGTTACTTTGAAGAAAAAATTAAATCCGATATAAGTGAAAAAATCACCCTCCATGGAGCTATTAAGGACTTTAAGAAAAGTTCACTCAAAAGTACGAGGGAAGTAGAGTAGGGTTTGTAATAAAACACAGCCACAGGGACGAATTTCATTTAAGTGTACTCAAATGAAATGCTAAACGACACTTAAAGGTGCGCATAAAATGTTACAGTGCAAAAATGTTAAGTGAAATTTTATTTTTATTACAACAGTCTCTCTGTTAGTCTGATAGTATTTTAAAAAAATATTTTACTTTTGCTGTTTTCTTTCTCGTGGGGGAGAGTTCCACATTTACGGCGTTCTTGAATGAGAATTTATTTTCTGCTTTTTTTTTTTTTTTTTCTTTTTTAAGTGGACATTTTCATTGGGACAATTTTAAACTGTAAACTGTTTTTTGAAAGGGAGATCTACGTTCATTTTGTTGAGGTTATGCATAAAGCATTCGCAATGTTTACAAAATAAACACAAACCAGTGCAGGGTAGAGGCCAATGGCATACAGCATTAAGAATGAACAATTTGTTTGAGACGTTTTTCTCTTGGCAATTCTTTTGTTTTTTATAGCAAATACTTTAAAGTTTTTTAAAATTGTAAAATAAATACTATTGTACATCTAGAATACGAAAACCCATACATGCGAATGTATTTAATCTGTAAGGACGAATAACTCAGATATTACTGAAGGAAAACGAAGCCCTAGCGGGTGAAGTTTAGACAAATTGTTGCGGCACTTTAAGAATTTAGCAGTTTACTAAGCTCGTACCTCCTAAAAAGCTATCGTTATAATAGTCTAAGAACTAGTGAATGTTTCTTTCAAAAACATTTTGGTAAGGCCAATTCGTATCTTTTATTGTTGTACTAGATTTGGTGATCACGGAAGGCAACATTTTTCTGGGGGGTTGAGCTACTACCCTTACTACTTCTTCTTTTTTCTTGTATTAACCTTTGAAATATATAACGCATACATGTACATATCTGCCTTTCTTCCACACCGCTCCTTCCACCTCAATATCATTCTACAAGCCGTTCTATTTTGGATCACACCATCACTGGCTTACAATGTTCACGTTGAATTGGAGGCTTCTAGTGGCGATGTTTCGGCTAACGCAGAACAAGAAAAATCGCATAACAAGAAAAGTCCGGAACTTGTTTAAAAACGTCGATATATGTATATCTTATGTCAGAAAAAGTGTCCGGTTTATATCGGAGGAAACGAAAAACCAGCATGTGCTCCGATGAAGGTAGTTTCTCAACAACTTGAAGCATCCGGAAGATGCTTCTTTAGTATTTTTCTGGTGAAACAAATTTCGACCAGAACCTGAAGGTCCATAATCTGTTGGGTTACTTTGTGTTGGGCGTAGTTGATAAAACCAATAAACATCCTCACAATACCACCCAAACTCTAAAAGATGCCATTGTCCAAGTGATGGCCAACATCAGCAACGACCATTTAATTCCGGCTCAAGATGGATTTATTGAATAAATATGAGCTACAGAAGCATATGTATTTATGTGCCGAATTAAATTATAATAAACGTTTTTAGTTTGCACAAGTTATGAGCATCTCAGTTTTTATTTTCAAATTTGTTCTCAAATAGCGTCCGCACCCTGTATATGATGGTACCAGCTGATGCGCTCAGCCATGAGCTTTTCCATAATCAGTTTCTTTACACTGATGCTTCCGCGAATACGCCTACTTCTAATTAGGTCTCGTTTTGATACTCCCGCTAATATCCGTAACATGTTCATCTTCGTCGCTGTCATTTTTCCATTATATTTTCCATACATAGTCCAACATTGCGATGCGTATGTTACAGCCGGACGTACGACTGTCGAATAAATCAAACTTTTGAGTTTAAGTGACATTTTTCGGTCATAAAAGACTGCGGAGTTTTCATGCCACTTTTACCACCCCAAACTTACTTGATGTGCAATATCGTCCCACAACCCTTACCTAAGGGCAGAAATAAAAGCGGTATAGTTAAATCATAATTTACATTGCAACTTGTCACTAGATCACCGACTGTAATACTCGCATTTTTTAGGCCATATTCTATAGAGCAGAACTGCCTAATAGTTTTAGGTTTGCATTCATCATTTGACAAACAATACACCTGCACCTTATATGTGATAGAATTGTGTCTAGTTTAAGATCTAAGTCCCCAAATTATGAGCAATCGTTATTTGTCAAACCTCGCGAGATTAAGATGATACAACAAGGAGAAAGCTACCTCAAGTGCGGTTACCCGTATTTGAGTACACTTAATTAATATTACGAGTATTTAGCAGTCAAATATTTGGTTGCCTTTCTGAGCCTAAAATTGAACAGCAACCGGAGTGTTCCCTTATTGTTTTTTATTTGGCTTACTTTCTAACGACTGGAGTCTGGAATCGGAATCAATTCAGAGTTTCCTCTGAATAGATTATCTAGTGTCTACAATCTATTGTGCGCTGTCAAAAGGTTCAGCTTTTGACTTCGGCTATCCGAGTTTCTAACGCTAGTATGAGTTCCTAGCCACACATCCATACCCGGAGTGTCAAGGAGAAGCCAGAGCTGGATCAGGCAAAATAATCATGTTCTTAACCAGCGATAGAATGCAGCTCATTATTTAAAAACCAATGTTATAAACCTGTATATGATACCGTTCTTCTTTTTTATGTATAAAACAATTTTTGTACATAATAACTTTTCCAGTTTTGTTTGTCTAAATCTGAGTCAACGTACCTCCGTCTATCGACACAGTGCTTCCAAGATACCTCCAACTTTATACTCTATTGCAACTTGTTGTCCAACTGTGCATACATGCAGATATACAAACATCACTCGTGCAGTGAAGAAGTTGAAGGTAGGTTATAAGCTTTAATTGCATTCCACCGTAACGACAAAAAACTGGTCACCACCGAGAAAAAAAGTAGCGCCAATATTACAATAAAGCATTGACGGACGGACACCGCATCAAATCTCAAATTTCTGTGGCAGCTTGTGACGTTTATTGGATTCTTGGGGGCGGGGAAGTCGCATTGTAGGTATTAAATAGACTCTATAGCTTCCTCGTCACCGTAACTTTTACCGATATCATTAGGCCCAACTTGCCATTTGCGGAGTTCCAATAGCCAGAGCCTGACACTTTTCGTTTAGCGCCGATTATAATGTCCTATCCGAAAAGATTTGTACTAGGAGTGTTATGTACAACACTAGCTACACTAACTAGACTTCGGCTCGAATGGATTTGTAGAGTGTGGTAGGTGTGGTTTACTGCTCATGCCAGCTCATAGTGGTTAATAATTTCTGAGACCACTTTCTCGGACATATGGTCACCTGGTTATGAATCAACGGTCTAGTACCCAAGGAAGTGTGTTTCTGTTAATTCATGGCTGAATTTTGTCCATAAGCCATCAGACTTTTAAAGGCATCATCTGAAGAAAATTCTCTTATAAAGTGTGTGGCAGTTTTTATATGATAAAGACTTAATCGAAAAATAATTATTCACATTTTTAAATTACAAAAATCGACCTAAGTCAAGCCTGAGTTAGTGATAGCACAGTTATGCCATCCTAATCTCAATAATATAAAGCGTTTGCTCTCAGTATTTTAGTTCACTATCTTCAACGGTTGCTGAGTTATGGGCAGAGGAAGAACAACGTATATCGAACACATACGAGTACATATGTACGTATTTCATATGATTTCCACATAAATAAAAACTTTAAACATCTCTCCTGAGAAATTATAAAAATGCACTTAGGCTACTCGGCTTTGTGCCCACAGATACTTATTGTTATAAATAAAAAAAAAAAGTTTCGGAATTTCTCAACCATGATAGGTCGTTTGTAGCAGTAAAATAACTTACACCCGTTTCACGCAGAAAAAGCGATGACATAAAATTAGAAACTTAAGGGACAGTATTTTGCTCTCAGTACAAAGTAAAAATGTCATATCCTGCGCTATTGCTCTTTGGCATAATTGTTTTTATTTTTTTCTGGAACCCAGTTATCTATTTACCTAAAATCACTATTTTAGTAAACAAAATTAGTTCCATGAATATGCATAAAACTGCTCCTTTCGTAATAAAAACGATGTCATCGAAAAATTAACATACGAAAAAGTCCCATCAATTACTACATCAATTACAATAATCACCCCAATCAAATGTGTCAAAATATAACAGGTGAATACCCGTTTGCCTTTCGCCAGCCTGTACAGGTATTTAGCGAAAACAAAATTCTTAACTAATTTTAACAGGTTTCATTTTTTCTTTTTTCTTTTTTGCAAAATCACGAGATGAAAATCGTGACATCCGCAACTTTTTTCTTAATATTTGAAGATGCTATTAATGCTGCAAATCAGAAAACTAAAGAAACCGAAGCGGTACAGACTTGAAGAAAAAATTCCCTATCCTAAATTCACAAAAACTTTCGCGTCTTTGACCTCTTTAGCACAACATCCGCAAAACAGCACAACATAAACAAACAATCTGACAAGCCTTCCGATTCCCAGAAATATTATTTACCACCGTCAGTAGCTACTGGCTACTGGGGGTATTCCCTCGTCAATCATCCACTTTTCTAGTATTATTCTACGAACTCTGAACGGAAATAGTCCGGCCCGAGCATGAAAAAGAAACAAACTAAAAGAATGATACACTTCTGGTGTGATCCAATAACACGACTTCATTCATAAATTTTAGCAAACAAATAAATTATGGACAACCCCGTTCTACCCTCTAAGTCTACTTATAGGCATCAAGTATCAAATTTCGGGGTTCCATAAAAACACACAACATCATAGTCATATATTGTTGCAGCAAAAAGCTGTTTTCATGAGAAAAACTAGATAGATACATATTCACACGTCAAACATATTAATTAAGCGCACAGAGAAAATGAACAAAAAAAAAAAAAGACAAAAACAAAACAAATGGCGCGGTTTTGAAACCAACCGAAATCCACAGTATCTACTAGAGACACGTTATGAAGCGTGCCATTACACACTATCAAGAGATACACGTCACAGATGCCATCCGGATTTGTATATAAAAACAACGCAAGGCAAAATGTGATTTTATCGATCACTGCCACCGTAATGGCATTTCAATTTTTTTTATATTCTTTAGGGGATTTTTATTACAGTTTTATATAAATTCTCTACTTGGTGCCTTGACTTTTAACTTTGGTTTTAGTCGTTTGTGATGTTGCGTGACGGTAGTCGAACATTATCACCATACTTAGGTCAAGGTTAATATTTTTCAAAATATTTTGCTTTAAATATATTTTTTTTTAAACATATCACTAAACTGTTCTCCAAATCTAAATATAATATGTACGTATGTACATTATCTTCCGTCTCGAAATGATTAGCTGTTGTTTAAATATTTGTGATAAGACACGAAAGAGCGAAAGTTATATTTACTACAATACAACAGAACCGATGAAAAAATCATGAATGAAGATACTCGTACGTATTTGTTTGTTTTATTTTAGTGACGTGGATTGTTATAGACTATATTTTTCGGAAGCATTTATATTCAACTTTTTTTATTGCTATCGTTTGTACATGTTTGTACAACATTTATAGGTATACGAGTATATTTTCGTTTTTCAAGCACCAGTTTTCAAATAAGTCCAAAAAAAGGAATGGGCTAGCCTAGCAAGTTGCGAAATTTGTTTTTTATTTTTTATTGAAATCGTTTGTAGAAGCACCAGTTTTTCGAAAAAAAAAAATAATAGAGTAAACTAACACTAACGCTCAATTTTTATTTTTTTTATGAAGTTCCGGCAGAGTTAACTGTCGGCGCTCATCGATAAATAATACATAATATTGTGACGTTAACGAGTAACCGGGTCATGAGAGAAAACACGATTTTGGAAAGCAATTCAGAAAAAACAATTTACCATTAACTGTGTTCACGAAATAGGAATTAAAAAAAAAAAAAAAAAAAAAACACAAACACGTCAATCTGAACACATGAATACATTTTAAAAATTATAAACCTGGGCCCTGTAACACAACGTGACAAGTTTTTACTCACTTACCAAACTATACTTGTCCGACAAAGACAAGTGAATTCTGTAACACAACGCAAACTGTTGCACTTGTCAGAATAATAAATTTCCCTCGACTTGTCCACATTGTTTGACAAGTGATCAATAAGTTAAAATGGCAAAAATTTCTGAAGACAAAAAGATTGCTATTCTAACAAAAAATAGAGAAGAAAAAGATATTCTTTTCGGTGGATTTAGCGAAGTCTTAACAAAAGAAGATAAATGTTGCAAATGGAAGGAAGTATTCTGTTTGGATAAAGGTCTAAATTCTATTCCCCAAAAATTAAAATTGGGGTATGTAAGAGACGTTTTTAGGCAAAACATAAAAAAAAGAGCAATTGTAAGTACATATATTATTAATATTTCTGTTATTTTTGATTTTAAAGTTAAATTTTTTGTTAAGTTTTTATATTTTCACTATAATTTAACTAAGATAAAGTACACTAATCACTTTACGACAATATTCAAAACGCCTGTCCAAAAGCAGTAGTAGTTTGACTAGTGGTTCTTGACACTTGTCGCGTTCTGTTACAGAACGAGGGAAATTAAACAATTACCCACTTGTCATATTTCATTGTGACACTTGTCACAGTATTAACGACACGTCTGGTTTGTGTTACAGAATTTTTTTTGAGTAGTCAGATTTTACTTGTCCTACAAGTACTTGTCACGTTGTGTTACTAGGGCCCTGGAGCTTTGAATTTGGTTTTTGCTCAGACAAAATGAGAGGATTGCGCAATGATTCCAATAAAGAAACGTTAATAAAGTTTAGAAAGTTAAAACTTCAAAAATTCCCCAAATGTCTTTATTTTCGGTTTTGTTTTTTTTTTTTTTTTTCAAAACTGGTGCTTGTACAAACGAAAGTAAATGCTGTAAAAACGTTAATAATCGATCAAAATAAGAGAGTTAAGAAATAAGAAGAAATAATTAAATACATATATGTATGTAAGAGCAAATACTAGTTTTATGAACAAAATTCGACCTAGAGATTTGAATCAACCTTAGTATTTTCTTAAAAACAGAAACAAAAAAATGTTAACAATTTTACTTATATTTTAAATCAAGTAAAATAAGTACACTTTAAAATATTTGCATTATTATAGTAATGACAAGTTTATCGAGATCCAAATACTTGCCCTATATACGAGTATGTAGCTGCAAGTAAAATGTTAAGACTTCGACGAAATTTTCGAATAAAAACCTCTCATTTCTTTTATTTTTGATTTATTATTTTACGACAATAAATCTCGCGTACGCGTGTACGAACTATGTACAGGTGATTGTAATAAAATGTTTACGAATGGGTCGCACGTACTTCCCCTACCCGTTTTTTTTTAAAAAATCTGTTAAAAATAAAAAAAATAAAAACTTTGAAGATTTTCCAAAACTTAGTATGCCACAATATTGTAAATGTCAAATATTGATTTCGAACAAAATCACTCGGGTCATAGCCGAGAAATAGCGATTTTTCAAAAATCAGACAATACGTAAAATACGCATTTTTTGTCAAAAACTTGGTACGCCATATGTTGGTATATATTCACTGCAACTCAACAACATTGTCAGAGCGTTTTCGAAAAAATCAATTTGTTACAAAATCGGCCATGTGCAAAGTACCGTTAATTTTGGTGTTAGAATGAGAATTCAGATTTCGCCACAGACCATAGACATGAAATTTGAGGAGAATCTATCCGACGGACAGACGGTCAGACAGAATTTAGAGACCCACCTTTTTAGTTTCTCTATTATAGTAATTTCAAGTTTATTCAAAATCTCGAAATCTTAAATTTTCACGTTGACGTTTTAATCTGAGTTGAGTTTTACTTGTCCGTAGACAGTTCCAAGTGGAAAACAAACAAGTTTTGGAGGTTAGAGTAAAAGCAAACAAAAATGTAGTTTGTATAAATGCGGTATGGATATCAAATGAAAGGTGACAATGCGCTGATAGCTCCGATATTTATTCGTCATCAGGTTTCGGAAGAAATCAAATAACTGTCAAAAAGGCGTACCGTATACACGGAGCTTCTTAAAAGGGATCAAACTTGTAAGTGACTCAAGACACGGAATCGCCGCTAATTTGCAATTGCACACGGTGCTACACAAATCTTACTTTGCTTTCTATTTGATACGCTGAAATGGGGTTTGTTTTTACAATGATTCCACGCACACAACCCTTTTCATCGCTGTATTAATGCACAAACAATAATCTTGCAGCAGGGGCCTCTTCACTTAGGAAGAGGCTGCGTTGGCTGCGACAACAATCTACGATATGCTGCTGTGTATGTGTGAGTTAAAAGTTGAATAAGCAGAAAACTGTAACACATCGGTGAGCAGCACGCTCACATTCCAGTAATTTATAACGAACGTGTTGCAAATATGTCAGAAAATACAGGTCCGTGAGTGGACCGCCTTTGAAATGCATTGGTAGCGATACACAAGCTGCAAGAGGGTAACTAAAGGTTATGTTTCTCTCTTGTGTAGCTTCGTGTGCGAATGGCCTTATTCTGTTACAATTCTTTTTATACCTTTGAAAAGTGTGCATTCTGTTCATAAAAATACAAATTTCAATTCCAATTTGAACAATTCATGCAGGAAAGCGGATCAAAATTAATAGACGCAAAACTGGCTATCTGCTCAATACGTCAGTTTTACCTGATTATTTATATGAAATCTAGTTTGACTTTTCTAAGGGGAATTTGTCTCAGTTCTTGCACCGGAATACTTTTTTATGAGGAAGAAAAATGATAGCCCTCGCTTTGTTACTATTAGACCAACAATCTTCCACGCAAGAAGTCCACACACTACCTACCTACTACAACTACACCACAGCCACACGTAATATTGATATGACACATGACGGTGGTTAAAAGTGCTCTTTTCCCAACGCCCGTACCGATGAGTTGTTGGGTAAAAAAAGGGGAGAGGGGTGAGACTTCGTCCTTCTCATGCAAAATGTCACTACCACAGCGCTGTACAAAAAAAAAAAAAAAAAATGCATGTAATCACCATCCGAATATTATGTTCTTTGTTCCTATTGTTTACGAAAAATGAAAACTCAAATTTTGCACAAAAAATTTAGCAACACAACACATTTAAATTAAAATGCACACAAAAAAGTGAGCAAAATCAACACTTAAACTGTAACATAAAATAACGCATCGTTGGGTGCGTTTGTATTCCCACAAAAAAAAAATATATATATATATTTACACAAAAGGTTTGTAAATTTATTCGGAAATGTGTATAAAATCACACCTACAAAATATAAGTTAGAAAACGAGAAAAACTAAATGCATCATACATACATATCTGTTCGATTTTTATAGAAAAACAAGATTTTACAGCGAATTATTTGCGACGTAAGTCTATAAAAAAAACGGTTTTCTATCTTAATAGCTTTTAAAGAAATGGGAATACTCGGACTTTTGTCATGTCTGCCTATCAGGCTGTATCCTGTAGGTACTCAAATTGCACAAAGCATAACTGCCATTCTTTTGGTTTCAGTTTCTTGATGTAATTTTATCGATTCAATCCTATCTATCGTCTGTGTGCATCTTTATCGTAAACTCATTTATAATTTTTCCCGGTACTCAATTTTTTCTACAAGGATTGAAATTCTAGTTTAGAATTTGACTTAAAAATCAATGTATAGAACAGTGCATGGGATACTACTATTGCGGACCATAATCAATGAGCGACCTGTTTTAACGTTAACTAGTTGTGACGATTTCCTGAGTCTTAATATCGTCCATGTATCATTTCTTTTTTTAAAGATGTCTGCAGGAAGGAAGTGAAACAGCGTCTTTGCCCATTATGCGTACACTACACACGCCTTCTAATTCTTTCCAAAAATGCAATATTTATCTTTTGTCTAATGCTGTCCAACAGACCAGACACCACATATTTAGACATTTTGGGTGAATAATAACTAACGAAATAGATTCACGCCTCAATCGATTTGGCTTTGGTAGGGTAGAGCGAGGCTGTGTGAGCAAAGGGGTAAGTTAGACCAAAGCTATATTTCGGAAACTATACAACCTGCTTTTTATTTTTACTTCTACTACTACGAGTAATTCTATGACAAAACCGTTCTTTTTTTTCGTAATCAGTTTCGCTACCCTTACTGCTGCTCATACTCATAAATGAACATAAATTATGGTAATGATATGTAGTAACAGCCTAAAAGAAAATATTCGTATATTTTCAAATATTCCATGCCAAAGACAAAATGGTTTACATATGTCATATCAATGCTCAAAGTCTTGACAGTCAAATGATGAATTCAGACTTTTAATGCACTCTACCCCCGAAGATGCATTTTAACTCATTTTTCTTAAAGTTTTGAATGAATATGACAAATGTATTCTTGTCTTTGTCTTCTTACCACCACACATATCAAACTAAAGAAGCTTATATGAAATATTAGAAGATATTACCCCTCTGGCTCCTAGACTAATTGTTTGAGCCGACATTAATCTATTAAATAATGCGTCACGTAGGACTTTGATAAAATCTACGAGTATGAACATGATTAATATGTCCTAATGTAAGCTATCCCACTCACTATAAACCAAATACATTAATTGAGGTAATTTTGCTCCGATATCCTGATTTTTTTTTTTTTTTTTTCAAAATCTGATAAAACTAAAAAAAAATCTTTTCAACACCATTCTGAGGAAGTCAAGCAAACCAATCCCATTCTTTACAATTCAGGAATCAAATTGAATCAACTTTATATATTATAATCCTTTACCTTAGGAACACCTTATTCTATTATGCAATATTAATGAAAACCTACTGTTTGTTGCAGTTCAAGCAAAACTCCATAGTTTCAAGTTTCAAAATTTAGCCTTACGAGTACTCGTATGTCACTTGTTTTAATGTGAAATAAGGCCATATTTTGGTATTTGACCTTGTTTCACTATGTGAGAGTGAAATCAGGCCAATTTGACCCCACATATACTCGTGAAGCATTGGACGTTTCTGACACATATCGACATTGAACAAACAAATCGCGGGATTTTCTTAGCTTGTTTAATTACGAAAAAATAATAAATATAGTTGACCCTATTTCACAAAATCGTTTGGCAATATTTCACTTTCACAAAGTGTTAATTATTTTACAGATTAATTGAGTAAACATATCAAGCATGGTTCTCGAATGAATACCCCACTCACACATAGGGATAAAATGTTTTAGGTTCTGTATCAATCA
This sequence comes from Pocota personata, assembly GCA_963082735.1. NCBI lineage: Eukaryota > Metazoa > Arthropoda > Insecta > Diptera > Syrphidae > Pocota > Pocota personata. The sequence continues at coordinate 67,775,938 of OY720429.1, forward strand.
TCGATGTATTGATAATGCCATGCCCTGCCTTAGGGACATATCAATTTACTTCGCCACCTAAATACGTCTCCAATACATCAAGTCAATGTTATTGACGTTCGTACCTAATTCTGAGCTATCATAATTATCACAATGGCCATCATCCCTGATAATCGAATATCATTGCAAAATGAATTTTAATCTTTGCTACAACTATCAAGCAACACCAGTGCGAGGCAATTCCCCAATGGCCATAACAATATAGCATCTGCAACATGAACAATTAAATTTGGTCAATAATCAATTAGTTTCGGCGATAGCCTGTACTTTTCCTGCCAACACGAATCAAATCACATATACGTACATGAACTGATTGGTGGTTTCAATTGCATAAATATGCAAATTATACGGCTGACGATATCATTTCAATTAATGACATATGTCAACTTTCAATTAATTAGGGAAATGATAAAGTATCCCAAATACGAATTAGTTTAGAATTTGACATATATTCCTCTAATTGGATGCCCCCATGCGAGCATATGACATTCAGATGTCGTAATTTTGCCCAATAAAAAGCCAGCAACAAAAAAAAAAAAAAGAAATTGTATCTAAAAGTTTTTACCGTCATCCAAAACAAACATTTATCTATTATAATTGTATATATTTTCTATTTTGCTATAGGTCTTGTGCCAAGAATACCAGCGATCACTCACATGGTCAGCCGAGATGAGTGGGGTGCCAGACCGCCAAAACGGATTGAGAAATTTAATGGTCCAGCACCGTTTGTCATCATCCATCATTCGTATCTGCCGCCTGCATGCTTTACGACACCGGAATGCAAGCAGGCGATGCGTTCCATGCAGGACTTCCATCAAATCGGACGTGGCTGGAATGATATTGGTTATAGTTTTGCAATTGGTGGCGATGGACAGATTTATTGTGGCCGAGGATTTAATGTGGTCGGAGCCCATGCACCAAAGTACAATGACAAAAGTGTGGGGATATGCCTGATTGGTGATTGGAGGAGTGAGTAATGCTACTACTTGAATTTATGTACATATATCTAAAACTTGAACTCATTTAATTTTTGCAGCTCAGTTGCCCCCACCGGAAATGCTGCAAGCAGCTAGGGACCTGATAGGATTTGGTGTAGAAAAAGGACATATCGACAGTAATTTCAAATTAATGGGTCACCGGCAGGTTCGTAATACGGAATGTCCAGGCGATCGTCTATTTGCTGAAATAACTGCATGGCCAAATTTTTCACCGAAGCTAAATACGTCAGAGAATGATATACCAGTTTGAGGTTATCTCATAGAAAATAGTTTAGCACAACACAAATTATTTAAGGAAATTATTAAGTATTAGATTAAAATTATATTTAATAGAATCATAGAAACTAAACAAAAGTAGGTAATACAAACACTAACAATTAATAAAATTGTAAACTCGTATCATGACAGTTCGCGTGTTTTATTTGATAACGCAACGAATAGCAATCGCAAATATATACAATATGTACAAACCACGAGCGTGTACTAAGCTGTACACGGTGACCATCAGACCTGAAGTGCGTAAGAAATAAGTACAAACGATGCAAAGCACCAAAGGGCGGATTTCAGACTTCAATATTCACATTGCGCAGGAGATTAATCGAAAAATGTGTAGTAGATTCATATTTTTCGCATTAGATTCTTAAAATTTAAATTAATAAATATGTATTATATAGTTTTATAATAAATACATATTCGAGGAACAATTTACAACGTAGAACACATTTTTACATTTTTTTTCGTCAGTTACAACCTTAATTCAATTTCAATTTATTTCAATTAATCATACACGTAGATGTAATATCCATAATTGTGCAGAGTTAAGCAGTGGGAATTTGAAATAATTTAAATGATAAGTTTAAAACTAAAATATAAATAAACGTCTCTTAACAATAAAAAACAAATAAAAGAAATGAAAAAGAAAGTCCCTAATACCCCAGCCTTAAAGTTAGCTTCATCCCTTATTAAACCAAAATATAAACCATTAGCTCTCATGCAATCAAATCCTGCCTGACCCTTCTCGTGAAGTCACCGATTCCTTAACATCTTTTTATATCGGCTGGAAGAGAGTTCCAAAGTCGTACTGAGTACACAAAAAATTGTTTTTCAGTCGTGTTACACCGAAAGGTTGGTACAATTAAGGCTCGACTTCTTTCAGAGGTAGCGAACTGAAGTCTATGATAAAGGTACTCCGGCATTTTATTCTCCTTGAGTTTGAACAAAAAGACTAGAATATTAAAATCTAAATAATTTGGAACTCCATACCAAGGAAATCTTTTACATATCCAGAGATATGATCATGGCGACGTACCTACATTATATACAAATCTCACAGCACTGTTGAATGCCACTCTTAATTTTCGTGAACTAAAGCTACTGGGATCACAAAAAACTGGATGTGCATAAAGCAACATTAGCAGAATTGAGGCTTTCACCAATGTCGCTTTCACCCTAGTTGGGAGACAGTAACCAGATTGGTACAATGCGCGTAGACTGCCATAAACCTTGCCCACAGTTATTGTAATATGATTGTTCCAGATTCTGATTGAAGTTCAAGCCTGAATTTTTAACCCTCTTAGAATAGTCAAGACGACAACCGTGTAATTCGATAGAGAGAAGTCAGGACATGTCTAAGTTGGTACGGCTGATAGCGATAACTAGGCTTTTGCCAGAATTAAGTCTAAGTTTATTTATCTGGGCCCAATGAACAACTCATTTTAGGACTTCGTTAATGCTTGCGGTAGCATCTTCGATCAATCCGAGAGGGTAGATGATATATAATTGGACATCGTCGGCATACATATATCTGAACTTTATAATTGTTTAGGATTGAAGGTATATCGTTGTTGAAAAGAAAGAAAAGTAATGGTCCCATAATAGATCCCTGTGGGACACCGGCCTTCAATTCAAGAAAATCCGACATACTAGCAAACACAGCATGAGTGCGATTCGCAGGGTAACTTCTTATAAGCTTTATGGTGGTTACATCAAAGTTGAAGTAGTGTTTGAATTTAAGCTTAAGAATTTCATGAGGAACAGTGTCAAAAGCCTTCGAGAAGTCGAGCAGAACCAGCGAAGTGATGTGTTCTCGATCTATCGCAGAGCGAAACTCGTCAACTAGATTCAACAGCACAGTGGTGCTGAAGCCTGATTGAAATTGTGAAATGAGATGAAATTGGTTCAAATATGAATATTCGAGTATTTGGGAGCTCATTGGCTTCTCAAACACCTTGGAGATGAATGAAAGTATGGAAATGGGGCGATATTCTTTATCCTTGGCGACTGCACTTTTTAAAACAGGAACTATTTTCGAAGCCATCCAGGATTGTTGAGCACGACAGAATGTTGTTGCAAATGTACGTCAGGTGAAACAATACTTCGCAAATAATCATTTTGATTTAACAGCACAGACAGCTTTGATGACGACGTCCAGCGGATAGACTCTACTAAACCCAAAATTAAAAAATGTATCACGAGTTAGCAGCGGATTTATGGCTGCTCCCTCGTCTATACTAACTTGCCGACAACATGAAATGGTCGATGCAGCAGAGAATTTGGCATTAAGATCTTTCACGTCAATTCCATTATCATTTGAAGTTAAGTTCTTGCATATGCTCAACTCTTTAACGTTTTTCCAAGCTTTTTTTTGTTAAGTACGTTGAGTAGACACTTTTCAATGAATGATTCGATTTTAGGAGTAAACCACTCACAGCTTTTTTTTAAGAAGAACAAAGGTTTTAATAGGGACATGGCACTCAAACATAACATTAACTGAAGAAGTGAAAAAATCTACCTGATTATCTATAAAGGACATGCGGTAGAGACAACTCCAGTCTAAGGCCATAGCGTCGATTTCAGCGGAATTCAGACTACCTGACTTAATATCACGGTAACTTAGTGTCGTAAAGGGTATCGTGTTCTACCACGTCAGGTTGTTGAGACGTTTGAAAGCTCTAAAAACGCCGTTTCCAGGATATTTAAAATCAACCTAGTTTTTAATTTATACGCTCTAGATATGTACTTCTATTTTATCTTTAAATCAAATTTAAGGCGTCTTCTATAAATCGAATTCCAAATCCATGTTCATGCGATCGCTCCGTTAGGATTGTATCGAACATGTAAACACGTAACTTAGGTGTTGAATGTTCAAAACTGTAGATTTGAATTTTTACACAAAGGTTTAAATATACAGGCTATTTGAGGACATGTCAAGTCGTAGTGCGTTGATAGTCCGGAACTTATTCAATAAGTGCCACATCGTATTCACAAGGACACTTGAATGGGAAGTGGCCAGTTTACGTCGGAAAAAACGAAAAATCAGCGTGTGCTCCGAAGAAGGCGGCTCTTCAAAGTTAACACAATGTGTTTACAGCGGCCACATGGCGCTAGCCCAGCAATTACATAATCATCGACCCAATAACCCCGTAAAGTGGCCATCGCCACCATCAATGTTGACTCAGATGCTTTACAAATAGTCATCATCTCCAAGGATGGGGATTTGTTCAACGCACAACAACCTCAAGTAACCGACATTGACCTGCGGTAACAACCACCATACGATTATTCAAGAAAGAATCTGCATTTTGAAATAAAGAACATGTACATAAGTACACTGCTCACTAATTAGTATTATTGATTACTAAACAAAAATTACTGAAATAAACTTTGTGACAAAGTGTGTGTAACAACAGGTGTTATTGATTGAAAACTACTTAATATTATTTTATTATTGTCAATTATTTTTTGTAAACTAGAATGACTAGTTGCGGTGTCAGTTAGCTGGGGGATTGTAAGATTAATGAGTGATAGGGATACTGTTAGTGATAGTGATAGTGATAGTGATAGTGATATTGATAGTGATAGTGATAGTGATAGTGATAGTGATAGTGATAGTGATAGTGATAGTGATAGTGATAGTGACAGTGATAGTGATAGTGATAGTGATAGTGATAGTGATAGTGATAGTGATAGTGATAGTGATAGTGATAGTGATAGTGATAGTGATAGTGATAGTGATAGTGATAGTGATAGTGATAGTGATAGTGATAGTGATAGTGATAGTGATAGTGATAGTGATAGTGATAGTGATAGTGATAGTGATAGTGATAGTGATAGTGATAGTGATAGTGATAGTGATAGTGATAGTGATAGTGATAGTGATAGTGATAGTGATAGTGATAGTGATAGTGATAGTGATAGTGATAGTGATAGTGATAGTGATAGTGATAGTGATAGTGATAGTGATAGTGATAGTGATAGTGATAGTGATAGTGGTAGTGAACTGAGTCGAGTGCTTGACGACCTTCGGTACTTACGTATCGGCGAAAGAAATAACGAAACAAAACAAAAATGCTGCAGATATACAAGTTTTAGTACAATCCACAGTGCGCAGTGCACTCGAGACTCAAAGGGTAGCTCAAAAGCTTTCAGGCACAAACTTGAAGGAACCAGAAGTGAAAGTGTACCAAGAAGCAAAAATAGTTGAGGGTGATGTGTTCACACCAACAGGGCCCATTTATTTCCGGCATGCTCACATTTTCGGTCACGAATTGAGGCTATTATTGATGCTGAAGGTGGTTTTAGTGAACAAGTATTGGCTACAGTCACATATGTGTCAAAAAGATTGCGTGAAATATGGAGGTCTTAGGTTATTGGTTTGGTATGAATAAGGTAGAAATCAGCAACAAAACCAAGGTCATGTTTTTTAACATACCTCCCTAGAGTTCATATTTCACAGCGTAGATTGTGAGAATTTATGTGTTAGTAATGCTACTTGTGAAATGACCACTTGCTCTAGAGCCTACACCGCTGATAGACTATGCACATGCAAATGCTTCATTATTGAAGTAGTGTCTGTTTCTAAATACTTGAGATTGCTTACTGATAATAAAATTAATTGGAGTTGTCATACTCGTACTTCCCTCCTAAAAAAGTATCTTTTAACCTCTACACAAATTATGTACCGTCTAAGGTCTGTTTGCTCTAAAAACCTCTTGGAGATAGTGTACTATGTGTTAGTGCAATCAAAACTACAATACCGGCTGTTTTGTTGGGGAGGTACTTATGATAATAAGCTACATCCTTTGAATGTTACCCAAAAACACATTTTGAGAATTATTTGGAAAATGAGACGCGATCATAGCTTTCTGTAAACAAACTTTTCATAAATGGTTACCTTTTGAATTTATATTCAACCACTCATAAACCTAAATTTTTTTTACACCATCGTAGCACCCAGATTACTTAATAAGTTACCATCTAACATTCGAAGTATTAGAAATTCAATAGAGAAGTTAAAAAATGGCTGTTTAACTTTGATCTCAATGACATCAATCTCTTATTACGAGTGATAGTATAGCACTAATGAATTATACCTTTGGCTCACTTATAATGTATTCTTTTGCTCATATCTAAATTATAAACTGCAAACCCCACTAACTAAAACCTATGTATTGATTATATATTAAGTCCCCCTCACTGCATTCGCCACTAGTTCTTTTTAACTACAGAATGCATCTTCATTTTATTTCAACAAATAAGTGTGTACATGCCCTTCTTGGAAATTTATGTACTTATAACTTTCAATATTTGATTTAAGAGACTTGTAATTTTGAAATTTGGAATAAAGACTTGAATTGAATTCAATTGAATATGTATTGACGTGCTAAATTGTATTCTAATAAACGAGCGGATGAGCATTTCCGTCTTCTTTTTTTTCAAAATTGTCCCCAAATAGCATCCGCAGCATAACAGGGTGTGCCATCTTTTACGTTGGTATGTGAATATTGAATAACTTAAACACAAAAACGATTTCCATATATGAGGTATTTTTATTTAATTTGGTCCTTTACAATTTATTTTGACTAGGTTTTGAATATAACATCAATCAAGTGGCAGCCTCTATTGATCAAAGCAAAATGTGTCCTTTTTGCTTTTAATTTTTCGAGCATCTCGGGCGGCATAGCGATGAAAAGAAGTCCGGAGGGGTTAAATCTGGAGATCTGGGTGGCCAGTAAATGTCTCCATTTTTTGACGGCACACGTCCAGGGAATTTTCATTGCAGAAAGTGCTTGTTTGATTTGCAGTGTGGCCTGGCCACATTGGTCTTGTTGAAACCAGTAACCGTCCAGACCTTTTTCACAAATTTGTGGGCAGACATAATGAGCCAATATACACTGATATCGATTCACATCGACTGTTTCGCCTTCTCTGAAGAAAAATGGCCCAATGATGGTTTTAGCGCAAACGCCGGCCAAACAGACACTTTTTGGTCATACGAGTATAATGGTGTTTCATGGATCTCATGTGGATTCTCCGTTCCCCAAATGCGGCAATTTTGCTTGTTAATGGCGCCAGAGAGTGCGAAATGGGCCTCGTCGGTCATCAAAATTTACTTCCAAAAATCAGGTTTAGTGTCAACCTCAGTGTCAGTGGGTGGTCGGCAACACTCTCTCTTACCGCTTCAACTATCTATCAATCTCCCACTGTCCCGTGCTCAACAAAATTTGACACCAAACGGCGAATAGTGTTGTCAGACGGTGCTTGTTGGCCACGATATTTTTGACGATATGCATGTTGAGTTAACACAACTGAACGACTATTTTCAACGTACAGCGTCACTATTTCGGCGCGTTGTTTCGATGTGAAGCGATTCATGGTTAAAATTTAACTGAATTGACGTTTCAAAAACATGTCTACTCAAATCAATCGGTTGATAAATGTCAAAGTTATTCAATGTTTACACACCGACACAAAAGATGGCGCACCCTGTATATTTGTAAAACATTGCTATAAACAATATTAGAACATACAAGTATCACGCGTTTTCAGTAATGTAAGCGACTGACGTGTAAATGCGCCCCACACGAATACAAATTATAATTTGACGGGTACATGTTCGAAACAACTGCAATTGAGCTTTTACATGAACATGGCCTTCAAAATCGATTTACAGTCAATTATGTAAGTAGATTTAATCTGTATTCTAAGATGAATTAGTAGTACACAAGACATACACAACGTTGAATTGAGATTTAAAGGACAAAAATCGGTTAAACGTGTTGTATAGCATTAATTAAAGAATGTAAGGAAACATTTAATTAAAGAACTCTGACAAATGGTATAAATCATCTTGAAGACTCGATCACCTAGAAGCGCAACTCTTATGTGCACCTATAGTTTGATATGTAAACGGTTGATGTCAAGAAAATAATGCATTAAACAGTGCTCTTTTCATTTTTATACCAGATTAGTCTAATGCTTATTGTAATTTAAATTTAATCGGAAAGTGCTTGCTGAAATCACCGATTAAGTAACCGACGGACGATTATTGGAAATTTGCAATGTCTTCGACATCAAATTTATAAATTTATGGAAAAATATAATTAAATCAATGATGATGTAAACTTGGTAAATAGTTTTAAAAACTAACAAATCTTCACTAAACCTCATTTAACACCTGATTTTGATATTTGAATTTTCGTGGTTAACATCCTTACCCAAAGAAATATTATTTAAAAAGAAAAAAAAAATATCCCAAAGCAACCAGACTCAATTTGCTCCATTCTACTACCAGGAGAAAACTCCATTTGATTAATGTATTGGCTGGAGAAACGGTTACATCAAAAGGGGGAAAAAGAAATATCACCGGTTAAGCACATCACTGATTAAGAAATTCCATGGGAGATTGTTTGGTTAAGAAATGCTTAAATGAGTGAACAAACACTTTAAAGGGTGATTGTTACTTTATGTAGGGGAAATTGGCGGGTTAAACAAATCATTGGTTAAGTGACTGAATCAGAGATTATTTGGTTAAAAACGGAGTAAACAAACATTGTAATCAGCGATCTCTGGTTATTGTAGTTTCTACTCGGAGGGTAAATTTAACCCGAAATGAACAAACCAGGCAAAAGGCTAAAATTTATTTAAATAAAACTTAACCCATGTCGACTGAGTGAAGGATTTTCGCGTCAGTAACTTTTAGTTTCTTTCGTTCGACAAATTTGACCAATCTCATCTTATCAACTCTTACTAAATTGCAATGTTTATTTGTCCGTGCGTACAAAATATTTAAGACGAGTCGTAGAGACACACGATTTTCACCTACTTGTAAGCAATCTGAGATAGTTTTAGGAAAATAGAAAACTATAAAAAATCCAATATGGCAGACACAAAATGGCGGCCCAAACATTTATGAGAAGAAAAATATTTAAATGTGATAACCACAAGCACATATACGGTTTTGAGTGGTTCACAAAACGATGAAAGATCAACCAATGCCAGAAAAGTGGAGAAGTAGCTACTTTATTCCATATAAGAGTTTTTCAATAGGGACATAACAATTTTGTATTTTAATACAAATGCACAAGAAAGTTTAATCTTTATGATCTGTCAATGTCGAAACGTCAGTCAAGGTTTACATTTTTATCATGATGAAGTTCACGAACGAGCAACGTTTGGAAATTATTAAAAATTACTACCGAAATTCTGAGTCGGTGGTCGCAACTTTAAGAGCGCTTACTCCAATTTTCGGTCGTGGATATATTCGAGTCAACATATTCACTATTGAATGTTTCTCTACCAGTGAGACAACGCACCGGTCGAAGTACCGAAAATATCGCAGCCGTAAGTGGTTCATTTCAAAATGAGCCAAATCAGTCGATTCCACGCCGTTCACAGGAATTGGGAATCTTTCAGTCCACATTGTGGCGAATTTTGCGTAAAGATCTTGGACTACACCCTTACAAGATCAAATTAACTTAAGAACTAAATCCTCTTGATCATTTGAGCGCCGAAACTTCTCCGATTGGGCTCTATAGAATTTTGAAGAAAATCCTGAATTTCATCGAAAAATCATCTTCAGTGATGAAGATAATTTTTGGCTTAATAGCCGGAGGTATTTTTTCGTCGATGAAAATGATCGTCATGTTACGGTCAATGGAACTCGCTATCGTGTCATGTTGGAAGACTATTTTTGGCCAGAATTGGATGGACTTGACATCAGTGATATGTGGTTCCAACAAGATGGTGCCACATGCCGCACAGCTGGTCAAACAATTGATTTATTGAAGGGACAGTTCCGTAATCGTGTAATCTCGAGAAATGGTCCGGTCGAACGGGCAGCTCGCTCGTGCGACTTAAAGCCGATAGATTTCTTTTTATAGGGTTACGTTGAGTCGTTGGTTTATGCAAAGCAATCCAACAACGTTAGAGGAGCTCAGGAACAATATCGAACGCGAAATTGCCAACGTTCCGGCCGATATGTGTGGAAGAAGGGTGGAAAATTGGCTCCAAAGAATCGATCGCTGCAGACGTGCTCGCGGTGGTCATACGAACGAATTGAATTCCTGGATCAATCGCTGCAAACGTGCTCGAGGTGGTCAGATGAACGAGATTGAATTGCATACTTAAATTTAACATGGGTACTACACCTGGAATAAATTTCACCCCCGATATCTCAATTATTCTATTGTTTTATTTAAATACAAAATCGTTATGTCCTTATTGGAAAACCCTGTACAATATATATATGTACTACAATGAAGATCGCCGAAAGAGAAACGCCCGACTTCGACAAATAATTGTGCTGAACGACAACTAATGCAGATTTGTTGAAGGCAAATCGACCGTTAACGCAATCCAAGGACTGAAAATCCTGATGGAAAATCACCAGGATTCCTCAGAAGATCTGCATAACTCTGCCCTGTCCATTTTCATTAACTCGATACAAATACCGTATGCAAACGAGGCAAAGTACCTAGGAATGACACTAGACGCGAAACTCAAATGGAAGTCGCACGTTAAAAAGAAATGCGACGAGCTTGAAAATAGATGCAGACATTGGCTACTTGAAAAACATTTCAAATTCAGCATATATAACCAACTTCTTTTATAAAGGGTGGTTAAATTTTAAGGGCTGATGTTGAATGTGAACCACACCTAAACGTCAAGTTTTTTTCTGCATTTCATTTGACCTTTCTCAATTTCAGACTAACTCAATCGAGCAACGCGTTAAAGTTATTCAGGCTTATTATGAAAATGGGCGTTCAAATCAAAATGCATATCGTGCATTTCGTGATTCTTTCGGTCAATTTAATCGTCCAAATGTGCGTACAATCGCAAAAATCGATAAGCCAGCAACAATTCAAGAGCTAAAGGATGAGATAATTCGGCACATTAACGGCATAGAACCTCAATTATGCCTCAGCGTCATCGAAAATTTGGACCATCGGATGGAGGTATGCCGCCGAGGTCGCGGCGGCCATTTGGCCGATATTTTGTTCCATACATAATTGAACCATACCAATATTATCATAATAAAAAGAATTAACAGTAATTTCCTAAATAATTTGTGTTTTATTCAAAATCAACATCGGCCCTTAAAACTAAACCACCCTTTACAAGCAAGTGCTTAAACCTGTTTGGACGTATGGTTTACAACTTTGGGGTTGTACCAAACGAAGCAATAGAGATATCCTACAATCTTTTCAAAACAAAGTGGTAAGAGTCATAGTAAATGCCCCATGGTGTATCAGAAACAATAATATCCACAGAGACATAGGAGTAACTACCGTCGATGACGAAATAACGAACTTTGCTCGAAAACTTCGTATTCGTTTTCATGGCCATTGTAACGTTATACTCCAAATTCTGGACGAGACAAACCTTGTGCGCCGACTACAAAGAACGAAACCGTTCGATCTAGCCCAATAAGGACCAGCCACATTTAATGGCGGGTTTTAGCAGGTGCTTTTGCTGGAAACTTACCTGCCCAACGCGAACATTTTTGAAACTAAAACTACTTGATAAGGAAACTTAGTTGTAGTAAACCAGTAGAAGGGAGGTGTTGTTTAGTGAGTAAAAATCTCACACTACTAGTATCTATGAAGACTTTTGCCTACCCACACAAAAAACAAAACAAAAAAAAATAAAAATGAAAAATATAATAATTTAAATTTTTATCAAAATCGGTCATTAATTTTGGGATTAGAATGAAAATTCCGCCTCGAAGTGTGACGCCACAGATATGAAGTTTGAAGAAAATCTATCCAGCCATTTAGGCTGCAGTTGTGTGTAGAGACGGCCAAAATTGAGAGACCCACTTTATTGAGTTTCGCTATCATACATAGTTTGTCAAGTTCGAAAATTCAGGTCGAATTTTTTCTCGAAACCAATGCTTGCCTTTATAGGTGCAAGTAAAAAATGTTGCATGCAGTACATTTATTATTAAGTTGCAATTTAAATACTTATACCTAATATTTATAGTGAATGTGTACTTATCTGCTGTTTTCCATTAACCGTGGCAAAGTATTTCGAAGCAGGGTGTGAATGGAACGCATACAAAAGCGAAACATATTTTTTAATAACCCGGAAACTATGCAAATTTCAAATAGTTAAGAATTCTCAACCCTAAAAGTATGCAAATTTTAAAAAACAATGCAGGAGAGTATTAAGTTTTATTGGCTGGAAAGTCGAAAATCCATCTGTGGACGGTGGCAATAGTTTAAAAATAGATTAAAAATGCTAATCCATCTGGCGGAAAATATTCGCTTAAGTAATACTGGCGAAGTACCTTTTCTCAGATGCTGGTGTAGTTAAGTGTTGTTAAGGTAGGCGTAGTTGCCATCTTCAATGAAACGCAGTAGTGCTGTCGTTTATGTAATTTTGAATGTAGTACAATGAGATGAAAATAGTAGTATTTTCAAAGAAAGTAGCACATACTTTGATTTCACCCAAGCTGTATGATCCCCAGAGGAAGGTCCGCAACGAAAGAGTAATCAACCTGAATCCAGTGGCGGTGTGAGTAGATAGTAATCCGTACCCAAGGATGCAAGGTTGAGGGTTAAATCAGTCGCGAACGAGCTCCTTCAGGAGACCTGGCAAGACTAATTTATCAAAAACAAAAATAACAAATGTAGTTGAGACCGGTTCTCCTTTAAAACCGGCGATTAAGCTGTTTTCAGGTAATACTCTAAAGGTATTGGCTAGCAAAAGGATTGTGGATTCACATGGTTCATCTGCTGCCAAAAGCCGCACGGAGCTTTACAGTCCAATAACGAATCTTCGGGATCAGGTTGTAGCTCCGGCTCACGACATGTCGCTCGTACAAAAATCGTCGCTCAGCTGGCCGTATTCTCCAGAAATTCGGCAACATTCCGGAGAACAAAATGAACGATAGAGTGAAAACCCTATTCGATTGGGCCAAAATGATTGTCAGTACCGAACCCAATAAGACTAACAGAGAGTTCACGTCTAAGAGACAGAGATCGTTGGAAGAACCCGGGTTGGATTCTAAAAGACCTAAGGTGCACAACATCAGCACCTCTTTCAGCCCCTCTAAGGTTACATCAAATCTTATAGCGAAGTCCTCAAAGACAGATTTGTACTGGCAGTAATCGATAAGAATGACATCAATGGGACAATCACTCCAGATAAATGAAGGAAGATCTCAGCCAAACTGGCGACTTGCTTTCTCAAAATTATGAAAAAAAAATCCCGGCCCGCCTCCCAATTGTCGTGACGGCGGTTAGCATCAAGGCCATGTCAAGCTGATCGCTTGCGCTGATAAGAGATTTTGTGATCTCTATAAGCTAGCGATTGGTAAACTAGGGGAGATTTGGCCTGGTGCTAAGCTCGAGGTTGTAGTAAGGGAAGATATCTCATGCAGACCGAGAATTCGCACCTGGATCCCAGACGAACCCTCCAACACGGAAGATATTATTCAGATCCACCAAATTAGCACTCCATGGCTTCCAACTTACAACTGGAAAGTCTCTAAGCTGGAGGAACAGAGGGGCCCTTATAGATGCGCGCTTATTGTGATCAATAAGGAATCTCTTGCTCCTTTGGCTATTACCCTCAAGGTGTATAAGAAGGACGAGGTAGATAAATTACCCCCTAAACCTCCCTTTTCGTCTCCCAAACCACTGCAGCGTGTTCTAGGCGGAGATAATGGCAATAAGGCAAGTCTTGTCTTGGCTAAAGAAAAACGTGATATCGACCGTTGATATCCGCATCTTTTCAGACAGCCAGGCAGCAATCAAATCCTTGGAATCAACCTGAATAAATTCTATAACAGCTCTAGACTGCCGATCGTCTCTTATAGAGATGGCGGAGCAGTTTAGTATTCACCTAATTTGGGTTAGGTAAGGCTGACGAACTTGCCATACATGGAACAAAAATACCCATCATTCCAGGCAAAAGTTCACTGGGTATGCCTATCGCTACATGTAAACTTAAATTAAAGCTGGATGCTATTAAAAAGACAAATTCTAGGTGGACAAGTAGTACAACAAGCTGCCCAGCTCTCTCCCAAAGTAGGAAACTCCATTTAGGAGCCTTCTGTTTCAACGACCTATATGATCTGATAAAAATAGACGTTAGGGATCTCCCACACTTCACCAGAAGCTTCAAATGGTTCAATGAGTTGGCTAGAGACCGCTTCCCAAAACCGTGCGGTATCACAATGGACCTATTATTGGTCTAAGTGTATTGGCTTTTAGCTGACAACTACCTTAACTTAACCTAACATTGATTTCAAAGTTACGGCAAAGTACACAAAAACAACGATTTTTTTTGTAAAGAACTGGACTAAGAGATATAATGAGCATGGCAATGTAGACGATGAGCCAGGTAGAGTCTATAAAAGGTGCACCTCATAAAAGGATGATAAAATTATTGGCCAACTGTTCGAGATACTTCTCGCACTAATTTCGTGCAGTTGAAAGAAGAACATTTTAAAGAAAGGAGGAGGAGAAAGGAGTCTCAGGCAGTACAATCAAACGCTGCCTTGAAGAATATAGTGTGAAAAAACGAAGCACAAACCATAAACCGTTGCTGACCGAAAAAGGCTAAGTTGTGCAAAGGAAAATTTGTCATTGGAGCAATGTAATATGAATCCAGGACACTGTAAACTAGTGGAACAACTTATGAAATTAAATCTAGAAAAAAAAGGGAATATGTCGATTCTGATACTTAGAAAAGGGGTTGAATGAGAATAACTTCGATTCTATAGAAAAAGTGCAAAACGTAGCAAAATCTATGAATTTAGTGAAAGTGGGTAGCAAAGTAGCAAGTCAGATTATTTTAAAAATTTAGCAAATTTGTTACGATCGTAGAAAAGTGGCAGCGTTGGCCATTTCAGCCAAAAAAAAAAAAATACCCAAATTAGGGAAGAATTATTAGGCTAAATTGTGGTATACCTAAATGTTATAAAAAAAAATTGAGGTTATAAAGTATTAAAAATTAATTTTGCACAAATATCGTCTAAGTCCTAAGTACGCCTTTACGTACTTCCCAAACCTCTTCCTTTAAAACTCACACCTTCAACTCCTCTTGTAAGCAAAAAAATAAATAAAAAAATGATAATCCCTCTAAATACGTAACTTCGAAACTATAGTACTACCATACGTCGCAAATGTAACTACAGCTTTTACTTTGCAGCAGAAATTAAAATTATTCCGGTATCCGAAAATAACATTTCAATCCCCTTTACTAGCATCAACATTGCAAAATCAAGTGCAACAACGTTGCAGTAAAACCAAATTTTCAAAGACTTCATTTTCATCGAGGAAACATTAGCATTCGTTACATTAGCATAAATACTATGTACGAGTACCTTGACTTCAAGGAACCCTCCCTCATCCTAAGAGTAGAACAAAATATGTTTGCTCAGATTTTGTACATCATTGTCAACATGTGGAATTTGCAAGCAGCACGCTTCCCTCCCGAACTTGCCGGTGCGCTAAATTAAAAACTTTTTTTCACTATTGCTACTAACTGCGAAACTATATTCGCATTACATGCCGCATACGATGGCATAAATCATGCCACATAATACTTCTTCACCCCATGGCAAATGGAATCATTATGTGTGCTTCTCCAGAACCGTGAAGCCTCGAAAAGTGAAGGATACCACAGGAGCGAACCGACAAAAAATAATCATAATAATAAAACGAACTGAATTGCCTCCGAATCCGAGGCTGGGCTGTGAAGTTCGCTCAAAATTATTTCGCAACTATGATTTATTTGGAAAAGTTCTCTCCTTTCTACTCCTACATAGCTGATATTTAATATCCCGGTGATACGCGCTTTGTGCCGGATTTCGTCGTTAGGCTACTTTCGAAAGAAGTAAGCGATTACGCCTTTGGCAATGGGTTCGTGAAACCGTCAGGTGAATGAACGTTCGTACGGATGCCTTTTGCTATTAAAACCGCCACCGTAGCATGGGCAGAACATAAATATTTATTTTCTTTTTCCATCAATTGCTTTGTTTTAAAAAGTTTTTGCTGCCACAGCAATGCTTGGAATATTAGACGTAGGTAAACACAACACAACCTGTAGTGTAAAATTATTTGTTTTGGACGTCCATGCGATACTTTACTTTGTTTGTTTAGCTTTCAAAATGGTGCTGGAAAATTTTTGCGATTAAATTTTGATGGCTGAGTTTGCTTGGTGAACTTTGATAGTTGAAATTTGTTTGTCGACATTGACAGGGAAGTCACGTTTGTTTTGAAATTTAACCATTGAAAAACAGGAGTATTTGTTCTCAAGTGCAGAGTTTACGAGTATAATGCCAAATAACTTACAAATATAGTAAATAGACCACGTGCGTTCATTCGGAAAATAAAGAGGAAGAGCAAGGTGAACTAGATGTAGTTAACATCCGTCAAATCTATACTCCAACTTAATTATCTGCTGTCGTAAAATCGCTTTTTTTTTTATTTATTATTATTATTTTATTATTTATTTAAAACTATAAGGCTTACACGTAAGATACAAAACTTTTAAGCTATGAAGCTACTTTAAATGGTTAATAATAATTATTTTTTAAAAAAATAAGATAAGAATACATATATTATAAAAAAAGAAAGAAAATAAGGAAAAAAGAAATATTTATATATTGTAACATAATGTAGCATAATAACTACGCCCCAAAAAGATGCAACACATTCCGAAGTGTCTTTTCATTCGAGGTTCGTGTCCACGGTAAGAGACGGATTATGTCTAAGACGACGTCGCGGAATTAAGAGAGAATTATAACCACAAGAGATTATTGGCTGTAGCTGTCATCTTGGAATTATTACATCAGAATTTTCGCGTTCCAGTGGTCGAAGAATTTGCTAGAAGTTTTTGACTATCAGAAATGCGACTATATAAGGACAGATGGCGATCGAGGCAGGGCAGTTGGGTTTCAAACCGCACGAAGAGATTGGAAAAGTGATAATAGGCGAAGTTATAATTTTGTGATAAATTGAAAGTTGAGAGTCAACAAGAAGAAGCAATTAGTTTGGATTTGTCAATTAAGTAATTGAAATGAGGTAAAGTGATTTGAGAAGAAAGAGACCTTGTAAGGAAAGAATTTGCGAAGAACAGTATAGTGTGAACTTGAGTTGTTCTATAGATTAGAAAATAAAGAAATAATCTCACAGAATAGCGTTTTATCTACTCGAGCCGTAGCTCGCATATTACAATATACATACATTTGAGAAATTTAAAATTTAAAAATTTAATAATTAATTAACGATTTTTAGTATCCTTTTGTCAAATCAAAATAGCTTCAAAAATCAGAGAAAGAAAGAAAAATAAGAAATAAAAGTTCAATGTCTGCACATTTATATACTTAGATGCTCGCTAAGTCGCCTTTTGAAGTCACCGTTGCTATTAGATCTCCTTAAACTGGCTGGGAGTGAATTACAGAGTCTTACAGCGTAAATAAAGAACTGTTTCTGAGTCGTATAATATTTAAAGCGCGGAATAATAAATGCTTTACTTCTCGCGGATGAGGCAGATTGAAGAATATGAAAAAGATATGACGGAGTTTTTGATTCTTTAAGATTAAAAAGGAAAGTTAGAACATTAAAATCGAGATATTTTTTGAACTCCATCCCAAGAAATTCACGCGCATATTCCGAAATATGTTCATATCTACGGATGTTATAAACATATCGTACAGTACTATTGAAAGCAACTGTGAGTTTACGTGAGCTATTGCTATCTAGATCGCAGTAAATTGGGTGTGCATATAGTAGTATTGGAAGGAGCAGTGTTTTGACAAGAGTTGTTTTTATTTTGCGCGGGAGGCAGCTAACAGTTTGACCTAAGGCTCGCAGGGCTCCATAGACTTTGCCTATAGTATTGGTTACGTGAGATTCCCAGGTGAGATATTGATTAAATGTCACTCCGAGGTTTTTAACACTTTCTACGTAATCTAAAATGGTTCCATTGATTTCTACATTAGGAAGAGACGACTTATCCAAGCTAGTACGACTTATCATTATCGCTTTACTTTTTTTAGAAGAATAACGGTAATACCCTCTGAGTAGAAAGTTGTAATTGCATGTGAATCGAAAACTTAACAACGCCACATCCACTTTAATAGGGATGGATTAGAAGATGAGAGTACATTAATTTCGATACATAATTCGTAACATAGAGCAATAATAATTTTAGACCTACAAAAGTATATACATATATTTGTGATAAAAATAAAAAGTTATGTGAATTTAGCCCCGCTCATCCGTCGGTCTGTATGTCAAAACTTTTTGGGTCTTAAATTTTGAGCTAAAAACATGAAATTTCATATATAACCTTTCTAAAATCCGAAGCAGTACAAGTTTTTTGAAATCCGCTCACAAATATGCTCACTTTTCAATAAACGTCGTTTTTCTCAATGTTCTTGCTAGTACCTGAAAAATATTGTTCTAGTAAAATATGGAGATGCTGACCTTCTCTACATTTCGTCCATCCATTATACATGGCCCCGCCCACTTTTCGAGGCGTTTTAAGTTAAGTCTTATTGTGAATAACTAATCAGAAAACGTGAACTTTTGCGAAATATTCAGAAAACACATTCCTCAGATAGGGGGAGGGGGAAATTGATACGTTGTTCACGGACTTAAAATAATTCAATTATGGGAGCTATTTTCGAATTGTTTTTTTTTAGTCTCTAACGCCTGGCCTAAATAGCCTGCAAACTTTGTAAATTTGTTTATATTTTTCTGCTTTTTGCAGAAGTAAACAAATTTGAGACGTAGGTATGATGGAGATTTGAACTATATTTTCGGAATCAGGAGAATACAATAGAATCACCTATTAACAAACTTTTGGTCTGCTGCAATCAGTTTTACTTGATCTCCTGCCTGCTGCAATCAGTTTTACTTAATCTAATATATAATTCTCATCTAAACAATAAGATTGTGCAATAAATGTAGTTTACTCGTAGGTCCACTGCCAAATAAAAACAATTTAAGCATAACCAGTAATTATTATAATTAATATTATTTTTAGAACCCGACCCAAACAACACTGTCAACGAGTATAAATTGCTTACACTACTTAGTGTAGCTATAGTTTGGTTTCAACTACAACCATGTTAAGCCTTTTCAAGCCAATCCTAATGTGCGTGATGTGCACTACGAGTATGGTGACATCAGTGAGTGTATTTTAAAAGAACCTTATTTCATACAAAATATTCTGATATTCTGATCTTATTCATTTCAAGATGGTCTTCTTCAATTGGTTTGAATTTAGTGCAATTATGGGGGACGAGGAAACCATAATGGATTATTCTAATTTGGGACTTGATTTATTGAGCGAGAACGGTAAAGACATATGTTACGTTACTGGGAATTTTACTTTTAGAGATAATTTCAATAAGTCCGATCCATCTTACAATCATTACCATGTGAGTATTTACAGAACAAAAAAAAAATATTTTATTTCTTGAATTGCAACAGGTAGAGTATTATATAGTAAACCAAAGAATTGACCTAGGTAGGATAAGTAAATCGGTTAATGAAGTCTATTGTCATGTATGCAAATTTTTCGATAAATTTTTTATGAAGAACATGATGCCGATGATACACGGTCATAACGATTTCCATAAGAATGGCGGATCGGTGTGTCCGATCGAAGCGGTATGTAGTCAAATCACATTGATTTTATTTTGCTAATTACAATTTCAATTAACAATAGAGACTGAATTGACTAAGACTAAAATTGAAGTTATTTTTTTAATCACTCCAAAAATATTGGAGGTTTTAAAGGACATTTCTTTTCTAGCAATAAAAAGTTTAGTTAACTTTGTGCGCTGTTTCAGCAAATTGAATTTAAAAATATAAATTATCTTTCCAAATTTGCATCAAAACTTGTCGTCTTGCTCACTTTTATGTAGTTCAGGTAAGTACTATCTCACCAAATTTTTTTTTTTTTTTTGTCGAGATCAGATGAAAGTCTTCTAAAGACACCATAAGGCCCGACCGCGCGAGTTATGAATGCACATAATGAGGTGACTCAAGTTGCAGATAAACCCATATGCAAAGTTCAGCAACTCTCCGACGGTACATTCGTGCTTATGCGAATTCCGTCTGAGTAACTTGAGTTGCAATGGGGTATTTGTAACTTGTGTGGGAAGACACTGAAACAACAGCTATGACCAAGCGGTGCATGAGATAGTTTTAAGTAAAATTAAGAGATGAGTGCGGTCGTCAAAGAATAAAGTTGTTGCAAACAGAAAGTTGTTGTTTAATTTAAATAAAATAAATAATAAAGTTGTTGCAAACTGAAAGTTGTTGTTTGGTTTAAATAAAATAAATAATAAGAAATAGTATACTTTCTAACTCGCGTGCTTATGGTAGTGAGATTTTTACTCACTAAAAAACACTTCTCTCTAAGATTAATACTACAACTAAGCCGACGCTTATCCAGCAGTTTTATTTTCGCTTACGAGACTCGTGATTTTTGGAAAAAGATGTTCGTATGCAATTAAAAAGAATGTAGCGCTTTAGGCAGGTTAAATTCCAATGAAAGTTCCTGCGAGTTGCACGACCGGCATATACTATGACACAAGGTCAAAAGGTTTTGTCCTTTGGAGACGACGAATTGAATTGTTCGCGTCAAGTAGTTGAATAACAATGGCCGTGAACACGATCTTTGTGTTTACAAGCAAATTGTGTTATCTCTTCGACGACGCTGCGAATTCCCAGATTCCGATGAATATCTTCGTTACGTACGTACCACGGTGCGCTAACGATCGTTCTAAGAACTTTATCATCCGCAAATGTGGCGACGACGCAGTTTCTTTCCTGGGGGATATCACGCGTGTAGAGTACATATACGAGTAGAAGCAGGACAAGGGCACTTCCTTGTGGGACTCTGGTCTCAATCTCCTTGAAGTCAGAGTAATCATTTCCGTGCTTAACACGAAAAAGACTTTCGGTGAGGTACGATCATAAGATAAGAAAGAGTTGTAATTTATACTCCAAGCCTTCGTGCCAAACCTTATCGGAATCTTTTTTTCTTCGAGAGTTTTCTCAATCACGTCAGTTATTTTGTGGACATGGTTATCTACCAAAAATGTAGCGAATTTTATTCAAAAGGGCTTTAAATGAACCACGTTGAGCTTGATGTACTTTTAGATCTCACTCGTTTTCGTGGCTGAATAGTTACTGGATATTTTTATGAGAAAACTTTGCCCACTTTTAAGTCAATGTTTTTGATTTTATCCTTTTGCAAAGATTAGGCATGGATACATTCCTAGTGGTTAAGAGGATAATTTGGTGACAAGAACCTTCGATTGGCAATCGCCACACTATAAGTTCTTAAGCCACTTTTACTAATCTGTTTCAATTACAAAAGGTATTATGTATGGGAGTTCTTTGATACTAACGCATACGCGTTCAATTGAAATGAAATAACTCCTTTTAAAATGAAATGCCGCAATAATTAACACATTTATATGAAATTTTCTGATTTCATCCTTCGTCTACCCCAAATACTATCTTTGTAACAAACTTTCGGATTTTAAATAGGTCTTGATGACCTTACCTTAAATAGGTTTTGATGACCTTACCGAATACTGTTGCACCCTCCCTTCGCTAAACCTTCATGGGTTTTAAAATAAAATAATTTGTCCGTATGTATCAATCAATCTTAGCATTATTATAATAGAAGAACTCAGCAAAGTGGACAACGCAGATGACGGTGCAGGCAAGAATGCGGATGTTCCAAAACTCGTTGTTTTTCGCATTATTAATCAGGTAGTTTGTCGGAAAAGATTAACGGTTCGCTAAATATTCCACACCGTTTTGTACAAGTTAAGCAATCATAGAACTTTTAAAACTTATCCTACTTCAATGAATTTTTTTCCTTTCTCATTATTCGGAGAATAGCAATAGCACAGACATTTTAGTCGAAATTTGGGTTGAACCTCGGAATAAATAAGGTATGGCTGAAATTGTCAAAGTAGACCTTAGTTAAGTGTACCGAATAGCCTACTAAAAGTCCTTTAACATCCCACGTGCGTGCCATAGTTTCTTTTCGCGAAAAAGCACGAAAATTTATTTGTTTCCGAAAATAACCTGCTAATTCTCCGCAATGTGCAAATTGGCTTGTAAGTTGACATTTTTAGGGTAAGCAACGCATTTCGAAGTCTCTATATGGGGCGCTCTTAAATTAATAAATTGCACGACTGGGTCGAACGTACTTGCATCTAAGTATATGTTTTTAAATACACAAAAAAATATATATATATTTTGAAAACTTTCCAAAACTTGGTATGCCATAATCACCCAAGACACCCAAATCACGTGTTGAAGTGACTGGGGGTACGAGCACGAATGAAATAGATCCGTCTAACAATATCAGCTTTACGAAAATTAAAGCTGTAGAAATTAAACCTTCATACGAAAAGATTAGAAATACAGGGGATGATAACGGTCCAATTTAGAAAGAAGATGACTGCTCAAAGAGACAACCGGATTATCGACATCAGACGAGAATACGAGGTCAAGTTGCCTACCCAAGTTATTTTTGATGTCACTTACTTGATAAAGGCCAGAGTCAGAGAATTTATTGGTTAGTACGATTTGTGTGGTAGAGGTGACAGTAGGGACAAAATGTGACTCATCTCCTGACTGAGCCCATTGCAGGTAGGAAAGGTAAAAATCACCCAAGATCAATAAACCATCAACTGGAAGCTGGTAGGACACAATTGGTTAGGATGGGTGTATCCAGCAGCATTATATTTAAAGGTTACGCTTTAGGAACGTTATTTTAAGACAAATAAACTCGGAGTCAGTGATGTGCGAGCTTTTTTTAAAAAAGGCTTGCATCGTAACGATCATGAACTGCAAAACACCGCGGTGTGAACAATCGTCTTCCTTCTCAAAACCATCTTTACGAAAGGTGTTAAAATAGAAAGGAAATAATTAATTGTTTTATAGTCAAAGGTTAAATTTGTTTCTTTTAGGGCAAACATTTTTGAGCGTTGAGAAATACAACGTAAGTTTTAGTACGTAGTCCTCTTACTTTTTTATAGTGAAGGAGCAAGCATTTGGGTGTGCTATGTGAGACAGATCAGGAACATGAACGATAGTATCAAGGGTTTGAAGCGCAGACCCGTTGAAGTAATCGGCGCGAATTCTTTGAAGGTGTGACAGGCGTTTAGAACTAATATATGTAAGGCGCGCATGAGGACAAATAGTTTGTTACCTGAAGAGGCGATACTTTGAAACTCTCGTGAACCTGGAAATTTGAATTAAGGCCTGCTTATTAGGGGGGCAGCGAATCTAAAAAGGCTGAATTAGTGACGCTAATGAATGACGAAATGGATACATTAGCAAAATTGCTGTGGATAATGCTAACAGAGGCGGGAGTAGGGTTGGTTGAGTATGTCGCCACAATTTTAAAACAGTGGATCTGAGACCCTTTTCGAATAACCCAGTTTGGGTGTTATTTGTCCGGTTAAAACTCGTCCTATTATAATTTTCCACAATCCGAAGTAGTACTGCGGTACACATTTTTGAAATCCCCACAAAAACATGCACACTTTTCTAAAAATATTTTTTTTTTTTTATACATTTTTACTCGAAACTAGAAAATATTGCTTTAACGAAATATATAAACGTACACATTTTTTTACAATTCGTCCATACATTATGTACATATATATATGTATATATATAGGGCAGTGCCCTCTTGCCCGTTTTACATATGTACATTCAATTTAGTAATTTACTGCATGTTCACTACCAATTCCTTCAGTTCTAGAATTCACCCTTTTATGCAACCGTACAAGCTAAGGGTACGGCTTTAAACCTTTCAACAAATTCAATTTATTATTAAGCTAATCCAAATACTCTATTGCTGGATTCCAGAGAATAAAAAATCGAAACACACAAAGCCGATCAACCTACCAGAGGCAAAAGTCAATATCAATACAATTGATACCTTCACTCAGGGTGCACTGGATGCGAATGCACCTTCCCTAACTTTATTCACTTTGTCATCGAAAAATCAAGCCACTGCGACCATCACCATCGTCAAAACAAACAAATCGATTCGATTTCAACTCGATAGCTCACCCATTCTCCTCTCTATCGGTCTGTCTATTCATTTCGATCTATTTTCGATATTCGATTAGTTTGCCATCTTTTTTTGCAACAGAATACAAAATACAGAGTAATTATCAACCTCACCACTTAGATTCACTTTGGTCACAGATGTATGTACCGATGCTGGGTAGAATCCCAAACATCAATTCAGGTTCTCACCACCATCCGTCTACCACCACCCTTCGATTTCGGTCTATCAATCTACAGTGCATTCAATTGGCCGAAGGCGATGGGCATTAAACTACGGATGCCGGCGGGTCGCGTTTCTCAAACAATTATTTTAACAGAACGTCTCTTTTTTTCATTTTTCCTGGTTTAAGTTTTAGCTTTGCCATTTTTTCGTGAGTTCCCGGTATTGAATAGATTTTTGGTGTTGATTACGTTGCGAAAAATTCAGAGAAGAGACCCACAGGAAGGGAAGTACAAAGGAACATTTGACGCTGATAAATGTAACAGAGAGAAGTGCAGGGAACCGTATCCGGAAGGCTAGCCAAAATGGATTTTCTTGACGAGTGGTTTTTATCACAAGGTGAGGTGAAGTGTAAATGGTATTGGTGTTGTGATACAGTAAAAAAAAATATATATATAAACTAGAGAAGGAAAAATTTCATTCATGACTTGCCAATTGGGTTAATGAAAAAAAAAAAAAAAAGTATATTGAAGCCATAAGAGTACATTAGGTTGGTTCCGGCATCCAGGGCAAAAACACTATAAAACTACTCAATTAAGATTGCTTCTTCTAAATTTGGGCAATGTTTCTCCCAATGTCTGGCTAATATAGCGCTCTGGTTATGTCACTTGCGTAATTCGTTTTTGGGGTTCTCGCTGCAAAAGGTAATTGACATTTCTTTTTGACCGCATTATTCATTTTCATTCAATGTGACAAGTTATCATAGTTTCAGTTTTATGTACTTTTGTTGTTGATTCGGAGTTGAACCTATTTCCCAAATGGAAATAGTTTACGTAGAGATTACTAAATATTGGATTTCCATGATGGAATGCTCATTTCATAAGGTAATTGAAAGTAAGTCGAGTTTTAAAGAGGATACTGGATCTCATTTCTGCGCAAAATGGGCTCATTTCAAGTACACATACACATTACGTACTAGTCGGCAAATATTGGATTTTACATAGCAAGCACGAGCATTGCTTTCAGAAAGTAGGGGTGGCCATGGTGTAGTGGTAACATCATCGCTTGTCACGCTGCAGGTTCACGGTTCAAATCCTGATGTCAAGAATCATCTATTTATTTCGTATGAAATAAATAAAAAAGTCGATCAATTGCGAAAGCTTAATCAGCTCTACTGCGAAGGCATAACACTGGCAGTAGGGTGGTCATATGGCTTAAATGCGACTTGATCGTAATGATGACATCAGGTGGAGGGAAAAAAAATACTGTTGCTCATGATCAACGACAAAAAGCAAAACAAACAAGCTCCCTAGTTATCTGGACGCCACCCTTGGAGTTTACTGAAACTTAATACCACCTAAGTTTCAAACCCACTACACCAATCATTCTTTCTCTCTCTCTATCTCTCTCAATTTCTACAAACGCCCGTGCCCTGAAATAATTTAATGGTATTCATATCCCATTTCTTGAGTGCAAATTATAAAAAAATATAAATAAATACGGTAACAATTCAAGCTTCAAGGTTACAAATGAAGTTTCTCTTCATGTAATATCCATGAACTTTTTCGTTTGCAAGTGTAATTGCGTGGATGGAAATCCTGACCAGAGTCGCAATATTACGTCGTCCAATTCGGTTCAGTTGCGGGTAGATTGGCTTTTTTTTTTAGTGCAATAAATGCTATACTCGTACTTCTGCTTGAAAGGAAGTTGTAAAGCTACCTAGTGGAATAGATTATTCCACTTTTTATCTGAATAGATTCTGAATTTAAAAAGCTGGTGCATTAAAGATCCATCTATGTAAGCATATACACATCACACACATGGCCTAGTGCGATTAGTGTTCCGTACCGTTATTTTAAGTATATCCTAATTGTGTTCCCTCGTTAATCCATAGGAAAATAAGAAGGCTATGATCATATCTGAAAAGGTCAGTTCAAGCAAACACATTTGTTCCATGCCTGCCTTTACGCTGGCTCGCTCGAGAACCACTGAGAAAATTATGATAAAATTTAATTCATATGTTTGTCCTGATATGTAGGCATTTTCGTCTAAAAACTGTCTAAATCGCATCAAGATCCCACTTGAAAATTATCCAAATCGAATGAAGTGGAGCAAGATATAGCGAGGGGTTTAAAACATATTCGAATCATCTCTCTCATATGTTCCACTTAAGAATCGCCCCACCGATTTCGATGAAATTTGGGTTTTGGGTTAAATCGGACGTGCTGATGCGCCTGTCTGAAAGTCATTAAAATTAGTGTTGGGCACTACTGAATGACTTCGACTATCGATAGCTATTGATTCAATAACTATTGAAACACTGCATTCATTCATTCAGAAATTGGGGAATATCATATAAATAAATTTGTTCACTATTTCCATACCTCAAACGACAAATTTGCTCGTATACTCTACATACAGTCTTGACCATAAATTAAAAAACACCCCCTATAAAATACGTTTTATAAAAAACTACTGCAAGTAGGTGAATACTCGTATAATGACTAAATTATGAGGAATTCCCGCGAATTTCAACTCTCAATTTTCTGTGTACGGTAAAATTGGTATACATAATTGGTATCATTTCGAAAATAGTAGTGAAAGTGTTTTTTGCGGATATCTTATTATTCATTCATAGTTCTTTGTATTTAAATAATAAAAGTAGTCAACCTAAAGATGGCTAATCCAAGAAGATACGAATTAAGTGAAGCTGAAAGAATCCAAATTGTCCTTTTTGCCTCTCAAGGCATGCCCCAGCAAAGAATTTCAAAAACTCTTAGGCATTTGCGTGCAGCCGTTCAGTATGCCTTAAGGCATACAGGGAGACTAGAGAGTACATTTCTAAGCCACGCCCAGGCAGAAAAAGAAGTCTTTGTGTCGATCGGATTCTTGCCCGAGAGTCTTTAAAAAATCGTCAAAAAACCTATTCTGAACTAGCTTCTTCGATTCAGAAACGAAAAAATGTTACGCTATCTGCGAGAACGGTTAGAAGAAGGCTAACAGAAGCCGGCCTTAGAGGTTGCGAGGTCAGGAAAAAACCGTGGCTTTCTGATAAGAACAAGAAACGACGTCATGATTGGGCCAAATTGCATAAGGATTGAAGCCATGAAGATTAGAGCAATGTCGTGTAGTCAGACGAGGCAAGTAAATTGAATACTTCTAAAAACAAAATCAAAAGCGGATTTACGATAACATGGGACTTTTTTTTAATAAAACTGGGTCCGAAGTGAACACGAAATCAGAAATCATGTGTCTTTACAGATTTTCGGGACTCCTGGCGCATTCTGCGTTCGCATGATTAAGGAAAGAGAATACTATCCCGATTGTGTGGTACCCATAATCAAGTTTGGTGGTGGTAGTGGAGCTGGATGGTAACAGGAGGCATAGGAGAGCTATTCACATGCGAGGGAAGACAACATTGGCATAATTGAAAGAACGCAGCGGGATGTCAGTGGTTCGTTTGTCTGTATTGAGAAATAAGTGGAATGGTGTCTTTATAGGGCCCTCAAGGTCCAATATGCAGGGGACCCCGGGGTTAAAGGAAGCAAAACTTCAGATTGAAAGAATGAATACCGACGACTATATTGATGTTGTAGGGACCTCCTTAAAGGCATCTTATCGTAAAATATTTAGGAATAGGTCTCACCGAAGGATAATTTTTCAGCAAAATAATGCTCCATGCCATAAATCCCAAAAAACGATGGAATGGTTTTCAAATCAAAACATTCAAGTCTTGGAGTGGCCAGCTCAATCCCCAAACCTGAACTCGATTGAACAACTATGGGCACTTCCAAAAAAAGAGGATAAAGACAACAATCCGACATCCTTAGTAGGCGTAAAGAACGCTATACCACGAGAATGGGAAAAAAATCAGCTCGAAAGAATGTTTTATTTTAGTTGCTAGCATGCTTCGTAGGGTTCTTGCAGTAATAAAGGCCAATGGAGGGCCAACTAAATATTGAATTATATAAAAAAAAAAAGCTAGTCCACATACTAATTGTTTTTTTTTATTTATAGATACGCATTGAATTTTTCAGATACAACGGCATTTTATACGGTTGCGTAGGGTGCTTTTCATTTATGACAAAGCTTTATGTATCCCAATCAGAAAGTGCCACTCAGTTTATTGGATTCCATCTACTATTGCGCATAGCTCCCATAGAAGTCTCTGTAGCTCACACAAATTGTGTGGGTGAGTAACATTGTAAAGGGCACTTTTATGTAGCGAGCTTTATGTCCTTTAGAATCAAAGATTTTCTTATAAAATTCTTCATAGTTCGCCTATATTAAATGTAACCGTTAAACATTGATCTGATTATTTTTTTACTTGTTTGTGCCACAACATATTGTCAATTTTTATAACCGACTTCGCCCGACTGACATTATTTTTCCCGCAATTTGGTAGAGTTGGATAACGCTTCAAAGTTCATGATTTTCTGATTTTAGATACAAGTTTAATTCTCCAGATTCAATAATAATATTTGCTCTAAAGCATAAGCCTCAAATTTTGATATAATTTTTTTCTTTCTTACGACGCATCGTTTTCGAGATATTCGCACGCAAAAATGATTTCCACTAATTGCCTAGGGACATTTTGGAAGATTACATGCCTATTCAGCTCATTTAGCGAACTATCGAATGAATGAACTGAAGAATGAAAAATTTAATGAATGAAAATACTCGTAGTAATGAACGAAAATAGCAACGAACAATATTTCGAACGAACTGTTAAAGGGGAGACCAGCGGATTTGTGTATATTAAGAGCTTGGAGTACTCCTGCAACTGTACGAGTGCGAAAGTGGACTTGATCCATAAAAAATCGATGCTCTCGAGTGCAGGCGGAGCAAAGCATTATATGGCAGCGTTAGATGTGAAGGCAGATTAAATCCTGTCAAAGGATGGTTGACGGCAAGAACTACGTACATACATACATATGTATATAGCTTGCTGTTAAGTGTTCGATGCAACCTTGCCATCAACTCCACTAGCCGTATCAGTCGACTTGCATTATGTGTATCAAAATTCGAAACACTTGATTCGTGTTGTCAAGCAAGGAAACTCTTTCGACTTCGCCAACTACAGAGGAATTAGTCTCCTCAACTTTGTCTGGATTGGTCCGCATTAGTATGATTTTAGGTTAGAAAAATCCACCACGGCCCAAATATTTAAACCAAGGGACTTCCAATCGATACCACATACACCAACTACTACTATTCATGTTCTTTAAAGCGACCTAGGATTGCGTTTATATGTAGAAACGAGCTATAAAGTGCAATTTCTAGTTTTGGTATCCCAGCCAAACTCGTCCGTTTATGAAGAATGACGATGGAAAATGTACGCTGCTCCATCAAGGTCGATAACAACATCATTGATGCCTTTAACGTCAGGAGAAGGCTTTGATAAGGCGACGCCCTGTCGTGTAATTTCTTTAACATCTTTCTGGAAATGACAATTCTCTAGCCAACATCAGGGGTAAGATCTTTTAAAATTCTGTATAATTACTTGCATACGTACACCAACTACTCCTATTCATTTTCTTTAAAGCGACCTAGGATTGCGTTTATAAGAATGAAAGAATGCAGCGGGATGTCAGTGGTGCGTTTGTCTGTATTGAGAGATAAGTGGAATGGTGTCTTTATAGGGCCCTCAAGGTCCGTAATGCAGGGGACCCCGGGGTTAAAGGAAGCAAAACTTCAGATT
The DNA here is from genome assembly GCA_963082735.1 of Pocota personata. Classification (NCBI taxonomy): domain Eukaryota; kingdom Metazoa; phylum Arthropoda; class Insecta; order Diptera; family Syrphidae; genus Pocota; species Pocota personata. The sequence continues at coordinate 67,806,196 of OY720429.1, forward strand.
GAAAAAAAAAAAATTATATCGAAACGTTCGCCGCAATGTTTCACATTCTTGACATTGGTTCAATGTAACTATAGTTCGTGCAATGAGGAGATATACAGACCTAATGTTACGGGGATTAGTACTGAGAGAAATCGTTTGATGCAGGGCAGGACAGTCATTCATATTTTATGAATGAAAATTATCTCGACAAAATAACGCCGTTTTTTCAATGACTGAAGATTAACCAATCTAAGACAATGTCGGCCGACAGGTTGATGTTATCAGCCCAGGACATACCGCGTAAGGCAAAGTGAATGAACCTGCGCTGCACATCTTCGATTCTTATGGTTTGGGCAGCATAATAGGGCATAATAGGGTGACAATTAGCAGGCATACTCGAAGAGGGTCTAACGAAGGTGTTGAAGGGATTTTGTCACGTATGGGTCAAAGAACTCTTTTGACCAGCATTTCACAAAGCCAATTGCTGAGTTGGTTCTACATTGTCGATGTGTGATCGAAAGTTAAGTTCACTATCGCAGATAATACCCAACTCACATGCTGACGTAACTGAGCGAATGCAGTAGACCCTAGGAAGTGGTGTGAGACGTTTGCGGGAGTAAGTATTGGAATAACATTATTGACAACCGCTAGAAAATTTGTATTACACCAGATAGAGACAATATTTAGATCATCTTGCACTAGGCGGGAATCAGCGGGAAATGAAACACGTCTAAAGATATTCGTATCATCAGCGTAGACCAGAAGAACCATAATTTATTGTAAGAATGAAGATCAATGGTCTAAGATGGCTCCAGAGTCCGATACTGAAGATCTAAAACGAACTTTATATTGGCGATCCACTAGGTATGATTTCATCCATGAGATGAATCGAGGTTGGAATCCAAGGCTTTTAACTTGAGAAGAATAACTTGGTGAGGAATTTTGTCAAAAGTCTTACTGAAATCTGTGGCTACGACATCAACTTAATTTTCATCTTCCAAAGCTTTAAGTGTACTTGACACGAATTTGGTTAAGTTGGTGGTTGTTGTCGTACCTTTAAGGAATCCATGTTGCTTTGCATAGACGTTGGTCTCAAAAAGTTTAGGTGTGCATGAGAGCTTAGCAATTGGACGACAATTAGAAGCTTCGCTCTTGTACCCTTTTTTGTGGATAGTGGTAATGAAAGCTTCTTTCCGTAATTGAGGAAGAACTCCATGGAAGATTAAAAGTTGTTGAAGTGCAGTGAGTGCTGCGTCAGATGATTGACATGTTTTTTTTTTAATACGCGGGATAGTTGATTAATCTTATTAACAACCACTGACGGGGTTATATCCACGGAGACAAGGGAGGTTTGTGCTGAGTTGTTCAAATAGCAGAAATAATCAAGATCAAGTTCAAGGACGTGGTCAGCAGACGAAGATTCGAGCGAAGAGAATTGATATCCTCATTAATTTGTTTACATGAGTTAGAATTGAGGAAAATAGAAAGGGTTGATTTTAAGTCACGTCTGAGTTCATCAAAAAGACATTTTATTATATCGTTCCGGAAAATTTTTATAACAAAATCTGTTGAACTTGGAAGTTGTTTGTCAATATATTTAAACTTTGACTTGCACAATTCACTAGAGCACTCGACAATGTGACTCGAGTCCTCTACACTTTTGGGGTTATCATCAAACTTTAGCATTTGATTCAACATTTTTTTGAAAAATAGTTTATTGTGTGTGAGCATTGAGTTTGTCGACTAAGGTACTTTATCGTAAGCAAAACATGCGATAGGGAAATTTCCTTGCACACATCACAGTAAAAAAAAATTATTTGAATAGTGTTTAAGATATACCTATAATTGACCGTTTCCCAAGACCGGTACAAATAGGATGAAAATAATTTTCCAAAAAGTCCCCTGCAAGTCACCTAGCCAGCATTAATGTCCTCAATTGTGCAATTAACATTACAGCAGAACTTATCCCTTGTTATAGGTCATTGAGTAAGATTTAGGTCAACAGACTACGACCAACGAGTGAAATGAATTGCGGTTTTTTTTTTTTTTTAGCGCGACACAACAAATTTAATTCATATGTAGGTCAACAGCCAAACGACCAACGAATGATTGGCAGATTTTATCGAGTCAACAAAAGGTCAACGAAAATGCACTTTTGAATGAGACACAAAAGATACAAAAATTAGGTCAACAAAAGGCGGGAATTGAATAAATTAACTCACGAAGCGGGAAAAAATGGGAAACTCGTCTGAACAGTTGCGACGGGACGACCATAAATAAGACCAACGTACTAGTTTCAGACATAGACAACAATTGGGTGAACATTCTATGAGATTACCAGCAAATAATTGTAATTATAAAAACAGCATATACAAAAATTGTAATACAAATACTCTGCAAAAGTTTATTCTGGGTCCAGAAGTACGAGTATAGCCACTCGATTCTACTACTTAGATGGAGGTAACTGAGTCCGTATTTCAGTTGATTTAGCCCCCGTAATATGGAATTTCTTCGCAAGGGCAATTTTGTTCTTTTAAAAACTAATCTAGACTTTAATTTAAGGTTCTACGATAAAGTTATATGTACGTGCGAGTATATCTATCAACTGTAAGGAAAATGCTTCAGTAATAGCCCTCTAAACGATTCTTATTATATTACACAGTATTATCCACCGTGTGTCATAGAAGTGGATAATACTGTTTAAAACAAGTTTTAAAAATTGTTTTATATGGTTAAGGTACAATTATCTTAGACATTATCGCCGATAGCTTCTCTGCGGCCAAGATAAGATTACCACATAATACTAGGCTAATGCACTGATCGACGCAAAGAAATTCACATAGCTATGAATTGCTGTTCTCAATCAGCTACAACCAATATCATGAGACAAAAAAAGGGTCATCCAACAAGAGGTGAGGATGAAAAGTGGTAATATTTTTATTTTAATCTGAAGTACAAACACTGAGGTTAGTAATGGAATACAATATGTCCGATTCGGCTCTGCCGTATAATTGCGGCTGTATTTCGCGGATAACAGCTCTGATATTTTCTTTTAGTGCATGAATCGTTGGTGGAGCATTGGCGTAGACTCTATCTTTAACATAGTCCAAAGGAAAGAGTCTAATGGTGTCAAATAGCACGATCTCGGCGGCCAATTGAAGTCTCCATTTCGACAAATCCTTTAACCTTTAACACAGCGTCAAACGAAAAAAGTCTAATGCTTCAATTCAATTCTTGTGTCAACTGGAACATGTAGGACAAGATCTTTATGAAAAATGCGGTACAAAGTGGTTGCAAATAGGCCCAATTCATGTGATCGACACTCTTGGCGGCAACATTTTCAGCTGACCTTGCCGGACAAACACAGTTGGAGTCTTCACATCACTAACCTGTCCGAGATGTTCAAATTTATCGAATTTTCACTATTTCAACACGTTGTGCGAGTGTGTATCGATCCATATTTAATAATCTCCTAGTTTTTACTTATCAAAAGTCATCGCAATGATAGATGAATGCTGACAGTTCAACAATGGCGCGAAATTTAAAATGACACCTCTTGTTGGATGACCCTATACTTACCTCAAACTGGTTTCATTAACGTTAGATTATTTACTAACGGTCGACAATGCATAAAAGTGCATGTGTTAAAAAACAACAAAACTTTGCCTTACACCTAATATTTAGACTGCTGTAACCTAATGTCTATAGTTGCACCATTTTCTCATAAAAAACCTGGCAATCATTTAACCATTTAACACAAAATATCGAAAATTGTTTGCGAATTTTTTAAATAAAACAGCAAAAAGAAACTTTTTAAAAATCGCGTCAACCGCATTGCAGATAAAACATCATTCTTTAATATGCGGCAAAATTTATTTCAATCGGTTCACTATTGGCTTCACAAGTTGGGCAACCGCTTTAAAAATTTTCGTTTTTTGTTCAATTTCTGGGCAGAGGCTCTTAATTCTGAAAATTCGGTCATCACATTTAGGTCATCTGGGTACTTTTGGAGGGTGCACATAAGCACTCCAATATTAGTACGGTAAGAGAAAATGTTAGACCTTAAATGTAGGTTCACAATAGAGACTTGGCTCCTAGAATCTATTCAGAAATACGAAATATAACCGATTATAATGCATGCGAGGTTGTTATATTTTGCAGACGTTATAATTATTAGTAACTATGACAACTTTGAAATTAGTCGTTCCCAGGTAGTTTCTCATAAAACTATACGAGTGCCACGTGCTCTTACAACCATTTGAAAGTAAAACACAGTTGAACAGACCTATATGTTGTTAATCTGCAAAAATTCAGATTTGAAGTCTTTTTTTTTATTTTTGAATCCGTTAAAATTAAAAAAAAAAAATTGTTGGCAATTCTCAAAATTTAATACGCATATATAGTACCTAATATTGTTTAGCTATTAATTTCGAACAATTTTTAAGAACAAGTTAATAAGTAAAGCACTGTTATACGTATTTTTCGGCGATAATCTGGTACACCGTCTGATAACATATGTCCACCATAACTCAAATATCGAATTTGATCAAAATCGTTACAGCCGTTTTGGAGCAAATCGATATTTTCAAAATCGGTCATTAGTAAAGTACCGTTAATTTTCGGGTTAAAATTAAAATTTCGATTTCACCTCGAATTGTGAGCCTACCAGCCCCAGATATTAGTTGGAAGAAAATCAGTCCAGCCGTTTACATACATACAGACAGACAGACAAAATTGAAAAATCCACTTTTTTGAGTTTCTCTATTGCAGTAATGTCAAGTTTGATCAAAATCTCGAGATTGAAGTATTTGCCCTTATATGTGCAATTAGTGAAGTACATAACTGGGTCGCACGTACTTGCACATCATACTACTCGTACATATGTGCTGCTCACTTGGAAATTACACTGGCATGAAATTTAGACGAATTTGTATTTAATTTTTCTTTTTTTTGAATGCGCTAGATTTCAAGAGAAGTCTTTGCATACATCAAATATTGGTTTTATGTGGATTGTCAACTAAATCGTTTGAGTTATACCATTTGGAAAAGTTTGTTAAATACCAGTATTTTCCAAAAATTTAATGTGCCGTTTAGTACCACATGATCAGCCCACTTCAAATAATAAAATTAAACAAAATCTTTTTTTCAATCTTTCTCAATTTTTTCAAAGTCGCCCATTAGTAAAGTACCGTTAAGTTTTTTTTTATAATTTGCACGCGCCAAAGGGGATATGAATACCCTTATATTATTACAGGACACGGGCGTTTTGTAGATAAACAGAAAGAGATTTGAAACTCAGCTGGTATTAAGTTTTTGTAAACTCCAAGGGTAGCGTCCAGATAACTGGGGAGCGTTTTTGTTTTGCTGTTATTATCATTGCTTATGATTCACAGTATTTTTGTCCGTCCTCCTGATGGCATCATCACTATCAAGTTGCATTTTCAGCCGTATGACCATAATTCTTAATTTTAGGATTAGAATGAGAATTCCAATTTCGCCTCGAATTGTGTCCTCACAGACCCCAGATATGAAGTTTGAGCAAAATTCATCCAGCCATTTATACCAGATTTGATCAGAATTGATCAAAATACCCTATACGTGCAAGTAACGAGTACACATTTTAACACTTAACCATCTCTGAAAATTGTATTGAATTTTGGTTCCCAGACAAAAGTTACAACAGTCGGAAAAAAAACGGTCAAGCATGAATGTGCTTCATGTGCCGAGAGGTTTGGTCCAATTATAATAAACTTATTACAAGATATCAGACAAACAATTATAAACTGACATTTGTTGCGGTTATACTCGTAATACTGTGCTTCACATACTTTTTTGGCTGATTTTTCTCGAATCCAAGTAAAAATAATGGAACTATACATTTTTAGAATCGGAGCATAGTCACCCTTCACTTCATACGCATATTTTACCTATATAGTCGGATGTAAACAAAATTCCAGCTTTCACTTTAACCTCCAAAACTTTACGGGGTTTTTACTTTTCCCATAAGTGTTCCATTCTTACTTTTTGGTACCTCGTAAGTATCGGAACCCTGAATATCGATTTTATCTAAATTTGGTCTAAAGCTTTTTATTCTAATGATGCAATTTTATTCGCAGAAAAATTTTCTAAAATGGTTTCACCTCTCATCAACAGAGTAATAGTAATCAATCAATCATGCAATCAAAGTTGTTGCTTGGAAAAAAAGGAAACTAAAATCAGTTAAATTCAAATGTATTTCGATTGAACTGATTTAGACAGATAGATAGATATTTATTTCGTTATTAAATTACAAAGGCTAGCCACCACTCAATTTACAATTCAGATATATAATATATATGATAAATAGTTCTATATCTTTCAACTGAAATATTAATTTAAATATAATAATTAAAATATATACGTTAACATTAAATACTAAAAGAGTAGGTTGCAAAAAGTTTAAGGCAATTACTTATAATAAATGATTAACTACAGATTGTTATAAATAATTAAATTATTTACAATAAATTAATGACTATCTAGTCGATGTAATGTATAAATAAATAAATAAATAAATAACAAATTCTTTAACTTCAATTGTTTGAGCACTAGCAGGTAGTTTTTTTTAGGAATTTGCATAAAAAGGCTTTGATGACGTGATTCTACTTCACTTTGTAATAATCCATTGAAAAAAAAGTGGTTTGAGTGAAAGTGGAAATAATTGTCTTAATATGAAAAATAAAAATAAAATGAGTGAAAAAACAAAAGTCGAATAATGACTTTAAAAAATTAAAAATTAAGTGTTCATGATATAGCGTGAAAAGTGGGATTCAGCAAGTCGTCAGTGGCTGATTTCATCAAAAAATTGCTCATTGCAAAGAAAAAAGGGGGCGGGTCGCAGATGAAAGACCACCAGCGCTGAAGATCGGCTTTTAAAACGAATAAGTCTGTGTGATCGATTGAAAACTGCTGAAGATTTGTAGAGGCTGGAGAATCAGATATAAGCTCACGGACTGTAAGATGAAGGCGTCAAGAAGACCTGACAAAAAAACCATTTCTAATTAAACGAATGCGCCTAAAACGTCTCTAGTGGGCTATAACGGATTGGAAAAATTTAATCTTCTCAGACTGGAGAAAGATTCAATGATGAGTGCGTGACAACAACCGTGAAACAATGAGGCTCAGGGATAATTTGGGGATGGTTTTCCTATCACGGCGTTGGACGGCTGGCTCTAATAAATGGAACGGTGAACGCAGAAAAATATAAAAAAAAAAATTCGAAGACAATCTGCCCAACATCTTTAGAACACTTATCATACTCACATAAGCTGATTTTCCAAGACGATTCTGCGCCTTGTCACCGTGCGAAATTGGTAAGTGACATTTTTGTACCTTCCCCAAAATATTAGCAAAACATTCGTAAAGTTTTATTATTGTAAATGCAAAAATTTTCTAACCGAGAATAGTATTGCAACATTAGAGTGGCCTGGAAACAACCCTGACCTGAACCCGATTAAGAACCTTTGGTCCATAATTAAAGTTCAGGGAGCGAAGAAGAAACCACCGACAATAACCGTTGGACAAATTCATTGAAAAAGTATGGTATGAGGAAATCGCACTGGATATTTTACACAGCCTGATTGATGAATGCCCGACCGGATAAAAAAAGTAATAAAAAAAAGGAAGGACTACAAAGTATTAACATCTTCAGTTCTCGAAAGTTTGAGAAGCCTGTTTCCTGTAATAAAAATCATAAACTCGAATAACAATAAAAACCATCATCATGCTTAGACATTTACTCACTTGTTTTTTTTAATGAAACTTAAAACAATTTGAAAATGTTTGTATTAAAGCCCTTTTTCCAGAAATTGATTTAATGTTTTCCGAATCTGAAATGTATTTCAACAAATTAACGTTCGGTAAAGATGGATCTTGATTATCTTTAAAACCTCCAAAATTATTCTATATACAATAAATGGCCGCTATCAACTGTTAAAGTTCGGAAGTCTCTATTGGAAGTTTTTTAAACTATGTCCAGATTTCTATGTCCGCTACTGTATATATGTATATAATGAATGAATATAAAAACCAAAATAATAATAATAATAATAATAAATAAAAACAAAGTAATATAAAATAAATAATCTGCAGTCTTATAGAAATTCAATGTTAACTATGATAAATTATGTTTAATTCGTTAACTAGAGGGTTATCAGAGTACGTAGTTACATCTTCTATTAAAAGTATCGATTAGTTTGCGAATACTAAAAGAGATCAATTAAACATTAATGCCATCATGTAAGTCGGAGGTAGAGTGATGCCATGGAAGGTTTAACATCATATTTAATAGCTTATTTTGCTGTATTTGATGTTTTTTATATGACCTTTAGCACAATTACCCCATATTTGGCAACCATTTAATAAAATTGCCTTTAAAATCATCTCATGAATTATTATTTCGTTCTCACTTGATAAAAAAGAGTTTTTATTTATAAATGGGTATAGAACTTTGATAGCAATACCAATTTTATGTAGCATTCTATATGATTTTAAAGGTCAATTTCGTGTCGAGATTTACCCCTATATCATATTTAACAGATGGTTCCCAGTTTATCTGTTGACCACCCCACTGTTAATTGGCTTGACGGCAGAAAGCAAGACTTTCTTTTTCTTGTGAAGAAGATAGCCTACGTCTCTTCGGTATTAACCATAATTTTCCATTTGTTATAATAATTACTTAATATTTCCGCTGCATTCTTAAGATTCGTATCAATATTAAGACCGGAAAAGATGTGACGAAAATATCGCAGTATCGTATCTATATAGTATAGCGAATGCACATTCTGGTAACTGTGGGGAATCCGATGTGTACAAATTGTACAAAATAGGCCCCAAAAATGAACCGTAAGGAACACCTGTTCTAATATTTAAGAAATTTGACTATTATTCACATATACTCTAAAACAACGACTGCACAAGAACCTTTTGACAATTTTACAGGTGAAATTAAAATTGAGCATTTTATATAAAAGCCCGCTGTGGCAAAGTGCGTCAAAAGTCTTTACAATATCATACCTAAAGCCAAATTGCTAGTCAGGGAATATATTTTGCTCTTCAATAATTCTAAATAGTTTTTCTTTTAAAATCCTCTTATATATTTTGCTTAAGCTACTTAGTAAACTAGGACTAATAGGCGTATAACTTTGTAGTATATCAGTAGGCTTTCCTGCCCTTGGAATAGCCACTATTTTGGCAACTTTCCAGGAATTCGGGAAATATTGCGTTTTTAAACAGGCGTTTATTAAGAACTCTAAAAACTTAATGCCAATTTTTTTTTATTATTATATAATTAATATTGTTATTATACTCGTTTTTTTTTTAATTTGCAAGCTGTCTGTGAAATATATGATGTCTGTTTCAGATACATATGCACTTGACGGTGTTTGCCGAGTTAAATGACTATAATAGGATGTGTACCCTGGTGTTACTTTCTCCTAAGTGCTGAGACACAGAATGGTTTTGCACAAACTTCTGACTAAGAGCATTAGCCTTATCAATATCAGTGTAATAAATAAAATATCATTGTTTTTTAGGTATGGGATTTGTTTGTTTTTATTTCTAACAACTTTCATAATATTCCGGAAAAGCCTAGATGCTTCATCTAAAGTGCTTAGTTTTATGTTCCACTCTACATTACGTTTATTCTTAATGAACTGTTCAACGTTTTTTATTTTTTTGGTTTATTTGCAAACAACAACTTTGATTGCATGATGTAGTGATTGCATATAGTGTTTTTAGGAAATGTTTTGGGGAATAAAATTCCATTATTAGAAAAAAAAGTTTTGGACGAAATTTCAAGAAAATCGCATTTAATTTTGGGGAGTTGTAACTTCTGCCGGCACCAGAAGCATTGTTTTAGCTTTTTTAGCTACCATAACTCAACCGTTACAGCGAACACAGTGATGACACCCCTAGGCTTTTAGGTGGAAGCCAGAGCTAAAGGGGACCTTCATCACTACTTTTAGTTTTCTCGACCTGAAATTTCGTGCAAAGAATAACTTTTTTTTATAAATATCGTACAAAAAACAAAAAAAATGCATTTTTCAAAAAGCTTCGGCCATAGGTACATCTAGTTTTGTTTTTTACTAAAAACAAACATTTTGCAAGATGCGAGTAATTACGAAAAATTAGAGAAAAAAATTAATATATATGTTCGGGCTATAACAGCCCATACAGGATCTGGTCTCTCGTGGTATGCGTTTTATACTTTTCAACACGAATGAAAGGGACGTACAGTTTATTCCCGTTTCCGACGGGAATAATTAAGAAGTTTTTTTTTATAAAAGTTATACTCTCCTTTGTTTGTCAGACATTCGCCAGAGGTTGGACCGTGAAGACTTTTTTGTGTTTCTGGGACTCGAACCTGAGTAGGTACATAGATTCACACATAGCCGCTGCAACTGAGTAAAATTTGTGGGTCTTATGTCTCCGCTTAGGAACAAATTTTTTATAGAATCGACCATTAGTAAAGTGCCGCCAATTTTGGGGATAAGTAATCCACAGAGCTCAGATATGAATTTTAAAGAAAATTCGTCCAGCCGTTTAGGCTGCAGGCGGACATACTTACATACAGACATACAGGCAGACAACCATACAGACAGAATTGAGAGACAAACTTTTTGGAGTTTCTCTATTATGATAATGGCAAGTTTGATCAAAATCTCGTTATAAATCCACCTTCTTGTTTTAACTTTCTGATCTAAAAGAAAGTAATTGTTTTCGTGAAAAATTCGATCTCGAGATATTGATCAATCTTAGCATTACTAAAAGGTGTCTCGCAAGATTTGAATTTCGCTACATTTGTGCGGTAAAGTGTTGCCAAAGAAAAAAAAGACAGAGTGACAGCTGACAGTTCAGGCTTATTGAAACTGGAGTGCTACACGAAAGAACAAGCGTTTCATTGTTGTCTAATATTTTAAAAATAATGAAGGTTTCGCAGCTACAGTTCGCAATTTTCGGGCAAAATATAGTCGGAATAGTGATTTAACTTCATCAACTGTGAACAGATTAATTCAAAAACTCAGGGAGACTGGACAGGGACAGTGATCTTAGACACTCTGGTCGTCCTTCAACAAGTCGTTCAACACAAAACATTGCAGTTCGTGAGAGTGTTGTTGATAGTCCAGGAACATCAATCCGGCACAGTGGTTAAGAATTGGACATTTCGAGAAGCTGTCTACAGCGTATTCTCACGAAAGATTTGCGTCTTCATGCATATAAAGTACAATTGACTTAAGAACTGAAGAAAGCGAGGAGAGTTCGTAGAACGCACAGCGAGGAGAGTACGTTGCATGAGTTATTTCCTGGTCGTTAATTTCCCCTTTTGGTAATCAAAATTAGCCGCCCAGATCATGCGATTTAACGCTGTTGGACTTTTTTCTTTGGGGGGGGGGGGGGGGGCCACCACCACTCACGCCTTGAAGGAACAAATTGAGCGCCGTATCAACGAAATTGAGCCACATTTATGCAAAACGGTCATGGAAAATTTCGACAAAAGAGTGCGTATGTGCCAGCAAAGCCGTGGAGGCCATTTACCCGATATGCTATTCCATACATAACCCTATACTGTATACTTTTTGAATCAATAAAACACTTACAATTTTTAATCAAAAGCCTGTGTTTTCTCTCAAAAGTATTTCTAAACGGCTGGACGGATTCACTTCAAACTTCAAATCTGGGGTCTGTGGGCTAATGCCTACAGTAGAAATTAGAATTTTCATTCTAACTTCAAAATTAATGGTACTTTACTTCAGGCCAATTTTGGAAAAGTGCAATTTTCCTCAAAACGTCTTTAACGATTTCAACAAAAATTTATATCTGAGGTAATAAGGACGTCTGCAATAAGACTGCTTGCCTAGTTTTTCGCTGGAAGAATTCTGTCAAAAACTGTTTTAGAAATTAAATAATATAATTCTATTCTTATATTTGAAGAGCCTTGATACAGATTAGTTGCAATTGTCAGCACTTTGACGAAGCTTCTTTTTATTGGATACATTTGAAATTTAACAATTCACTAACGAACACCACATATGGAGCAAGTACGTGCGACCCAGTCGTGTCCTTTATTCTTTATGGTCTAGGCATATTTTCGCATATGATATTTTTTCAATGCACCCTATTACCTAATGGTTAAATGAATAGACTATGTATGTAGATGCTTTAAATGCAATATGGTTTATGTGGATATTATTCGCTATCGTTAATTTGTATAAATTCGATCACATTTATAATTTTATTAAACATGACAAAGAACCCTAAAACAGATCATCGCTTTAGGAAAATTTGAAGAAATTCAAATAGTACGATCCACTCGTGCACTTTAATTTTGAATGTTCCACTTAGGACTGTATCGTTTAAATTTATAAAACCCAACGATGGAGTGAAAGGAAAGGGTATGGGGGAGAGATAAAGATGGCCATTAGTAGTTTTGAAACTTTACAAATTTTAGGGGTCTGGAAATATTGAGGACAAATCATTCTACATTCGTGTTGAGTGGTTAAAAACGATCTTCTGAATTTCACTGTGCGTTTGAAACCCGGCTGTGAGATATAAGGGTGTACAGAAGATGCCGTTTGTGATGGAAGTGCCAGTACAGAAGCGATATGCATCCAACATTTCGGCGGTGTTCGAGCGAGGGAATTTGAATACAAGTAGATTGGTCACCGATTAATATGCATGCTTGTCGCTGAACACGTTTGAATAAACTCATGTACAGATATGGACATTAAAATTGAGACAGTTATAATTTCTTGAACTAAAGCCAAATAAAAACAACAACTCTCAGGCGAACAAATTCTAACCGTTGTCACCAACATACTCGTAGTAAGATTTTTTTATGAAAAATAACAGGACCGTTAGTTTGAAGTTGTTTGTTTACTGAATGCATACTAACAGTTTCTCCCAGAAAGAGTTTTTTTTTTGTGATCAATTATTTCCTACAGATTTTACTTTTATAAGACAGTAAGTGCATTCTGAAATATTTTTATCAGTTCTGAATTTAATTAATTAAATTAAATTAAAATTATAACTTAGAAAAGCATGGGCCACGGAAAACACTGCACCTCAGAAGAGGAATCTGCTATTTTAGCTTTACGTAAAGAAGGAAAATCGATACGAAAAATAGCTAGGATTGGGCGATCTCCCAAGTTAGTTGAAAATGCAATTAAGCCACCGAGAGTCAAAAAACAGTTTGAACAACCAAGAAAAACAACTGCAAAAGAAGATCGCAAGATCATTCGTTCTTCCAAAAATGATCCTTTCATCAAGTGTTCAAAAGATATTAGAACTGAACTACAGTTGAATATTTCTCATAGAACAGTTCGGGGAAGACTTGTTGAAGGTAATTTGCACGGAAGGATCGCCAGAAGAGTGCCTTTTCTAAGGAAACAAAACATTGCATCTCGCGTAAAATTCGCTAAGGATCATCTTGATTGGACTGGACAAGAAGGAATAAAAAAATGGATAAATGTTTTGTGAACTGATGAAACGAAGATCAACTTATTCGGAAGTGATGGCAGACAACCTGTTCGATGGCCATCTTTGAAAGAACTCAACCCACAATACACCCAGAAGACAGTTAAGCATGGAGGCGGAAGTTTTCTATTGTGGGGCTGTTTTTCTTGGTATGGGATCTGATAGAAGGCAAAATGAATCAGGTAATGTACGTTAATATCATGAAGAACACTATGCTGCCTCATACCGAAGAGAATATGCCTCTCAGATGGGTTCTACAAAAGGAAACGACCCGAAGCATTCTTCAAAATTTGCGAAAACCTACTTCGAGGATCAGCAATTAATGTAATGGAGTGGCCATCTCAATCCCCTGATTTAAATCCAATAGAGCATTTATGGGGAGATTTAAAGAAGGTGGTTGGGAAGCATTGTACCAAGAACAAAGCCGAATTGTGGAAGATTATTCAACATGAGTGGTCCCAAATTTCAGTCGACAAATGCCGTCGATTAGTTGACTCAATGCCTAATAGGTGTCAAGCAGTTATTAAGAGCAAAGGTCAAGCAACAAAATGTTAATTTGTTTTTTTCTTAAATCAGAACTGCTAAAATTTTAATTTTGATTTTTTTAATAAGTGTCTCTATTTTAATGCCCATGACTTTTTTTTGCGTTTACTATTATACAAAAAGTTATGTCAAATTTCGTTGTTTTTTTTATAAATTTTAGTACAAAAAAAAAACAAAACGAAGAAACGGAAGTCCAAATTTGACACTATTTTCTCCTTTTCAGTTAATAAATATATGAATTCTTTAAACAATGTTTAGTGTCTCTATTTTAATGTCCATATCTGTATATATAAATAAATGGTACTTCTAAGCTATATTCTGAAGAAATTTTCGAATTCATTAAGAATCTTCTGTATCCACTTTTATAATTTGCCCTGATTTTGTCAATTTTCCTTCACTGTTAACCACGAAAAATGCGCCTTATCATTGTCAATAATAAATTAGGTTTAAATATATATTCTCATAGAAACTAAATTGGCCGACAAAAAAACCATTAAACGGTACTCTTTCCATATTCTCCAAAAACAAACCGAACACACTTACATAAATGCGCGCGCATATTGTATTGTAAGTTGCATGGATGCAAATGGTTGAAATATCTCCGCAAAATAAATCCAAAATGAAAATGAGAGAAATTAAAAATTTAAACAAAAACACAGTTTTCTCTCACGAAAATACATACAGTCAAAGAAAACTTAAATTTCATTCTCTCGTGGAAATTGAAACAACAAAAAGAAGAAGTAAAAGTCTCCAAAGAAAACTAGAACACATTTAGATAAAAAAGAAAACCAAATGAAAAAAAAAACAATCTCATGCTCGTGACGTGAGAGAAAATCGCCCATTTTACTAAAAATACACATTTTGCCAAAAATACGATTTAAATTCAAAAAGAAAAAAAATCGTATTTTCCCTGAAAGAATATTTTGTGTGTTCATCAATATAAATTTTCCTCCTCAGTTTAATAGTGGCGGTTGGGTATATGGTACGTGTTTTTTTCAAAAAAGAAGAAAATTGCAACGAACGGATATCGGTGTAAATTTTAACTATTAACAAAAAAAAATATTTTAAACTCGTCCTATACATTTTTGTTTAAAGAAGTGAACGAACCCAGTGCGTAAAAGGATTTCTATTCAATCTGCAAGAAATTAACTATGATATAAAAAAATAAAACTTATTTTTATATTAAGGATTAAAAAAAAAGAGAGAAAAATTAAATTTAGCAAAAAAACACACATTTGTGCGGAATTAAAATCGTTAGGAAAAATACTGCATAGATATTGAAAGTATATACTCATATGTATGAGTTTGTGTAGTGTACCTACAGTATATAACTCTTAATTTTGTAAACAGAAATCTTTCAAAAACAGTTTTAATAATTAAATAATGTATTCCATTCTAATATTTGAAGAGCCTTGATACAGATTAGTTGCAATTGTCAGCACTTTGACGAAGCTTCTTTCGTGTTCTTTGTGGTCATCTGTAATAAATTATACTCCTTAATTGCGTACATTACTCTGGTAGCCATAGTTAATAAAGATTCTTAATTTAATTAAGAAGTACATACATACCTAAATGTACTATAAAAAGGTTGAATAAAGGTGTTGAAAAATACTCATATTCTACTTTCATTTCCTTTCGTGTACAAACGGTTTATTAACTTAATCAAAGATTGTACACAGATTTCTTATACCACTCGGAAGATTGTTCGATGTGTCATAGATATCAATATACATACACATGTATGTATGTATATACTCTAATCTGTATGATACAGGGGCTGAGAAAAATACTGCATAATTTTTTGTAATTGTTCTAATCCTTTGGACATAGTACTTTATTTGTCCATTGGTCCACAAAAAAGGCAACATTTCTCTTCCCTTCATCTATCGATTATATCCAGTAATATTCCTTCCACAATAGATGACTAAAACATGTATGTACGTATCATCATTACACTATTACCTCGTCTTTCAATTTCCTTTCTTCCCTTCTACTCGCTTTGTATGCTGAACATTATAAGAGTAGTGGAAGTAGCTAGACGCCGGAACATTATGTAAAAAAAAACCAGTGCCCTAAGGTTATACCCAGGAAGATCTTTAGAATAAATTTCTTATGATACAGACTCTTCCGAGTATATTGGGTACCAAATTATCATTAAAATACGATATAAAAACATTAGTTCGTATATCTAGTGTTTTGAACAGGAACTGAAAGCCGTGAAGGTTCTCTCCGTCATATGAACGTTTTTTACAAGGTTTGGATATTAATACAAACTTCACTACTTAATGGTTTTGTGCAATCTTTCCTGTCATTGGTTGGAACCTTTCAGCAGAATTGGAAAAATTCTATTCAGACGAATCGACCTGTACGATGCTATCGGAAAAATACTTAGTACGACAGACTACCAATGCAAAACTTCAAAGGTTCACGAAATTTTGAAATCTCTTGATCTGCAATGTCCAGCAATGCTGACTTGTGAGATTTATAAATTGCCAGTGAGACTGAGAATTTTAGTTTTGGCGGAATTTATCTTCAGCCCCACCAAGTTTTCCTCCTCCAACAAACTGGTGGAGATTTGATGCAAGTAATCTTGCCTTGTAGGGCAAGCTTTATGTGTTGTTGCACCGCCGTTTTGAAACCAGAAAACCAAATTCCAGTTCAAGAAAGTTTTACAGCATATTGGCATTGACGTTGACAGAGTTCCCCCCCATATCCTCAAACAAATATGATGCAATGACGCTGCCACAATCACTCTACTCGTGTGGAGAGATTCATCGTGAATCAATTACTGCATATTCAATCAAATGAGGTTCATCGCTCATGAATAAATTAATCAACAAATCATGCTTTCAGCTAAATTATGTACGGGCTTTTTTGTTATTGCCCACAAACTTGTCTAAGACATCTGCAATTCTTTCTAGAAGATGATGTCTTTCTTATAGTATTCCGAACTGAGCATCTATTTGGTATTTTATCACATTATTGTTGCGTCAAAATCTTAAAATTGTCAGCGCCCGAATTAAATGACTGTCAACAACCAAATTAATTGCCGTAATATCTACTGGCCCAAATCAAGGCTACCCAGACCCTGAACTTATATTTTGCCTTTCTGTCTCTTATTCTAACTTGTCCTCAATAAAATTTATCTAGGTTCTTTCTTCCTAATGCCTATTTCCCTGTTCGACCATTGGCATTGGAACTTGAAATTACAGACTTTTTTTTCTTTTTTTATAATTCCATTTTTTAAACAAAAAACTTATGTAAGCAATTATTAATTTAACTTCAAAGAGACGTCTCATTGTCCAAAAAATTAAAAGTTCAAATATCTTATTATTAATTTGCAAAATTATTCAAGGCTCTTGATTTATTATTTCCTCTTATAACAATTTAAATATAATCATTTAATACTATAAAAAAGAGAAAACATACATATCATTATCGCAGCCGAAGTCCATCTTTTCGATTCACACACACACGCATAGAATTTTATTTATTTATTTTAACGCCGCACTGAAGGAGATGAAATTTTCTATAATTAAAATTTGTTTTTCCAACTTCCATTGGAAAAAAATTTAATTTCTTTTTTTGTATAAAAATTTAATTTTTCTCATCTTTCAATGGTCAAAAGCGGATTGTATTGAAATATAATTCATCATTGCGCAGAAGAATTCGATTAAATCATAAGGCTTAGTCACACCTTTCGCGATAAATATACTTTTTTTTTCGGAAAATTCAAGAAAATTTTAAATATTTCTGCGTCAATTAAAATTAAAGAGCATCAAAAATTGAGAAAAAAAAAATCAAAACACAGCTGTTGTCTGTGATGAGAAAAATCGTGAACGCTTTCTATAATAGTTTTTTTTTTTGATTTTTTTTCCTTCCTGATTTTTTTTCGTTTAGTTCATTGTGCTAAAAATAGCATACGAAAAGTGTGTGAAAAGCGAACGGAAGAAACGACGCGAGTACACAATCTTTACGAAACGAATATGTATCTCGTGTAAGAAAAAACTCAAGTTAAATCGTAAAAAAGTTTTTTTCTATTGTGGAAAACAAAACAATTTACGTGTCAAATCGAAAGAGTAAACAAAAGTTTAAAAACTTATCGTCGCAATGCCCATTGGTAGCACAAAAACTACAACAGCCAAGAGTGATAAGTCTGCACCAGCATCGGCCTCAAGTGGCCCTGGAGGTGGTGGTAGGACCACGTTTCGCCCACCATGGGTAAAAGCAGATGTTCCTGAAGCCAAACCGAAAACAACAATTAAAACAACAGCCCCATGGGCTAAAAAAACCGCGACAGCAGCCGAAACTTCCAATGATGTTGCCAAGAAAAATGGAGAAACACCCAAAGCAACCCCGTCATCTAACAAACCAGCAGCTACAGGCAAAGTAGTCATACAAGCAAAACCATCAGTTGAACCAGCACCCCGCAAGGAAGCCAAATTGCAATCGCGTGAGATTAAAGTGCCAATCATGACAGAAAAGCGTAAGCCGGTTCAGGAGCCACTGATAAAACCTAAACCAAAGAAACCACCAACTCCGTCCGAGAGTGAGGAAGAAGAAGAAACAGAATCTGAATCAGAATCGGAGTCAGAAGAGGAGGATACTCCGCCGCCAAAAAAACCTGAAACCGAATTGGAACGTAAATTCCAAGCGGAAAAACCAAAACTGCGTCCCGTTGTGGTAAAACGTGACAAATCTGTAAGTAGTACACAGAAAAAGCGCGAAGAGGACGACGATGATGAAGCAGAAGAGGGCGAAACCGAAGAAGACCGTGAACGGCGACGACGCTTTAAATTGGAACGCCCTAAACTGCGTCATGTAGTAGTGAATAAGGAAAAATCGTTCAACAAAAGTACAGATGATTTTGATAAAATTCGGCCGGTTTTGAAAAAAGTTCAAAAAGTCGATGATTCGATTAAGGAATCAGATTCGGAATCAAAACCAGAGTTTAAAGATAAGATTTTGAAGAAAGTAACACCAATCAAAAAGGATCCCAGCAAGCCGAATGGTGAGTAATACCAAACGATTTGGCTTAAATAAACGCCTTTTTTCTTTGACCTATAGTGCTTGGTAGTAGTGCTGGCATAGTAATAAAGGAGCTTAGAAGCTATTTTGTTTGATTGGTTATAATTTATTAATTGCAAAATAATTTCAGTTATTTATGAGTCTTCAGAATCTGAATCGGAAACTGATGATACATCAGAATCTGAGTCGGATTCCTCCGGTCCAGATGTTAAAAAGAAAATCGTACCTGTTCCCCCTAAGCCTCAGACTAAGGCCCCAGCTATAAAAGGTGGTATACAAACCACACATACATACACTGTACATATGAACACGTTCAGTCAATCGTACAGTAGAATTTAACATTTTATAGTTTACTTATCATTATCATTAATCTGATCTTGTCAAAATTAGGGTAAGGTATCAGCTCTTTCATACTCGTATGGAATGCTTTAAAATTCCATTGATCTGACTTTGGATTTCAATTGTGGCTGAATCTATTTAATGACACAACTTTGATATTTAAAACTATTTTACAGTTTCATTTTGTAGCTATCAACCACAACACTCTATTAAGCATACTCTTACGAGTAGTTTACTTGCGTATTTAATTGATCTATGGCACTACGAATAGATTTCATATATAGGTACATACGAGTACACATAAATACATACACATTTCCCGAAGATAGAATTACTTTGGTCGGCTTATATTTTCTAAAACTAGAAGCCCTTAAGACGAAAACTGGTATTAAGCAACAGATGTTAACTAGCTTGCGGCAGCTCACCCAAAATTGCGCAAACACAGAAATTGTATCTCACAGTCATAATAGAAATTTACTCCGTTTCGTTCATATTCGTTTTCAAATATTTTAAATTTTTCATTCAAAAAAATTTGTCCAGTTCCTTTTCCTTTCGTTCCTTTTACTCGTAACTTTCTCCCTATTTCGATTAATTGTTAGTCTGGAGAATAAAGGATTATATGATAGTTTTGGAAGGGTGTTTTTCTGATATGAAGGTAGTTTCGTCAAGAATTTGTCAAAACCGGATGGAGTGTGGGTAAGGTGGGGGGTCATATTTCAAAAAAAATTTAAATCATCAATACTGATCACCTAACTCAAGAACGTCTGACTGTTGATTAAATTTGACTCGTAAGTTAAGACAGACTATGGACATCGGAGTAAAATGTGTAGAGGGGTTCCTAAAAAATGCTTTATCTCTATTAACTGAATGCAAGACAAGATAGAATGTTTATTGTGAAACTACAATTAGCTGCGAGAAATTGTGACTTGTGTTTAAGCTGGCTTAAGTCTATAATAGAGAATTATTGCTTTAGAAAGAACTTAAGCGAACTTTTCATTAAACTCTGACATTTGTTTAGGTTTGTTGATGCCTATTTTAGTTGGGCCTTAAAGCTAATTTTAGAGTTTTAAACCTCGTAAGTCATTCAAATTGCTGTAACTCTTAATCTAAAATAGATTTTTATATTATTTTGCTGAGAATTGCCTAAGGTGACTCTTACACTAGAGCAATAGGTAATAAGCAACTGACAACTGGAAACAGACGATATTGTTGCTAAATCAAGTATAAATAATTTAAATCTACTCTCCGTATTGGATTATATCTACATAGAAGTGGAGTGAATTGTTTGATATGTTCGATATACAAAAACGTCCCCTATTACTATGTTAAGTTTCTAGAAGTTGTGTGCTTATATTGTGATTATAACCGTCCCGTCCCGTCCCGAGTACAGCAAGTTAGTCGCGTTCCGTTGCTCAGTGTGAGAGAAGTTCAAAATAATATTGTTTGTTGCCTGAATAATTGAGAAAATATTTAATTTTAAGAATTATTTATTTTATTTTATTTAACACTATTACTTTTAGAGAACATTTTAAAAATTATATTTTGTTAATTACATAACAACTTCATAAGACCGGAACCCTCGTATTGAGAGGCAGTCGTCCGTCTGTCTAACCATCCGTTTGCCCATCTGCCTGTCACAGCATTATAACTTTTGAACCGTAAGTCGTTGAAACTTGGACCAGAGTTGAGTTTTCAACTTGTAGCTGAACAAAGGAATTTCGATTCATGCAGTAGTTAAATAACATTTGATTGATAATTAAAAGGCCCACACTTGAATCCAATTGACAACTTTTCATTTGTTTTATAAGCTAAAGTTTATGCCATGTAATGCGATCAGGACTATTCACACCCATCGCGTAACGACGAGTAAAGTCGCTCCCAGTGCGCAATACTCCATTTAGTAATATGTGTCGCGATATATGCACATACGTTACCGCTGCCACTGCCGCTACCTCTATATCCTTGGTGTGCGCAAGGCTTTACTTGTGGGTAAGAGCAACCTCTTGTTTCACATGATTGTTGCAGTTGAAGTCCCCCATCTTGAAAACATTGCGGATCAAGGGGTATTTGCTGTAGTTTTTCTCAATTATTTCGGAAGTGGTTGATCTTAGATAAAATATGCAGAAGACCAAATCTACAGTGTCCGATGTCTTTTCGTTTCTAAGCAAAAAAGAAATTGACTCTTCAAAGAACAAAAAAATGCAGATAAAATAACTCGGCTACACTCCTCAAGTGTGCGATCTAGGTGATCTGGAGTGAACCTTCTTCTCTTTACTCGGTGGTGTCTGGTCTAGTCCAAATTTTGACCGATATGCTCTCAAAGCAGAATCTTTCACTTGTCTTCTCGTTTTTCAGTCCCTGATGTCCAGTTTTTCGGCCTGCAAGAACTGATCCCTAAGCCCAACCGTATTTAGGTAAATAAATCAATCTCACACGTTGTAACACCTTCTGGTCCCCATTTCAGGTATTTTAGCGTAGGCGACAGTCTCGTAGTTTATCCATACTGCACTTCATAACCATTAGGTCTACAGAAATGTCCTTATAACTATCGGCATCTTAACGCAAAACCACAAGTTCAATCTGGTTCGAAAAGCATGCCACAGGCAGGCAGAGAGACAAACAGATAAACTACATTTTGATTACAGTACAAGAATTCGACCTTATCTGGAATACGATTTTATGAAGAAAACTTCAAAACGAAAATCCAAGTCCTCTCGAAATAGTTTTTTTTTCTTTCTCCCAATGCACAAACAAGTGAAACTTTTTTTGTATAACGCTACCTAATTAGTTCACATTAACGCATTATTTTTTCCCTTTCTAATTATGTTGAACACTATGCCAAAAAACAACTTTCTGACACTAATTTAATCACATCATTAAGTGAATTGGTTGATAATCACATAAAAATGATGTATAGAGTTCTACATATCTTTTATGATATATTTATACTTAAAGCTAACATCGCTAACCACAACAACACTGTATTGATAAATAGACTTCAGTTTTTGGGGTTCACACATTAGGGGAAGTCCTCAGGTTTATGCTATAAAAATGTCTAAAGGTCGAACGGGAATGTTCTTCCCCAGCGTGGTTATTCGCCACGCAATTTCTGCAAAACATTTTCTATAAGGTGCAACACTCGCTGTTGACTACTTTTTTTTATTTTAGCACAACCGATAGGGATTCCCCCAAAGAGGTATATTCATACACACAAACTACTTCAGTATTATTTACTCACGTCATTGACTTGCACATTGCACAAAAGGATTAGATTCGAGTACATAAATACTTATAACTATAAGTGATATTTCTTTGAATATACAATTGACTCAATGGTGACTGTTGGAATAAAATTAATAACATTTAAATTATCTCAGATCAGAGTACAAGACAAAAGTAGCCAATGCAACTAGCTACATCTTTAGTTGAGCGTGACTAGTTAAGATCAGTAATTACTTATGTTGATTGAAAGTTGAATTTCACTTATTTATACTATATATCAGTGGCGGGATACCCACGAAATTCTTTTGTACTAGAGATGCCTGTATTACGGGTGACTGAATTTAAGATGTCCGCATTTGGAATACAGGATTGGAGAAGCCTGTGCGTCTAATGTCTTTATACTACCAGAGTGCAAAATTTAGTTCTATTTTTTAACAGTCTGAGTGGCTTTGACTATGGGGATCTTGAAAGCAACGGGTTCATGGGAAGTATCGAAAAGAAGTTTAACGATTTCTTGACGGACATGTCATGTTTATGTCACTATAGCGGTAGTGCATGACAACATTTCAATTTGGAACAAGTCCAATTATAAGTTCCTTTTTTATTTTCCTCCCCAAAAGGTCATAACTGAGCACAAATTTGTGCCCATTTTGACGTATAGAAATTGAAAATTGTAACTGACGAAATTCAACCAGAGTTTGTCAATGATTGAACAAACTTTTAAATGTAGGCATTGTGAAGACTGCGGTGATTTGTTTTGCGTTAGAAATTAAAACTGACATTTTTATCTATCCATCACATGTACGAGTATATAAAATAGAAACATATGTATATATATATTAAAAGAAAAGATTGAAAGGAGATTCAATTGTTTCAATCTTTTGGGCACATATGTACCATGCTTCATACGTCAATGATTTTTACGTTGTGCTGATAACCAGATAAACTAGTATCGACATCGTCTGTAATTATTCTAAGAGCAACAATTGGTTCGTTTTATAAAAGCTTGTTTATGAATGATGCAGTTATTTGCGATACAGTATACACTCGTAAATATTTAATTTCTAATTTATATATATTTTTAAAACACTTTCCACAATGCATTTATTTTAATTTACATAATGTTAGCAATAACGCTACTAAGATTGTTGCAGCTGCCAACATGTATGTATATGTATGTAATGTACATTGCATATGTAGCTTAATGGAAACCGGTTTAACTGTGCATTGCTTGAAAACTATGCGTCCTATGGAAAAAAATTTGTTATGGTCGAAATTTTAGTTCTTAAAATTGTCTTCAAGATAGATACCGAATTTTTTTAAAATTTAAGGATCTTTCAAAATGTCCGACTTTACCGGGAAGTTGATGAAAAAATCAATTTTGAGTGTGAATATCTCGCAAACGGAACGTCCTGTGAAAAAGTTTTTACGGTATTTTAAGGTGAGGTCTTCCTTTACCGCATCGTACCTACGAGATGGATTCGAAGACTTTGTGGCCAGAACGATGATGTCCATTCGCTCTTCATGTCTTAGCCATCTCAGGCGATAGATTCAGACCCTCATGACTAGGTCGATGTCGCTGTACGACTGGTATAGTTTTTTGCTGTATCTTCGTCTCCATTCCCTGTCGATATAAACGGGACCAAAAATCACTCAAAGGATTTTTCTTTCAAAAAACCAAGGGTGTTTTCATCCACCTTTTATAACGTCCATGCTTGCTTGCCGTATAGCAGGACTTAGATGATGAGGGTCTTATATAAAGTCACCATAGTTGTCCATGAGAGAGCTTTGCTACTCAATTGCCTTCTTAGCCCAAAGATATAGCAGTTGGCAAGAGTGATTCTTCGGTTATTCTCTGCGCAGGTGTCATTGTTTCAATTTACAGCAGAGCCTAAGTAGACAAAGCTCTTAAATACCTCAAAATTGTAGCCATCTATTGTGACGTTGTTGTTCATATTACCGATGTTGACTGTCCTTTTTCGTTTATCCTCGTTAGCAGCTAAACCCATTTTTGCGCTTCGTCAGCCAAAACTAGACATGGCTCTGTATAGCTCGTCTCTAGATACACTATCATAGGCGCAAGATCCTGGCCTAAAACCACACTGATATGGACTAATCAGATTGTTGACAAATGCTTTAAGGCATTCACATAATATTGCAAATGCGCGATGTTGAGGAGATCGAGACGTTTGTATTTGGCGCAGTTCAGAGGGTCTTCTTTCTTAAGGATCGGCAATCGATTCTGAGGTTCCATTTGTCGGGCATACTTATTTATTATATTCGTATTATGAGTTGATGTATGCTCTTTACCAAATCATGTCCAGCTGCTTTAAATAGCGCTACAGTGAGACAGTCAGCTCCAGTACCCTTGTTGGATTGAAGCTTAGATATTGCTATATTCACTTCACTTTGGTCGAGTAGACGGAATTGTTGATCGTCATTGTAAGGGTTGTATCGAGCATTCTGCCCAGCAATGGAGTTTTAATCGTCACCGTCGTTTAGTCTGCTTTTTTCCAAATTTTCAGCATTCTCAGTGTTCCGTATAATTATATCCTAATTTTCGTTTCTAGTTAATACGCGGAAAAATTAAAGCTTTGGTCATACTTGAAATGGTCAGGTCTTTTTTCATAATTTACCCATAGATTTGTCTTCATATGACTCTATCGAGAACCATCACAAATGTCTGTATGACATGATACGCAGGTCATTTCGTTTAAAAACTGTCAAAATCGGATAAATTATAAATGAGATGTGTCAAAAATCTTTAAATCTTCTTTATTAGCCGCCTAGCTCAAGAACTACTACAGATTTCAGCGAAATTTGACTTGTAGACTTAGATTGACACGTTAGTAGTGCCAATTGAAAATAATTGAAATAAAATGAAATTGTATTATAGTAAGCTATGGGAAGGGTCTTAAAATACTGAGTTACGTCGGGTGTGTAGATACGTCTTTCACAAAATTATCGAAATAGGATGGAGACGAGGTTAGATATGGTGCGGTGACTTTTCACGAATATCTCGAAAAACAACGAACAAAATTATTACAATCCAAATGATGGGATTTGGATTGTTATACATATATTGACAAATTATTGATTAATTAGCACAAAGAAGAAAACATGGGTACACAGGCAGGGACCGAACATGCAACAGATTTGGTTTAAGCCACCAATGCTCTGCCAACTGAGCTATCCACGTACGTCATCTTCCATGGTCATTTCTTTAACATCACTATTTTGCTATTACATGTTGATCAGAAGAGAAATTCATAGACAGCTTAATGGAAATAATTGCCAAAGCAAACACATTTTTTGGATTTGTCGTTTATAAACGCTTTAGGAGTTGAATTTTGAGAAATGCGTGTTTCATTGTTAGATTTGCAATAATGAAATACGAAAGTACATAAATCCGGTCGAAAAAATATTTTGGTATATAAACTTTTATACCCCTTTTTATCTCCTTAGGAATTCAATATCGAAAAATCCTTTCTTAGTGGATGCCTTCGTCATGAAATGCAACTACTCTCCAAATTTCATAGTTTTAGTTTCAACGATGATGAATCAGTCAGGACATGTTTCTTTATATGTATTTAGATTAATGTGTACGTATACGAAGAACAAGTATTGCTTTTGACCTCGCTGAAATGGATAGTGGGCTGCGCCAATGACCTCAACACTTGTGTTTGGTAATGTGTATGCTTGGAGTTATGCAGGACAATTAGCCTTGATGAAATCATTTTTATATGCAACATTTTTATATTTAACTATAATATTATATTTCCAATGGTACATTTTATACACACTTACCAAAACAGCCTCGATGATGTACGCAGAAAAATCTGAAATGAACACAACAACAGGCATGTCAAATCATTCTTAGTTTTGATGAAAACATATTTCAATTCATTTAGGTCTTGTTCTAACTGAGGAATACATTAACACATAAATTTTTCATACACGGCTTAGTCGATTTTGTCACCTTCAGCATATTTAAGGACATTGCATTCAAATTTTGGACATATAGTCAAAAAGATTTTGTTTGCTCGTATTTTACAGGATGTAAAAATTCATCGCTTCTTATCAATTTTGGATAATCTGAACTACTTACGACACATATACGGAGCAAATACGCACGACCCATGCCCACAAGGTTTTACCGATTCAGATTTTTTTTAAACATATGACAGTTTCGAAAATAGGTATTTCTTCAATCCACTCCATTAGAAAATGGTTAAATCAACAGATTTAAAGCAAAACATTTTAAAAGCGTCTACATACGCTTTTAAAGGGTGTCCCAAAATTCACGCAAGAAGTAATTTTGATAAAAAACACAGGTTCTTTATTAAAAATTGTAAATGTTTTATTAATTCATTAACTATACAGTATAGGCTTATGTATGGAATAGCGTATAGGGTAAATTGCTGGCACATACGCACTCTTTTGTCGAAATTTTTCATGACCGTTTTGCATAAATGCGGCTAAATTTCGTTGATACAGAGGTCAATTTGCTCGTTTAAGGAGTGGGTTGTCGTGGGATTGTTGGCATAAACCATAGACTTCAAAAAAACTCAAAGAAAAAAGTCCAACGGCGCTAAATCGCATAATCTGGGCGCCGATGATGCCCCCAGCCCAAAATCCGCACCAAACAGTGACACGTTTTGGATGCATTGATTTCTCAACAATCACTTGTGGATTTTCTGAACCCCAAATTCGACAATTTTGACGATTAACAGTCATCAAGATGAAAATGAGCCTCATCGATGAAGATGATTTTGTTTGAAAAATCAGCATCCACCAGCTTGTTCCATAATCCATTCAACGAACTCTCCTCGTTGTGCGTTCAACGAACTCTCCTCGGTGGCTTCAGTTCTAGAGTCAATTGCAAAAATCGTTCGTTAGAATACGCTGTAGAGAGCTTCTCGAAATGTCCAATTCTGAACCACGGTGCCGAATTGATGTTCCTGGACTCTCAAAAACACTCTCATGAACTGCTTCGATGTTTTATGTGGAACGACTTGTTGAAGGACGGCCAGAGTGTCTAAGATCACTATTTGATCCAGTCTCCCTGAGTTTTTGAATTAATCTCTTCACAATTGATTCACTATTCCGACCATACTTTGTAAGAAAATTGCGAACTGCAGCTACCAAACCTTCATTATTTTAAAATATTGCTCAACAATGAAAACACATTGTTCTTTCGTGTAGCACTCCATTCTTAATAACCCTGAACAGCTGTCACACTGCCTTTTTCTTTTTGTTAGCAACACTTTACCGCACAAATGGCTCAAAACTCAAATCTTGCGTGAATTTTGGTACACCCTTTCGTGTAATATGGTTTATATGGATGTAATTCGTTATCATTCACTTTTATCGAATTCGATTACATTTGTGATTTCATTAAACATGACATAGAAAGCTAAAACAGATCATCGCTTTGGGGAAATTTGAAGAAAGAAATTCCAATTAGTGTGACTGGCAAATAATGAGAAAGTTTTGTACGACCCAGTCGTGCACTTTATTTTACCTTATAAGTACAGAAACCGGTAAGGGGACAGGTATATTTTGAAACTTTGATGACGGGTTACGCCTCTCGTGAGTGCAATCAACATTTTCTGCTTGCAAATGTTGTTTTCGTGAAGGTTTTCAATTTTGAGATTTTAATCAATTTTGGTTTTAACATTATAGAGATACTCGTACTAAAAGGGTCTACGCTGATGCTAATTGCAAACTGACTGGGTCTGCAACTTAAACTTCATATCTGGGGTTTGTAGGGTCACAATTCTAGGTGGAATCTTTATTTTTTTCAACTCTAAACTAACGGTACTTTGTCTGAAAGCATAATTATAAAAAAAAAAAAAAAAAATATACCAGGTTTTTTGGCAAAACAAATTTATAATATTTCTGAAGTCTTTCAAAATTAAATTCCATTTTCTGTATTGGCTTGGATGCAACATTGATCACTCTACTGCGGAACATACCCCTCAGTTAATCGGAATGGTTTGGAAATAATTTAATTGTCCCTGCTCCGCCTCAAAAGTTGAAGACACCACTTCCTTGAAACAAATTTTCGTGACCAAACAAATTTATTTTATTGGCAATGTTTGCCTGCAACGACATTTCACATGAATTAGGCATCATAACACATAGGTATACGAAGGTTATACGAATAGAAAGTTTTAATACTAAAAAAAATACACTTACACTAAATCTGATTCAAAGATTAGTTTAAGACGGAACCGAAATAAGTTAATTTTTTTAAATATGTTTATTTTTCACAACAAAATGTATGCAAAGCATCTAAAGATTTTAAAAACTTATTAGGTCCTATAACTTGCACAAGATATAAACAAAAGTTTGCAATGCAAACTCCCTACTTTGATGTAATATTCAATTGAAAAGTATTTGTGCGAAAGAAGGACCTTCGACTGCGTCAAAATAGAAAG
Source organism: Pocota personata (assembly GCA_963082735.1). NCBI lineage: Eukaryota > Metazoa > Arthropoda > Insecta > Diptera > Syrphidae > Pocota > Pocota personata. Next base: position 67,835,262 of record OY720429.1, read on the forward strand.
CAAAATATCTTGGCAGTCGATAGCTAAACAATGCCTATACAGCTTTCTTCTTTCTATTCGCAGTCTGTTTTTTCTTATTTTTACTTTAAACATACACATTTGGCTAAAAATAAACATTCTCGCGCTTAACCGTATGCTTGCAGACATTTCATTGTACATTTATACCTTGTTTAAGACTATAGAAGAATACGAAAAATAAGATAAATTGGCGTTTTTATTTTGTTTATTTATCGGGTGTTGCGAGCAATTTTACCAAATTTCATGTCGCAAATATGTAGCGCTCACACTCGTACTCCATCCCTCATGCAAGTGATCAACTAAGCAATTTGTCACGTTGGCCAAAAACGAACGCTCAGAATGAAACACTTGCCAAATGCGTGGGTTATTATAATTTTGAATCATGATGCTGCGAGCGGCAATCAAATGTACATTGAATTCAAAAAAAAAAAAAACAGAGAAAGTGGATATTGAGGAGGCGATTTTTCAGTCGTCCAATCGACCGATAAAATGCGTCTTTTTGGGATAAATTTTTCAACAAACATTATTTAGTGGCATTATTTTGGAACTTTTTTTTGTATATTGCGGTCTTTGACATTACTTTCAATTATTTCTACTAGATATTTTTTTTTTTTTGTTTTTAAAAAAATATTGAATATTTATCAATGAAAATGAACCAAGTTCGCTTGTGTGGGTGGTTTTGGTTTATGTTTTTAAAATTTTTCTGATTTTTCTGATGAAAGACCTTCAAAGCAAATTTATTGGTCGCAATGAAATGTTGACCTTTGCGAGCGAAAAGACTTCGCAATGCATTTTCAGGGACGAATTGGTGCTTTATTTGATTTATTGGAATTGGACTATGGTACATATGAATAAGTCTGAGTTTAGTTTTAAATTTCTGTTTCGTTTTACAGAAACTTTCACTTAACTTCGATGAATTTCGAAAAATTTCAACCGGTAGTAGGTATTTTCGATTTGACTGAATGGACATTTTGATAAAGACGTATTCTTAATCAAAGTAGCATACTTATGATATTTCAAATTTATAAACAAGAGATCCAGGCCCAAACAAAACAGTACATTGCCACTAATACTGTAATTTTACAGATAAGTGATAAAATTGGTGATGATATTGCATCCAGTAGTAAACATTTACTAATTAGTTATTCAAATGAAATCAAAACCGTGTGATGTTTTATGTTAAATGACGTAATTATTACCCAGTATAAATAACACAGAACAACAACAAAAAACCTTGTTGCAAAAAATACATATGTATGTATCTCAACAATTTTAGGATATTCTTGCGCGCTAATATGAAAATTTGTAATCTGTTTTACCGAATTGTGTCTAAATTTTGAAACAATGCATGTTCGTTTAATTTTGATTTTAGCCCTTATATTCGACTATTGTTGTTGTCTTGTTTAACGCTAGAAATCGCTACACATCTAGTGAAATTATACCCTATCCCAGTGGTCTTAAAACTAGTGTTCCACGGAACCACGGGTTTCGTAAAGGAACAGATTATTGTTTTTAATGAACTTTTATTTTTGCAATTTAATACCACTTTAATCGCGTTTCCTCTTCTGAGGTACTCGTATACTGTTAACGTAAGTAGTGAAAACTGATAACCTTGACGCCAAAGGTGCAATTTAAGTCATATGGAATAAGTAGAGGGTAATAGGTCATGTGAAAACAAAAATACGTGTCTACCTATATATTAGTGTGACAATCCAAGAAAGCTAAACTAAACAGAAAATGTGCGGACTGGATTTTTAAATTTAAACGAATTTCTTCCCCTACTTTGACAATTTACAAAGAATGTTATGTCACATGGCACCTCAACTAATCTGGACCTATACCTCAATTCCTACCTAACCGACTTTTATAATATTCATGAAATGAATGCGCACCATTTTACATTTTTATTTGGAGCTTTTCTGACTCTTACCCATATAAAAGCTTGTTTTTTGTACGAAAGATGGTATGAGTTTCCCGGGCTAGACGCCTAAATTTGTTCCATTATATCGCTTTGCCCGAAAGGTGTATGCTATACATTTGTTAGTTTGAACAGTGCTCTGCCTCCCTTACAACTTATATTAATTTGTACATTACCTATCAGATCCCAAAGTTTAATTGTATGAAATAGAATCATAATCATCAAAATAAGATCATTTTACGGAAAAAAAAATGGAATGTAGGTTCTTTTCTAAGGGGTTCCAGAGCGCCATAAAAGTTGAAGGCCACTGCTCTATCTAATAGGGTATATTATTTTGGTGTATAGTTTGTAGCATACAAAAATAGTAACAATAGGTCCCATATACGCGAACTTTTAAAAAATTCATTTTTAGAATATTTTTACTAGAAACTGAAAAATAATGTCTCAACAAAATATATAGATGTTGACTTACTCTACATTGTACAGGCCACGCCCACTTTTTGGGGACGCTTTCTCAAAAAAAAAAATATTATTTACGATGACGGTTCTTATCTTATTGTGAATATCTGATCAGAATCCGTGAACTTCTGTTACAAATGGTGGTACACACAAGTTGTAATAACAATTTTTCTAACGAAATTGGTTTTAAATCGCAGAAAGATCCTCTGAGTTGAAAGATGTCGTTGCATTTGTATTAAAAGTTCAGAATGCCACGCCCACTTTATTAAGGATAAGTTAGAAAATAATGGTATCATATACATATGTATGATCCGTTCAAAATGCAATGTTTTTATTTTCTATTTTCTAGGTCGTACAGAGAGCTGTGTAGGGAGAAATTAAAGCCAGACATTTATTATGGTCCTAAAATTCGTAAACTCATCAATAAGACGAATTTGACAAAAATTTAGGATTATTAATGAATCTTCAGCCTTGTGCAGGTTTAGGAACTTCTTAGGAAATCATAGGTAATGCAGGCAATAGCCACTTAGATAAATATCCGGACTATCTCAATGATTTTAGCGAATTGCGATGTGAAAGGTTTGACAAGACTTACATAAGGACAATGAAGGTATCAAGGCAGACTTTCATAAATCTTCAACGCAATTATTTTGAACTGCCGCATAAAAATAAATCGCATAAACAACACTCTAGCAGTGATTATCTAAATCAGTTTAATTTGTTATTGTTATTGTACCAAACACAAACCCGATACTTATTTTGTATGTATAGTTTCACATAATTTAAGATGTTTATATGTACAATCGCACAATTTGTATTTTTGTCTGCTTTCCAATAAGTCATTATCTCAAAATCCAGCAATTTAACTGACAAATAAATCAGTGTTGACGAGCGTTGATTTCAAATTAATAATGCAATTCAGTTTTGGTATAGCAATTAAAATGTAGATAGATAGATAGATCTTTATTTCGCATAAGAAACTTGTACAAAGGATTGTTACCACACATTTTACATTACAGAGATATGATATTGTATATATCTTTCTACTGAAACATTATTTATTTTTATTTAACTGTGGATTACATTAGGAAACATAATTTAAATTGAAAGAAAATGCGACTAAGACCTCCATGTAAAAATAATAAATAAATAAATGAACAGATGAATGAATAAATGACAAAGATAAGTATCTATGAGTACAAATATATGAAAAAAAAAATAAATAAATAATACAAACAAGTCGAACAATAAGTAAAGAAATAGATAAATAAATAAATAGATAAATAAATAAATAATAAATAAATAAATAAGTAAATAAATAAATTAATTAATTAATTAATAAATCAAAAAATAAATAAATAAATAAATAAATAAATAATTAATAAATAAATAAATAAATAGATAAACCAATAACAATTATTTGCTCCAGTTTATTGACGATCCATAAAGTTGCAATTGGCTGCTCGTTAGATAGCAAGGTTTTCTTTTTCGAGAAAAAAAGATGGCTTGCATTTTGTCTCCGTTCAGCTTAATTTTCCACTTATTGTAATAACTTTCTAGTACTTCCATCGCATTACGAAGATTTGTCTCGACATTGAGAGAAAATTCATGAGATGAAATTATTGCAGTATCGTCTGCAAAAATGTCTGTTTCGCAGTTAAACAAAATTGGAAAATCGGACGTAAATAAATTGTACAAGACGGGACCAAGAACAAAACCTTGAGGGACACCTGACTGAAAAAATATAATACTTGAGACGCTACTATTGACAAGGACTTTGAAAGACTTTTTTGCACTAACCTGCATAGAAATGGTGGAAAGTTGTAATTAATCATTTGTTGCAAATACGAAGCAAAGTTGCAAATACGAAGCACTTGATGGGAGGTGCTATGCTGTGGCCTGAAACCAAACTGCACGTCGGGATATACAGTGCTGGCACGCTAATTAGCACACCCTATCATACAAAGTTATGATAAGATAAAACGAATGTTAAAGTAAAACAATTTAATAAAGATCTTCAATGTTTGCTTTTATTGATATTAATACTTAATTAATTTATAAAAAAAAATTTAAAAAAAACAATAAAAAAAAAATAAAAAAATATGTGTTTTCGTAACACGCCAGAGTCTCGTCAAAGACATCTGAAAATATAAAAAAATAAATAATAACAAGTTTAAATTAAAATTAACTTATGTAAACTTACCTAGTACTTAGTTGGGTACTCTTTTTGAGTAATTCCGGCGGCACATCGTTTATTCAAGGAGCACGTGAGGCGTGCGCACTCTTCCTTTGGTATCTTAAACCATTCGTGATGGATTGTGTCCCATAACTCCTTCACATTTCTCGGTTTTAAAGCCATGACACGTCTCTTAATAATAGCCCACAAATTTTCGATTGGGCTTAGGTCTGGGCTCTGAGGGGGCCAATCCATTACCGATATTTGGTGTTCTTCAAACCACTCTTTTACAGACCTGGCCTTATGGCAAGGCGCATTGGCCTGCTGGAAAACAGCTTCCCGGTACAATGATAGCGGTAAACTCTCAAGATATGGTATGAGGTGGTTCGACAACATAGTCTTATATGCTAGAGCATCTAATTTACCTTTTATAAGGACTAGAGGTCCAACACCATGAGAGCTAAAACAACCCCATACCATTACGCTTCTTCCACCAAACTTTACCATCTTTTTGGTGTACTTGGGATCTAGTTGCTTGTTTGGAGGTCGTCGTACAAAAGTTCTTCCATCAGAACCACAGATATTAAATTTGGATTCATCGCTCCATATCACTGAATTCCATAAAGATGAAGGAGAATCCAAATGGCCTCTTGCGAATGCAATTCGCTTCTTCCTATTACCATCTGTTACCTTCGGTTTCTTAAGACTCTGGCATCCTCGAAGGTTGTTCTCCAAAAGCCGTTGTCGCACCGTCCTAGCCGCGATGTTTACACCATATTCTTGCTCCATGCGCGCTCTAATTTCAGAAGAAGTGGCAAAAGGATCTCTAAGAGCATGTCGGACTATAATGGAATCCTCTCTTTTCGTTGTTTTTCTAGGTCTGCATTTTCTTTTATCCGCAAATGTTCCATGGGTTTCATAATGCTTCAAAGCGTTTTGCACTTTTTTTTCGCGAACAATCTATGTTCCGTGCAATTTTGCTGACGTTTTGCTCCTTCTGGAACATTAGCCATATTAACCTCCTCTCCTCCGGCGTAGAACTCTTGTTTAATCCCATAACTATTTCTAAATGCACTTAAACACTTCAAAATAATACTTTATAACTCACCACAACAATAAGATGAATAAAAAATAACGGCTTTAAATGAAACGCAATTTTTTGTTTGGGTGTGCTAATTAAAATGCCAATGCGAAAGGCAATCTATTTTAAAAATAAAAAAAATATAAAGCAAAGCCTACTGAAATTTCAAAATTTGAACATTTCAAAATGTGATTAGAGATTGTTAAATATGTAATATGGACATATAATAATTTATAAATTATGTTGTATTATGAAATAAGGCACAAGTTTATTCTTTTATGAGGGTGTGCTAATTAGCGTGCCAGCACTGTATATTATAATCATTAATTATTTTTTCTTTAAGAATTCGTTCATATAATTTACTTATATTACTCAGCAAGCTTATAGGTCTGTAACTCTTGGGGATATCAGGGGGCTTTCCAGCTTTGAGTATAGGAACCACCTTGGCTATTTTCCAAGCATCGGGGAAGTACTGGATTTTTAGACATGCATTGAAAATGGCTATCAAAGACTTCACTCCAGCTTTGGGTAAATGCTTGATATACATTTTTTATTAAATCAAATCCACCCGTTTTTTTAACTTTTATATTATCGATGTGAAATCTAAGATCGTCTTCAGTGAGAAGTGAGTTTAATGGTGTGTTTGTGCTCCGCCTCCATTCCATTCGTGTGAAAAATATAACGCACACAACACGAGTGGTTGCGAGGAGCTAGGCCCTGGCACTTAAAGAGCTGTTGCGCCAAATATTTTTTTTTTGTGCTCCGCCTGTTGAAAGCCCGAATAGTGTCGCTAACCAGAGCATCATGGTGGGTACTTAAGAAAGCAAGCGCAAGTGCATTGGCTTTTTCATTATCTGTAAAATAAAAGTTTGATCCATTTCTCAAGCAAGGAAATTGTTTGTTTTTATTTTTGACTATTCTAACTATATTCCAGAATGGTTTTACATTTTTGTTTAAAGAATCTAGTTTTTTGTTCAATTCCATATTACGAAGTTGGATTAAATTTTTTGAAATCAGCTGTGTTAGATATAATTCATTATCCCGATAAACTGGCTGCCGAAATCTTTGCCAATTTCTCCTTTGAAGATATCTTAATTTAATTAGTTCTTGTATATGAGGGGGGAGTTTTTTTTTTAATTTCTTTTTTACAACTCTCGGTACAGAGTCGTCTATGGCTTTAAGGATGAAATCATTAAAGTCATCGACAACAGCATCTACTCCTTCCCTACTGGAAATATTTTCACGAAGTCTCGTTTTAATTATGGCGCGATAGAGCGTGCCCAGTTTGCATTTTTTAGGTCCTGAACGTATTGAACATTTTCCTTACCCGAACATAAAAGCTTGCATAGGACTGGATTGTGGTCAGAGCTAAGCGCGTTCAAAGATATTGGCTGCGTTATATAATTAGGACAATTAGTAACAAAAATGTCGAGGACAAAAGTAGGACATGGGGGATACAAGATCGAAATCGGAAATGAATCGGAAAGACATGAGAGTAAATTCCCCCAAACATTTGTTGAGATCGCCTCCTAACAGAAAATCACCATTTACACAAACGTTTTTTTCAACTGTCTTGCGAGCACCAGCAAAATAGAGGCAATAGATTTTAATTGTTTTATGATTATTTAATTGACAATTTAAATGTATAGCTAAGGATGTTTTAATAATTTATTACGACTATTTTCCCAACTATTGCGTATTCCAAATCCGCCTATTTACTCGTAGCTATACATCTGGTTCAAACCAGCAGAAATATTAAGAGCTATAGTTTTAAATATCAAATGGTGGGCTTTTTACTATGATGCATAAACGTTTCGTCGCTTATCTTTTTTAGACAAAAAAGACAGTCAAGAGGATTACGCTTCATGTGCCGAGGGTTTCGTTCCAGTTATCATAAACATATGAGTACATATTACAGATATTAATTTTGTGTAAATTTTAAATTTGAATGATAGAAAACATATGTACGAGTATATGTAGGTGCGAGTACGTGCGACCAATTGTTTTTTGATTATTCATACACAGATTTTTACTTGGGCAAGTTTTGTTTTCGTGAAAATTGAGATTTTGACAAATTTTGGTTTACTATTATAGAGGAACTCGAAAAAGTAGGTCTCTCAATTCTGTTTGTCTATCTGTACATCGGACTGCAGCTTAAACAGCTTTTTTTCTTCAAACTTCATATCTGGGGTCTGTGAGATAATGCTCAGAAGGGAAACCAGAATTTTCATTCTACAATACAACATACAATTTACTCCAAAATGGCTTTAACGATTTCAATAAAATTTTATATTTACCTAAGGTAAGAGGTTCGCCATACGACCAATTTACAATTTTGGACATATAGTCAAAAAAGTTGTTTAAAAAATTGTGCCGCTTCTTTTCAACTGCTAATTATTACGCTTAAATTTTAGATCTAAATAATATACGAACGAAGAGCACATATGGAGCAAGAACGAGCGATCCTATTGTACCTTTTATTTATACATTTTTTTAAAAATTTGAGTAAAAAAAATTAATAAAAATTGTCGGTGTAGAACCCTAGCCAACGACTTTAAAAAGTGATAATTGGAATCGTAAAGCCAGGATTTTTTTTTTCTTAATAAAGGACATTTTTAAATCCCGAAGCACTCGGACTCGATTTTCGGTACATAAAAACCTTAACGTGTATACAGATTCGTTTCGAACTTCATATTTGGACTCTGCGCAGTCATAACCCCTGATATGATGATAATATCTCACATAAAAAACAGTACTTTACTGTAGGCCAGTTGATAGGCTCGAATGATTTTGATAGAAATCGACATCTGAGGTAATACATATGAATATATCCAGTAAAACTACATACTTGCACCTGTACTGTATGTTGTTTATCTGAAATACTTAGCTAATAAATACAATAGAATTTTTAAAAATCAGTTAATAAGTAAAGTACCGTTATAAGTGCTTTTTGACAAGAACCTGGTACGCCATCTACTCGTATATCATACGAGTATATACTATGTAGGTCACACAATAAGAAATTAACCTTAAAGCTCCGACATTAATTTATCTGTCACTGGGAACATGAAGCATTTTCGACATGCTGTGCTATGAGTTCTATAGCTGGGGCATAATGAATCGCAGACTCATAAATATGTAAACACATCTTTTAGCACTGTGCTATACCTAGTAAAGATGCTTTAATAAGTTCAAGCCCGATAATATGAATCTTGAAGAAAAAACTCAGGGTCAAACCTCAGAGCATAAAAAAAACTGATGCTGTGCATCTGTTGGGATTCTAGTGAGTGAAACCACTGGAAGTTATTAGAGACAGGCCAAACGGTTACAACAGATGTCTGCTGTGACCAACTGACCAGTTTGGATGAAAAATTCTCCAGCTTCGTTACGCGCTTCACAACAGGAAAGGTATTGTTTTCCATCATGACAGTGTAAAGCCAGATGTCGCATTTAAGACTAAGCAGAAACCCCAGTAGGACTCATTCTACGAGTAATTCTGCTTCTTCCTCCACACTCACCTAACCCAGTACCAAGCGACTTCGACCTACTCCTGTCCTTAAAGAACTTCCTGCAGGCCACCAATTCCAAAATCCCGACCGGCTATATTATAATCGAATATAAATGAGATGGGAAGAGGGTCGTATAATTTTTAAATTTACTGAACGGGGGCGTGGAACAGGATAAAGTGGGGAAACTCTGACGTAAAGCAACACACTCAAACTATACATTTTGTTCTTGATAGTAACACAATACGTTAATACTTGAAAGAACAACATGCATTTTGTTTAAACTTTTATGCATTTAATTTAACTAATGGAAAGGAGATATAAATTAATATTATGCATGCGAATAAGGGTATAAGCAAAGAGTGAAAGAAGTAAATCTCCCTCGATTTTTGGTAAAATGAACAGAGGTAAGTATACACACAATGCTCAGATAATAATTTTTTTTTGCCATTATCCTTAATTTGCATGCAGTGATTACTTAATTGGAAGAGAAAGCAGGTGACAACCAATTTTATCTTTGCACTCAGCCAATATGCCGGCTCATAGGGTGCGTTATTTTCATTCCACAATTTGTGACGAATCGCTTAAAATCTCACTGACAATATTTAGTCCGGATAAAAAAATCAGTCAGATGTGTCTTAACTGATCCAGTTTCTTCCTAACTGTCGAAAATCCTCTTCGGTTATCGTGTGCCAAGTTTTTCAAAGCACTCCTATTCTGTCTGTCGTGGTAGCGAGTTACAGCTATCGTTTTGCATGAAAAATGATTTATCATAGTTGTTGATTGCAATCCAAACCAACTTTAAGTTGGGTCTTGTTGTCCAAACGATTATTGAGTTGGTTAGTGTAACAACTAGATCACGTATATGGCAGTTGCTCTTCTTGATCCAACAGCTTATTACCTTTCAGATTGCAAGAAAGCTCAATACAGCCTTGCTTTCTAATATTCAGTAGAGGAAAGCAGTCCTGCGCACATCAAAAGAGAAAAAAATTTCTGAAAATTATTTCGTGACTGAGATATTTGGAAGAAAATTAGGATGATGCAATAGAATACGGAGGATAATAACATTGTAAGTGCGAATATTTTCTTCAAGTTTACTTAGTAACAATTAATTTATAGCTGGCTGTTGAAATATTAAGCTACAGGTCCTAAAATATTGAAAAGTGGTTGCAAAAGTGCCGTAGCGCAGACGAGTGAATTCTTGAAACCATCCCTTAAGTACAGGAGTATGTATGCAAGTTTTAAAAGAGATAAGAGCCTATCGGGCTTTATTCCCAGCTACAGATAAAGGTTCTTCAGTCGTCAGTTTCACGCCCTTTCGACTGATTGCGTGTGACATTTCCGTTGTTGACTATTCTTTCAAGCTATGTAGTTTCCAAGAACTGTAATAATGGTGGTTCTGTTACCAGGAGGTTTTTGTCCTGCCAGTCAATCATGTCGTAATACTCAAAGTTTTTTGGTATAATATAAGATCTCATCTTGTTGACTTCCTTTATAACTCGAGTTCCTAGTACTCTTCCACAACTAAGTTCGGGTTGGGGTCACAATCCGGAAAACCGAAATCCCAATAACTCAAAATTCCCAAAATCCCAAAATCCAATATCCCGAAAAAAAAGTGTCGAAAACGAAATGCCGAAAAATTATATAAAATTAAAAATTTGCGCAAATGCTTGTTGTCTGGCAGGCGCCTGTACCTTAATAGTACTTGGGTGGCACGCTTCGCGGGATAAAAGGATTTCACACTATGGGACATCTTTTCGACTCATACACCCTGGCCTTGGGCCTCCCATGCAGGTGCTCAGGGGGCGCTACGCGGTATGTAGCGAAACACCGATTTTTTTTTTTTTTTTTAATTTTTCGTGATACCCCGAAAATAGTTTTTAACGGGAAAATGCATTCAATATGAACTTATATTAGATATTCCTTTGTCATAGATCGTTTCTTAAATGTTTTTTGTCAATATGACTTGAACTGTTTTGATATGTTCTACTTATTTGAAGTTTGTTATGGGTGAGGGAAATATGCATTGCGCTGTATCACTGGATCTATTACAACCTTAATGTCTTCAGGTAGGTATCTTGAGTTCTCAATGAGAAACCACACAATCCTGGCACCGTCTTTGTGTCATATTTTGCCAGGATTTCGTTTTGCCAAGTCAGGACTTACTACTCTAGTGGACACAGCAAGACAAATGTCATACAAATACTGGTGATCTGTAGTTAATTTTACATTTAAAAGTTTAGGCAGCTCTACAGAAATAGACTCAAATGGTACAATCTGCTTATTCAAGTTGAAAGCATTTTACAAATCGGCCCTGAAAAAGACTTTAATCCGACCTTTGTCCATATAAATGTTGAATCAAATGACGCAATGGTAATTCACTTGCGTGTAGTTGACAGACAAGCCACTGTACTGACCTCGAAAGCCGCTGCTCCAATGCTATGATTACTCCATTTTTCCGCCCAGTGTTAACATTTGTTCCATCACATACAACGGCAACCAAAGTATTTAATTTTGTTTTTTTTTTTTCTTTTTCTTTTTGTCAGACACAAAAACATAGCTTCTTTGATGTTGCTTTAGATGTTTTAGAAGTTGGAGTGACGTGTCCAATATACGCCGATCCCAGTTCTTGCATAATCGTTGTATTCTTCGACTCTTACGCGCCGATACATCTTACTTCCATCTTTAGCGTAATAAAGTGTTTGATCTTTTCTTCCATCAAAAAACAAAGCTTCTAAACAATTTATTTCTTTATTTTGTAGTAGTGTCAGTCTTTGTCTAGCTCTTTCTCGCCTCAATTTGCTATGGTCAATTATTAAAGGAGGAAAAATCGTACCTTTCACTCTAAAAACACTCAGAGTTGCGGATGCGATCGCAGCACCAGATCTTCCGTAACGATCACATACTCCAGTTAGTTTTCCTAAACTCTTCCGAGGTATTTTCCTTTTCCTTGACTTTATTGCAGGCTCATAGCATTCTTCCAGATGACTTTTCAAACATAACAGAAGCAGTACCGGAAGTCGGAGGTTATGGCTCCTTTGTTGCTTTGCGATCGTCTCATTTTCTTTTCAAGCTATTTAGTGGCTTTTAAATCAACTGATCCAATCATCATGCCTCTTAATGTCATTTTGTCTTTAAGAAAACAGCGTTCATGGACCGGAATCGCCATGAGCTTCACACATTTGCATTTAGCAAAATCTTTGCATTTGCACGCAGAATTGTCAAAAAGAAGGGTAGATTTTTCTATATAGTTTTTTATTTTATCTGAATATGACTGACTTTTAGGTTCTCTATTGTATTTTTTAATAACTGGCTGTACAGACTGCAATATGTCATAATCAGTTGACTCATCCTTGTCTCAGTAGCGGTGGAAATACACGAAGTTTTCTACACTCCGATAACAGCTTGAACTACTTCAGATATAATAGTTTTCGCTTGAGGTACTTGTTGATTTAGTTGCTTCAATTTATGACGCACCCATTCAACGCATCTCCATAGGTTGGTAACATATTAGTTTTGATTTTATCCAGAAATTTTTCTATAATGCGTATTTTGGTTTTAATTGTGGTGTCTACATCACTTTTTAAGACATGTCAATATGTTAGTTTATTATAACGACAGTTATACAAAATAAGACGTAGACGATAACTCATCCAAAATAAAAAAAACATCAAATCTTTAATAAAACAGAACGGGTAGTTGTAAAAATATAGGCTGACTTCGAAGAATCAAACAAAGTGCGCATTGTGACTGCACCCCCCATCGGTGATATTGAGTTTGAAGTTAGGAATGTTTGCTGATTCACAATGCATGGAGTTCTGCATTTGTGAAAACACCCATATTTATCTTCAAGTGTGTTGGTATTTGATAAACATTATAAAATTGAAGATATTTACATTACTTGAACATAGTTTAACCATAATTGTTGGGTATAAATGTAAGACAAAAAGAACGCGCCAATAGCTTATTATTTAGCAATTTTAACGAAACTATAAGGTCATTAAGCTAACCCAAAGTATGGTTCGTATGGGTGACCAGATAAGAACGATAGGAAAATAAATTTAAATAAAACAACAACCGTGTGAGATATCAGGTTGATTCTGCCTTCATTTTGTAGCTACATTCATGCCATTATGTATGGAATAGCACATCATTTAAATGGCCGCCTCGACTTCGCTGGCAGTGCTTCAAACGGTCGGCCCAATTTTTGATGACTCGGTCCAATATGTGCGGCGTTACTCCGGCAATAGCGTCTCGAATGTTGGCCTCGAGCTCGTCCAAAGTGGTTGGCTTGTTAGCGTAGACTAAGGACTTGACGTAGCCCAAATAGTGTCAAATTGCATGATCGCGGCGGCCAATTGATGAACGCTCGCCATGAGATGAGCCAGTCGCCAAATTTCTCCTTCACCACTTCGAGCGTTGCGTCGCTTGTATGGCATGTAGCGCCGTCTTGTTGGAACCGCAGCTCGGATATATCGATGTTGTCGAGCTCTGGCCACAGAAAGTCCGATGATGCTGCCGTGCCATAAACCACACCAAACAGTTAATCTTTTTGGATGCATTGATGCTTGGTCAAACACTTGTGGAATGTGGTGGCTCCAATAACAGCAATTTGGCTTGTTGACAAAGCCGCTGAGCCAAAAATGGGCCTCGTCCGAGAAGATGATTTTTTGGTTAAAATTCGGATATCCGGCCAACATTTCCAGTGCCCTATTAGAGTCCGGCTTCAATTCTTGCATCAGCACAATTTTATACTGATGTAGGTCCAAATCCAACCGCAAAATAAGTCTGGTTGACTCTCTGGCGATGCCCAATTCAGCTGATCAGCGCAGAATCGACATTTCTGGGTCTTCTTCGATACTGGCCGCTGCGGCGGCTATGTTTTCTTCACTTCGCACCGACCTCTGTCTGGTTGGTGGCTTAAGGTCCAAAATAGTGTACCCACGATCAAACTTTTCCACGGTGCGGCGAATTGCCCGCGCACTGAAGCCATGATGGCGACCGACCTCACGACGAAATTCACGTTGCGTATTTACAACTGAGCCGGAATTTCGATAATACTTTTTAATAATTTCCACACGTTCGGGAAGCGTCAAACGATGCATGGTGAAATGGTAAATATTACTGAATATTTTCACAGCTGGATGTCATTGGTATTAGGTGCGCAACTAAGTTTTCGCTGTTTTTTTTTGATGAAAATGCAACTTTATTGTGAAAAAATGGTTACAAATGAATCATTCAAAGTATTGCCCATCGCTAGCTACAACTTTTTCCCATCTTTCTGGCAGAGCTCGAATACCGTTACGGTAAAAGTGTTCATCTTTTGAGGCTATTCACGAATCAAGCCATTTTTTGGTGTCTTCATATGAGCGGAATTGCTGATCAGCCAGACCATGTGCCATCGAACGGAACAAGTAGTAATCGGATGGCGCAATATCTGGGGAATATGGCGGGTGGTGTAAGATTTCTTATTTGAGCTTTTCCAGGCAGGTTCTAACGGGTTTGGCAACGTAAGGCCAAGCGTTGTCATGCTGTAGAATCACTTTTCCGTGCCTCTGCTCGTATTGTGGTCATTTTTCGCGCAGTGCTCGGCTCAATCGCATCAATTGAAGTCGATACCGTTCCCCAGTGATGCTTTCATTGGGTATCAACAGTTCATAATATTGCGTGACTAAGTTTTCACTGTTTGTCAATAGATGGCTCCAGCAGTAAGTGCTGGTAAATTTTGACATATCCAAAACGTCATGAACCGAGCTTAGACATATGGTAAACAATCTGTTTTGACACATTAGTGATTTTGTTTTGGCGTCATATACTTTTGATTGTGTGAAAATGTCAGATTTTGTGCCAATCGTCATTTGCGGGAAGTGTTGATTTTCTCCTTTCATTCGAAGAAAACGGTGGCTGAAGCGCATCGAGAGAGAGTTTGTGGGATTATTATCTTGTCTGGTTTTTTCCGCATTTCCTTATGCCTTGCCTCCAAAGCTTCTTCTGAAAGAAGACCAATATGTACGACGAACTTTGAGATTATGTTTGGCCCATGCATAAGCAACTTGTGGACACTACTTGGCATGTAGTACCAATTGTAAAGCTGAAGGTATAGATCTTTCGTTCCGGTTAACAATTCTGAAAATTTCAGAATTTCAATATTTTACACACAAGCCAGGACTTTTTTTTATTAATCTTTCATCGATTCCTGTTATTTAATATGTCAGTTCTGTATTTGCAAAAAAACGTTTCACAGCATTCCCATCATTAGTAGATTCAAATCCAGGTTTTGGCTTGTTGACGATAAGACCCATTTTGGTATTAAAATATTTTTGATTTTTTTTGTTAACGTAGATTGTTTTATGGTCAGAATTGCGTACTTGCCAAGTCCTAAAAGGGACCTGTTCACATGCAATGAACATTCAAAGCATCTTATCCAGCAATGCAAAGTTGAAAGCTATAATTTTCTTTTGTATGTGCCTTATCACTCATCGCTGTCGTATTCATCCCTCTAGGACTTGCGCCACAAATATATCGTTTCAATGCAGCATTTGTTTTTGATAAAGGGTTGCATACACTGCCATTGACCATTGTGAAAAAAATTTCAATTGCAGAGCCATTTTTTGGGGTGAAATAGTTGTTAAGTTGGGTAATAAATTCATTAATTTTTATCTCTTCATCTTTCAAAAGTTTTGCATCTTCTTTCATAAATTGTATTGGTTTGCAGTACATTGTTGAGGATGAATAGGAATTATTCCATAGAGTTATATCAGTATTGCTTTCAACCAGTTTATGAGGACAAAATGCAGTCAGAAATTTAAACTCACGTGTATTTTCCCAGTCAGAAATGTTTGCCTGTATAGACTATGACCAGAACTTCCATCAAAGTCCCACTTACAAGCTAATAAATTTGTTGTCTCACAGTTTATATTAGGGATTTGCAAAATATGTTCAGCACTATTATTTAACAACTCCTGCAGGGCCGCTGATGTTAAAGCTTCTGAAGCTTTTCTTTTAACTGGCAGTGGTTATTTGTTTAACATTTGCAGAGAACTAGGAAAGCAATCTTTGTGCAAAGCATTTACTACTGTGTTAAGCAACTTGTATTTTCTTTGCGAAAGGTCCAAATCTAAGTATAATACTAGGGTTTAATTTTTCGTTATAATGTCGCTACTGTCTGCTTTTGGTGAGCGACTGGATAATTTTTCTACATAACACAGCTCTTTACTATTTTTGGAAATTGCGATATCTTCTATTCTACGCTTTTTGGTTCTTCTCGAAGATTCTTCAAAAAGCTTTTGCGGTCTTCTGCAACTAGTGCTTGTTTGCATCAAAGGAAGACGTTTTTTGAATTAAAATTTTAACATAGTTCTCAGACAATTTAAAATCGCATTCCCACCATATATAGTAAAAACTAGCTCAACAATTTCACATACTATATTCTCAAAATAGAAACACTAACGATTAAATTGAACTAGAATTTTCAGGTATTTAAGGTTAATTACTAAAGGGTTTTTCAATAGGGACATAACAATTCTGTATTTTAATACAAACGCAGCCCTAAACTTCTTTTAGGATCTATCAATGCCAAAACGTCAGTCAAGATTTACATTTTTATCATGGTGAAGTTCGCGAACGAGCAACGTATCATATTAAAAATTACTACAGAAATTCTGAGTCGGTTGTCGCAACTTTAAGAGCGCTTACTCCAATTTTCGGTCGTAGTAATCGTCCCAGACAGGCTGTGCGTGCTATAGTGGATAAATTTGAGTCAACATATTCATTATTGAATGTTTCTGTGCCAGTGAGACGACGCACCGGGCGAAGTACTGAAAATATCACAGCTGTAAGTGCGTCAGTTCAAATGAGCCAAATCAATCGATTCCATGCCGTTCACAGGAATTGGGAATCTCTCAGTCCACATTGTGGCGAATTTTGCATAAAGATCTTGGCCTTGTAAGGGTGCAACAAAATGAAATTAACTCAAGAACTGAACTCTGTTGATCATTTGAAGTATCGAGACTTCTCCGATTGACCTCTGCAAAAGTTTGAAGAAAATCCTGAATTTCATCGAAAAAACATCTTCAGCGATGAAGCTCATTTTTGGCTTAATGGCTTTGTAAATAAGCAAAATGTGCATTATGTGCAACAAACCCAAATGTGCTTCTAGAGGCTCCATTGCATTCACAAAAAGTGACCATGTGGTGTGGATTTCATGCCGGAGGTATTTTTTCGTCGATGAAAATGATCGCCATGTTACGGTCATCGTGCCATGTTGGAAGACTATTTTTGGCCAGAAATGGATGGACTTAACATCAGTGATATCTGGTTCCAACAAGATGGTGCCACAGGAGTGGTGGAAAATTGGCTCCAAAGAATCGATCGCTGCAAACGTGCTGGCGGTGGCCATATGAACGAGATCGAATTCCATACTTAAAATTAACATACCAGTATGTACTATAGGTACAACTGGAATATCAGCCCAATATCTGAATTATTCTGTGTTTTATTTAAATACAAAATTATTATTTCCTTACTGAAAAACCCTTTATTTATAGACTCACTTAAAATCAATTTGTATGTCTAAAAAACCCTCACTAATTCAGATATTTTAAAAAAAAATTAACAAAAGCACATTGTAAAATGCATATACCCGTACAAAAAACATAAAAATCCCATTGTTAATATTAAAAAAGAATAAATCAGAAAACTTTATTAGTTAATTTTTAATGAACAAATTGCCGAAGCGCAGTGCAAATTTGCATACACAAATGTATGTAAAAATGTGTGATCTCCCATAGACAAAAATATAAAAATTGCAAAAGCAGTAAATTACAATTGTTAAAGATGCGCTTGATCAACTCTAGTCCATTTTATGTCTGCAGCGCACAATCAATTTTTTTATTTTTCTCCACTGGTCAATTCGTGACCGATATACCACCATAGTGCCCACTCAAAACTTTTTCAATTGATTACCTACCATTTTCAATGGCCATTGCCTTAAATAAATCTGCTAATTTCAGAAAGCTTTAATGAGAGCTCAGTGGTTGCGTATTTGACTTGAGGATATCACCATTTGTACTTCGATCCGACATGCACCACCCTAATGTTCACTCGCCATCTTTCAAAAATGATTATAATTTCCAATGGGCAAATCATATCAGTGAGAGCTCTGCTGAGCTGACAGGAGAACACTCACAAAATCGATGAGTGGATGCAACATTAACGTTAAATGTATAATTGAATCGATGAGATTTTTTCTTCAGTGCAAATGGAAAGTCGGATGCATCATGTGAGAAAAGAATTTTATTTTTTTAAGTATTGACATATATTTGGGCCGTTTATAGTCGACAAATTTATTTATTTTTTCTCACAATGCTTATAGGAATAGAGAATCGATGTATGCAATACAATATAAAACAATTTTCAAGAAAATAGTAACTCATGCCCTTTCTGATCTTAATTATTCGATTATACGAGTAACTCACTTAAAGCGAGTCCAGCAATAAAATAATAGATCGGAGTTGCATATTAAATCACGAAAAACTCCTTTCAGTTCGATCGTGACATCGCGAATGCCATATTTTATGTTGGACGACTTTCGTTGAAGTTTATTCGATGATTTGATTAATTCGAGTACAACAACCTGAAGTTCTGGACGAAATTGAAATTGAAGTTATGAAAAATTCACCTAGCTCCTAAAGAGCTGTGGCGCCAAAGACAATGAGTAAACCTTTTTTTGCTTCCTATGTACGCACGTATCTCGCCGAACCGCAATAACATGGTTGATGGCTGCTAGACTAGACATCAACACACCCGACCACTGCAGGTGCTGTCAAGATATAGAGGAGACAGAAACCATCAAACACTTGTTACGTGATTGCTCAAATCTTCAAAACCGCCACCTCCGTCATGTGGGAAACAGGCTTTTTGATGAACTAGGGGATCTCGTACAAGTTCCACTTAGGAACATGATAGGTTTCACAAAGAGCCCAGGCTGGTTTGCAACAGAACCGACCGCAAGACAATCTTTTTAAATATACTCGTAGGTTCCACACAACAAAAGGGAAACACAATGGATCGTATGGCCCCCGTGATAAGCACTTAGGTGCACTTCCATCCGACTTAACCTAACCTAGACCAAAGTGCAAAGCCAAAGTGCAAATAGAATAAGCAACAATAATTTTTTTTCTAGATGAATTTAAGCTTTCTATATGTTTTATTCTCTACAACATACGAATACGAAGATAATTCCAGAATATGGGGTGGTGATATATACATATAATAATACATTACTCAATGATGTGTAATATTGAGTGCATAAAAAGGAAGAAAACGTCCATGTGAAAACTAATTAATTATTTCATCGGAAATTAACCACTGACTGAAATAAAGGCAGAACAAAAAGTATTGGCAGTAATAATAAAATATATTGATCAACAAACTTATTATTTTGCCATTTAAATTAATTTTAAAAAATTATTGATAAAAGGTCTTAACTTATTAAAAAAAACTATATTTATGATTCCTTAAGCCAATTCCTAGACCAGATCGTTCAGTAACTCCAGGTTTGAGAGCGACTGTTAGTTCTATTAGATCTACAAAATGTATACCTACATACATATGAATGTGTGTACGTAATAGATGATCACATGAATCGTAATTTTCGATACAAAATATACCGAAATTTGGAAAGAGGAAATTCTTGTACCTTCAAAATCGCTATTCGTTTTCTGACAGTCTACCTTCAAGCAATGCATTTAATTTATTTTGTTGCCAGTTCATCAATTTGATGGCGAACGTCTGGAGAAAGATGTTGCGCATCCAGGATTCATCGGCTTGACGCGGTGCACCGTTAATCAAGAAGGTGGTGTAAGCCAGTTCATTGCTTTTGCTTAGATTATTGAGTCGGTTACTCGATTCAGAACGAGTGCAACTAGTTCCAAAACATTCTAACACAGCAGGCAAATCTTCGATGGGAGTTAAAGATCCAACAGGCATAGGAAGAGTGACAGGTCCGACAGGTGGAGCTCGAATAAAATCCGTTGCGCGAGTCCAATAGATGAAGTAGGTAATGATACAGCAGCTGGAGGAGGTGAATGAGTTAGTGGTGGGGAACTGACTGTAGTTTCGAGCATTTCAGCCAGTAGAGATGTGTTGTAAGGTTGAGGCTGGATATGGTCCGGAATGTAATCGATTTTGCGAGTAACAATCGTAATGTTGTCTCCACTATCATTCAGTGCTATTCGAGTTGCACTGAGTTCATTACTAACATCATTTACTTTGATTGCCAGGTCAACAAGTAGTGGATCAGGAAGACGGGGCGCAGATATATATGATTTGGTGGAATTTTGGAAGTTAGTTTATCATGGGGTCTAACCAAGTCGGTTAAAACTACGAGTTACGAAACGGCAACAAAAACTCAGCCGAATTTTTCTGGAACATCGCCAAACACACCTTTGAAGTTGTCAAACGAATGCGTTTGTTGTCTATTGTGAGCAAACGCGGCACCCATCTTGTCCAAATATTTATGTAAAATCGAAATCACTGAGCCATGTGTGGCCTCTTCAAGCTTGCGCACTTTCACTCGCCGATCGTCCATTATCAAACCATAGATTTTGTCGACCATTTCTGGTGTGGTGACCTAAATTGGGCGACCACAACGTTCGGCGTCACTTGTGCTTGAACGACCGCACCGAAATTGAGTAAACCAGTGGTGAATGGTTCCAATCGATGGTGAAGAGTCCCCATAATATTTGTCAAGCTTTTATTTGGATTGCGTGATAATTTTTTCTCGCAAAAAATAGTGGTTAATGACCACTCGAAATTCACTTTTTTCCACTTTAATGAAAATGCTAGTAGGCGTCTATATAAAATGGCTGCCACAACAAAACTATTTGACAGATCTGTCCGAAAATTTGGGTCCATTCTTTTGAAAGATGATTCTTGACAAAAAAAAATAAATTTAAGGTGACGACACTATTTGTGTTGATTTTCAGGGACTTATTGACCCACCCTCGTATTTGCGAATGGGCGAGAAAAATAAATAAAACAAAAAAAAAAATGAAAGTACGTCCGAACACGCCGATTGCTAAAAGTATATATACTCGTGTGTACATTGCCATATTAGACAGAAATTGCCTCGGTCACATCCCTCTTTCCTCACAGTAACGCTAGAAATGCGAAATGTCCTTTTGAAGTGTTATAGAGTAAACTAGAAGAAATTCGACAACGAGGCACTGTTTTGAATACAATTTTCGGTGCAAAGAACGCTTTGTAAATCAACAATTGAAAATGTGAACAGTGCCTAGTTCAATTACTAGTACTGAAATGAAGTTTGATATTTCTACGGGCGGTTTAACAAAAGTTGCTCAACTAGATGTCGATTTCTTATAGTCTAACGGTATTCGATTTAAGATTTCAGAAAAATCGGTAAGAATGGAGACAAGGAAACTTAAAATTAGTAAAGTAGGGTCGGCAGAAATTCCACAACCAACGCATCAATAAATTCACTTCGCCATTCACTTCGGATTTCGACTTGAACTCAAGCCAGTGAAAATGTTCCATTAATGCCAAGTAACTCTTTTCAAGTGGATTCAAAGATTTCAGACTGGACTTTTGTCCGTGGAGGGCAAATTTCGTGCAGGTCGCCTGAATCTTCAACAGACGATTCAAATGTGGCCCTGGTGAAGCCAAACATTTACGAGGATCCAAGAACGACCCCGGAAATGATAGGTAATGAATGCCATGGCTGTATCACGAATATTTAATCACCTGAAATACTAGAAGAAATCTGTTCGATGGGCCCCACGAATTTTTGAATGACGACCATAAAAAGGCACGTGTTAGTTTTGCCGAATATTTCTTAAAAAAATATAAAAACAGGGGATGAGTCTTGGTTCTATAAGTACGACCAGGAAAGATGCAAGTCCCCCAAGACAACAAAAATTATCAATAAAAGTAATAATGTTGATTTACTTCACCAGGCTGAAGTTATTATTCTGCTGGAATCTGGTCAGACGGTAACTGTTAGTTGGTATACTGAAACTTGTTTACCACAAGTTTTGAAAAATTTTTTCGGAAATCAGGATAAAAAAACTCAACATTTAGATTTTTCGAAAAATTTTACGTATTTTTCGATCATGTTAAAGCAAAGAAACCTTGTTACCATTTGTTAAATCATCTAAGCTTTAACCAAGATAAAGGGTGGTTAAGTTTTAAGGGCCGATGTTGATTTTGAATAAAACACAAATTATTTAGGAAATTACTGTTAATTCTTTTTATTATGATAATATTGGTATGGTTCAATTATGTATGGAACAAAATATCGGCCAAATGGCCGCCGCGATCTCGGCGGCACACCTCCATCCGATGGTCCAAATTTTCGATGACGCTGAGGCATAATTGAGGTTATATGCCGTTAATGTGCCGAATTATCTCATCCTTTAGCTCTTGAATTGTTGCTGGCTTATCGACGTACACCTTTTCTTTCAAATAACCCCAAAGAAAGAAGTCCAACGGTGTCAAATCACATGATCTTGGCGGCCAATTGACATCGCCACCACGTGAGATAACACGGCCATTGAATTTGTCGCGCAAAAGAGCCATTGTTTCGTTAGCTGTGTGGCAAGTGGCACCATCCTGTTGAAACCACGTATCGTCCACATCCATATCTTCCAATTCGGGCCATAAAAAGTTTGTTATCATCTCACGATAGCGAACACCATTCACAGTAACTGCCTGACCGGCCTCATTTTGGAAAAAATACGGCCCGATGATGCCGCCAGCCCATAAACCGCACCAAAAAGTCACTCTTTGTGGGTGCATTGGTTTTTCGACAATCACTCTTGGATTATCATTCGCCCAAATGCGGCAATCCTGCTTATTGACGAATTCACTGAAGTGAAAATGTGCCTCATCACTGAAGATGATTTTCTTCGAAAATTGATCATTCACTGTTGTCATTTCTTGCCACCATTGTGACCATTGACGACGCTTGAAATGGTCAACAGGCTTAAGTTCTTGAGTCAATTGCACCTTTTAAGCGCGTAAATGCAAGTCTTTATGCATAATGTTCATCAACGACGAGCGTGAGAGGTGCAATTGTTGGGCACGACGACGAGTTGAGGTGGACGGCTCTTCAGCCACACTATCGCGAACAGCAACAATATTTTCTGCAGTACGAGCTGTACGAGCATGCACTGGTGTTTTCACATCTCCTACAGACCCGGTTTGCACAAATTTTTGCACGATTTTTCCGATTGTACGCACATTTGGACGATTAAATTGACCGAAAGAATCACGAAATGCACGATATGCATTTTGATTTGAACGCCCATTTTCATAATAAGCCTGAATAACTTTAACGCGTTGCTCGATTGTGTATCTTTCCATGGTTCAAATTGAGTTAGTCTGAAATTGAGAAATGTCAAATGAAATGCAGAAAAAAACTTGACGTTTAGGTGTGGTTCACATTCAACATCGGCCCTTAAAATTTAACCACCCTTTATAATCAATTTACGAAAATCCGCCAATAAATAAAGTACCGAACATAAGAGAGAGCGGTCTCAGTCGCTCATTGCATATGTAAATCTGACAGTTGCCATGTTTGTTATGAAAATTTTCAAAAAAAAAAAATGTCGGACTACGAATTTGTGCACATATTTATAGAGCGTTCGCAAAAATAGGTGCCTTTTCGATAAAAGAGATGCCTTTTATTTTAATAGAATGAAAACGGAAAAGGCATGAGATGATGTTTCAAAAGAAACAAGCAAATCAAATTTGACAGATAGGTATGCAGGCAGAAGTATTATGGCCATCGGTTGGAATTGACAGAACATAGGGAAGCATTTCGATCAGTTATGACATTAGCTTATGTTTCCCAATATTGATTATGGTTGAGCCTTAATTTAAATAAACTTGCAAGTTGTAAAAAAAAAATATTGGAAAAATTTAATTCGCAGATTTCGGGGCAAACTTTTACAGCTATGCTCAGTAGTATGTAACAAATTATCATGGAAAGATGCTCGATTCAATACCGCGTACAAATTATTAGAATTTACCAACAAAATTCGTGTTCGGTTCGTCAGACGTTTCGTGCGTTGCGATGAAGCGCATTTCATGCTCAATGGATTCGTAAATAAACAAAACTGTAGTATTTGAGCTGATTAAAATCAGATTCATGAATTGTCTCTTCATCCTCAGAAAATACGCGTTTAGTGCGGTGTTTGGCCTCAAGGCTTGATTGGGCCTTGTTTTTTGAAGACGAACATGGAAATCACGTTACTGTCAATTGCAAGCGCTTTAGGAATATGATAACGGAATATTTTTTGGTCTAAGCTGGTAAATGTTGACATAAACAATGTCTTCTTTGAAAAAGACGATGCGACTTGTCTGACAGCTCGTTAGACAATCGATTTATTGCAAGAAAAGTTTTCTGGACGAGTTTTTTCGAGAAATGGTAATGTGAGCTGGCCGCCAAGATTATGCGATCTCACATTCCTGGACTTTTTCTGTGATTTTTTCTTGATCTCATTCTCATCTGCAAATCTTCGGCCTCGTATCTCCTTTTACAAATTGGTAGCTCGGGTCCACGTCTGGGCTGTAAGCTTCAGCCAATAAATTTGAATAATGTTTCTCCAATCCGTTCTTTGCTGATGTACAATTCAACTTTCTCGACGTTTTCTTCAGTGACCACTGACACAGGACGCCCTGGGGGTCGTCTTTACAGCTATCACGCCCTTATTGAAATAAGTGAGCCCATTTATTGACCATGATATAAGAAGGCCCAAAATCTTGAAGAGTTGATGTCCTTAGGCGATTTTCTTTTTTTTATAACGGCGCGGTGCTCAAAATTGCGAAAATTGTCCATTCGGCTGACATGGTGATGTTTATCCTACCACAGATAATAACAAAATGAGATTATTATTGAAACGAGGTGATATTTATTTACTACTAAAGAGTACCGCAGTTAGTGCTATCACTAATGAGAATGTTTAATTGACGCCCCTCGTAGTTATCATTGTGTTTCATTTCAAAGTTCTGATGCGCTTATTAGTAAACCCTGTGGTCGCCAAAATACGCAACACTTGATATTCATACTTTGTGACGTTTACGTTTATTTATTTGGATGTTCAAGGCAGTGGGTCAGTGTTACATGTTTGCACATGCGTCACAGTGGATTAGCGATTGTTGTGGGATACAGCAATAAAGAGGAATATGAACAGTGTCACGGTGGGTTAGTGGTACAATTGCAATAATAAACTTACATATGTAATAGGATAGGGGACTAATAAAGAGTGTAACAAAAACGCTGTGAGAGTCTTGTGTGTGCACAACATATGGCCAATGGAGGATATGGCTATTAAGTTACGAAAATCCGCCAATAATTCGATTTTTTACCGAAAAACTGGGTATGCAGACTTATTGCAAATGTCTTACGAGCCTTTTTCCTGAAATTGATCTTAAGTAAAGTACCGTAAGTTTGGAGGTTAGAATGGACATTCCGATTTCGCCTCGAATTGTGACACCAGATATGAGGTTTGAAGTACATCCATCCAGCCGTTTATATATACAGACGGACAGACAACTTTTTTTACTTTCTCGAGATCGATAATTTTCAGGAAACCAATACACATACATCGGTGCAAGTAAAAGTCAAAGAAAGGGGTTGTGTACTTCCATCGATTTGAACTTACCAAGCAAAGATCAAATAATCAGTTAGAGTTCTTCAGCTCTTTAACGGTACAACCGAAATAATTGCGTAAGGTGTAATTAAAAAGCCAATTAAATACATACAACGATATTATGACATTGAATAACTCTCAAATAGTAGTTTGCATTTCCTTCTTCAACTCAAATTAATTAGACTCTAGTGTCCATGTGTAACAATGTAACAGGTTCAGTAAAAGTGCATAAATATGAACGTCTCAGATACGTTAGTGATGTGAAGACTCCAACTTCGTGCGGCAAGGTCTGCTGACTGAAAACTCAGGTGTGTCCATTCCGAGATGATCACAGGAATCGTACCTATCCGCAACCACTTTGCACCGCATTTTGCATAAAGATCTTGGCCTACATGTTTGCAAGGTCTAGTTGACACAAGAATTGAAGCCAATTTTCAAAAAAATTTTGCGTTTTTCTATTGATTTAAAATGACACCTCTTGTTGGATGGCCCTATACATACATAGTGCCAATATACCAATATAGTATAAATACTCACAAAACTCAAAACAATCAGAGACTAACTACCTTACGTCGAAATCTAGCTGCTATTACACCGGGATTATTCCATTGAAACCTCATGATTTATTTGTATAGAATGAAACTGTACACTGTCCGATGCATTTTTCAAGATTTCTTCGTACAATCTTGATGATTTGCTTGTTAAACTTTATCGCGAAAAAAGATCTATATATATATAAACGTGTCAGAGACAAAAACATCACATTGCGGCGATAAAAGTTGAAATAGACCGATTATATTGCCCGGCGCAATTGTGTTGCAAAGTACGCAATAGAGTCAATCTACTTAACCAATGAGGCAAATTCAAACGACAACGCGTGTCACTCAACCTTCTTTATAATTAACCGATAATAATTGTTTTTATAAATCCCAGTTTTGCTCTACTTATTTTGGAATTTGTGATTCGACCCGTTTCCCTCAACTGCAACAACTAATGACTACAATTCAGTCTTCTAATATCTCCGAAAAACTTATGAGCTGTAACCCCTCTGCTGCCCACTTAACATTCCAGAGTTGAATGCAATGACTAGTTCTGAAAACTTTGTTTTTACAAACGACATGCAATAACAAATTTTGAAGCAAAAACTGTGGAAGTATGCACAAAAAAATCATTACTATTCATGCGCAAAACATCATCGCCTAAGAATCTTTTTGAAAAGATTTTTTTAAATATTTACATTCTGCATTTTTCTAGCAAAACACGAATGCAAAGAAAGATTTTCCACATCAGTTCATAAGTA
Source organism: Pocota personata (assembly GCA_963082735.1). Classification (NCBI taxonomy): domain Eukaryota; kingdom Metazoa; phylum Arthropoda; class Insecta; order Diptera; family Syrphidae; genus Pocota; species Pocota personata. The sequence goes on from OY720429.1 coordinate 67,862,393, forward strand.
AGGCGTTGAAAAAAACGAGAGCGCAAAAAGTTTAATTTTTAATTTAAGCTCTGTTCTGTTAAACAAGAAAAAAAATCAAAACAAAAAACTTTCAACTAGCAAGCCCTTCGCCATCAATGCTGTGAAAAACAATTTTCATTTCCGAAACTAATTTGATAATTTGAAATAACATTTCAGCAAATGTCTTTCGTTGTTTTTTGTTTGCCATACACATACTAAGGTGGCAATATCACTGGTAAAGATTCCATACCATCAAAGGTTAGGATTTTCCGCACTTTTTCATGATGGAAAGGGTTGCGTACTGGGGGATGAATATAAAGTTTTTCCACCGCAATGAAGAGAAAGTGTTTTCTCTATGCCGTCTGTTTGTTTATTTGCTTTTAGAGAGAAAAATCAAATAAACACATTTCGTCTATTTCTGGGAGATGTGAATGAGATAAGGTGTCGTCCTCAATAAATCTGTGATGCTGTAGCAAAAAAGAAAATTCGACATCTTGTATTTTTTTTTTTTTTTTTTGTAATGAGAGCTATCTTTGGGTGCGGTTTTCACTTTCTGAATAAATAACATTGTGAGATAAATAAAATGGATTGAAACTAATTTCAGTTGGTTAAAGTCAATAGTAATTAAATGTGGTATTGATTTCCATATCAAGGGTTGAAGCAGATCACAAAGTTTGGGAAAACTTGAAAAAAATGTTTAATATATTTCAAGTGTTTTGTACTGGTAGGCGGGTGTGATATGCAGTTAACCGATTTATATACCCTATAACCTGGCCTATAGAGTCTATTCATTCTGTACATTGGCATATTTAATATAACACATAATTCAGGAACAGAGAAAGTAGGTATACAGGATTTTGGTTATACCTACATACGAGGGCAAGGTGAAAAGTTCTCGGCCTGACGCAAAGATGACGTTACAATCAACAAAAAATTATGTTTCCTGCCTGGGTGCACTTCGCATTAGTTCGTATGCCAAGTTTCAACTTGTTCTCTCAAGTAGTTTCTTTACACGAATTTTTGCAGTAGACGTCTTGCGTGTTTTTCGTTAAAATGGATAAACTTGAATATTGTGCGGTGATAAAATTCTTCGTTTCGGATAGGTTAACCCCTAAGGAAATTCATCCAAAGTTGACAAAAGTTTACAGGGACTCTTCTCCTTCCATGTCAATCGTTAAAAAGTCGGCAGCTGAATTTAAACGTAATCGCACGTCCCTTGAAGATGACCTACGTGAAGAACGGCCAAAAACCGCAACCCCACCCGAAACCATCGAAAAAGTGCATGATATCGTGTTGGACGATAGGCGAGTGAAGGTGAGTGAGATAGCTGAGGCTGTGTGTATATCGGAAAAGAGGGTGCAAAACATCTTGCACAAAAACTTAGGGATACGAAAGCTCTGCGCAAGATGGGTGCCGCATTTGCTGAATGACGATCAAAAGCAAATGCGCAAACGATTTTCACGGCAATCTTTGGACCGATTGAATAAGGATCGATGAGACATGGGTCCACCACTACACGCCAGAAGCGAAACAGCAGTCGAAGCAGTGGGTGGAAGCCGGTGGTTCAGCGCCAAAGAAAGCAAAGTCGGCAGTCTTCAGAAAGGCGACATTTACAGGCGAATATTACTCCAACCTTCTTGACCAGCTGGATGCCAAAATTAGCGAGAAGAGGGCTGGCTTGAATAAGAAAAAAATCGCCTTTCACCAGGACAATGTACCTGTACACAAGTATGCGTTGGCGATGGGAAAACTGCGGGATTTGGGGTACGATTTGCTCGGCCATCCCCCCTATTCACCTGATTTGGCATCCTCAGACTTCCATCTGTTCCCAAACTTGATAAAAATTTTCCTTGCCCTCATATGTACATATATCTAGAATATCGAGGGATACACGTGTGGATTTTATACCGAAAACTTGGTTACCATCAGGCTTTTTTTTTCTACTTAACCCTCATATGACTATTTTTCCTTTTTCAGCTTACAAGTACGTCCACTTTAATTTCATCTTCGACCAAAATTTTTTCAAATGCGAAACTGACATAATTTTATAAACAAAATCAAAGTATGTACATATATTAAATCGTATATTGGCGGAACAAAATATATCAAAATATATCAATTTTCGAAGAATAAAATGAGAAACGGTATCCCGAATGGGTATCCCGGTTAATGGGCCATATCCCGAAACACCGAAAACCTTACGTGCCTAAACGTTTCGTTGAATCAGCAATGTAGACGTTTTTTAATGAAAATTAAAATCTCTATAAAAATTTGTTTTACAAATTGTTATAGTTTACCTAGTTATGCTGAACCTGTTTTGTAGAGAAAACTTATAAGCTCGATGCGTAACCTTTAAAGGTTTGATGATTAAGCTCGAAGATAAGAAGTTTCCCCTAGGAATGAATCCTGTGTTGCCAACAAACCAAATATTTGATATCATTTGACTCAATCTAATACGGTTGCAAGAATACTTCTCGCAATTGGATTTTGATTTTTTTTTATAATTTTATCACATGTCAACAATATACACGACCACCTCCAATAGAACATTTTTTCTAAAAATGGTACAGTAAAAATTATTCAAAAGAAAGTAAGATTAAAAAAATCTTGAAAACTGTGTTTTCGTTTATTCACTTCACAATTAAATCTTGGCGCAATTTTACATTCTTATTTATAATGAAGAAAATGATTACATTGATAATAATTGATTACAAACTGAAATTGGGAATTGAAAATAAAGCGAAAACATGATTACGAGTACGTCGATAATTGATTGAAAAATAGTAGGTCACTAAATTAAATTCAGCGCGTGTGGTATTTGGATCGGCGCATGCGCTGACTCAGATTATTCATTGGCTGTTAACTGTACCGGGATTGTGTTTGAGTCATTGTTCCACATTTATTTATGTGAAAGCCATGCCTATAGCTTTTAAAGTTTAGAAAAGGAGGTGGTGGCAGACGGATGACAGACGGACGAACGGACGCGTTGGCTACAGTAATAGAGTTCCTAGAGTCTATTTTCGGAACCCTTATAAGTTGGGTCTCTGTGACGTTGGACGACCATGTAAATCCCTCACAAGAACCAGAATTACTTTGCTGATTTGAATACATCAGAAGCACCTAATGGTCTCTTATTATAGACGTACAGGGATTATGAGCTCTTGTAGATCTGTGTGCAAGCTCAAAGACTTTTTATTTTTAATAAGTAAAGCTTTATATCTATGATTAGCTTAAGTTCCACCGTGCTGAATCTGAAAACATTGTGTTGCGATTTTTTACTCTTTTTGCAATAATTTATTAAGTAAATCATTTTATACGTTTAAACGTTGTTTACACACTTAGCGTAAGTTTGCAAATTTTATTAACTTCGTTGCTTATTAGTTTTTTAAGTCATCGAGTGAATAACTAATACAAGGACCTGTTTTCTCCTAGAGCACTTTTCTGCTTTATATGTATCTGTAGACTTCTCTCTTATTTGCATTCCAATCCATACATTCGTAGACGATAACACTCATCACTTCTCTTATTCTCTAAAACTACAGCGAAGGTCCCAAATTGTGGAATCCTAAGAAGCAATAAATTTCATTCGAACACACTTACATATATTGATGTAATCGTTAATTAACGTACGTAAAACCTAGTTGAGTTCAAGGCATCAAAATCCAGTGTTATCTCCTGTCTCTGAAACGCGATACTAACTCTAAGGATATGGAGTTTATGCGGAGTCATTGCTTGGTATGTAAATATGTTAGCCAAGATTTTCGCTAAATTCAGCGAATTGCTGATGTTGGTGGTGGCTACTACGATCTATTAAGCATTACACGGATGTTTGAGTGGAGACTCCCTGCCTGAGTATATTCGAGCGTGTTTATCGACAATCTTAATCTTATCTCTCCTTCGTTTGAACACTGACTTAGCTTAGGGGTTTGGTAATGGTGTACGGAACTTTCACCACAAATGTTGGAAGAAAATTTAAAGTATGAAGTCTCTGCCCATATGCTTAGACATATTCACAGTACACATGTAGTTCCTTCTGCACATCTATTTTAAATACTGATATTGGGGGCACCGTAAAATATAAGAACTACGAATGTCAATTAATTTGACTTTTTCTCTATAGCCCTTCACTAAGTTCCCCACCACTTAAAATGTGGTGTGGAACTTAATTAGAACTAAGAAGCTAGAAATTTTTATAAATCAAGGGTCTCCTCTGTGTCTTTCACTTCTTCGGAGAAGACCTTTCATTGTAGTTAGAATTCAGTTACAGGACGGTACCCCTGGTCTAAGTTTTATGGTGCTAATGAACCCTAAATTTCTGATGTGTAGCGTCTATGCTGATTCTTATTAATTACATGCAAAAAGGAGCGACTTTTGCGACTTTACAGAATTCTTCAACGGCAGTCCTGCTTCGCCTTATTTTTGCAAGAACACTCATTTTTAGATTTCACCTAATTTATACGACAATTCATGTGATTAGGGAAATTTAATCATGTGAGTCGAAAGATGGCTTAATGATGAAATTCCATATATATAGGTAAACATTTTGAAAATCCTCCCACAAACACGCCAACTTTTCAAAAAATATTGATTTTAAATATTTTTTACTAGAAATTGAAAATATTGTCTTAACAAAATATATCGACGTCCACATTCCCTACAACTCTCCCATACATTATACATAGCCACGCCCACCTTAGAAACGGATCGTAACTTTTCTGTATGTTTTGTTGTAAGCTTCATTGCTAACGCAAATATTTTAAAATATCTAAGTGAAGCTTAAGTATTTTAATATTATAAACTATGTCCTATCATCTGGAAAAGTCTGATCGTTCGAATTGAAGGGGAGGTAGGTGTGTGAAGCTCATAGTCGTCTCGTGGTTATGCTTTAAAAAGTCTTTACGAAAAATTCTATTCCGTAGAACTTTTCTTATATAGAATTTTATCAAACAAATCTTATACATACATATGTGAATAAATGCTGTTTTTATTTGTAAGAGTCACAAGAAAATTATTTTTATTTAAAGACTTCCAGAGTTTCATAAATGTCTGAATATATGGCTGAATTATTGCTACTGCTGTATGCAATCAGCAAAGGCAGCTAGAGATGCGAGTATCTCACGACGTGTCAAGTCTCTGAACAGGTCTGGCCTAAGCTACGAGTATGTATATACCAAATAAGCTCTAATGGATTGGTTTTACTAAAGACATAGCAGATCAGAACCGTCATCGGTGTTCTCACGGGACACTGTCTTATAGTTCTACACGCTGAAAGACTAGGTCAGAGAGAACTATCTTCCATTTGCTTTGTACCTGTTCAGCGTTGTCCAAACGAAGATTGCTCCATCATACTTTAGAACTGTCTACGGATTAGTAAAACTCACATCTGGTTCAAGTTGTGAGGCTATCACAGTCAGGCAGTATATAAAATCTCATCATAAAGGTTAAGTACCTTGTAATTAACAGAACCATGAAAACTGTTTAAACGTGAAAAAATGTGTAGAAAGCTACTAAAAATAATACAATTGTATCAAAAGAAAAACCGACTACACTTTTTGCATTAAGAACTCATTATTCTCAAAGGGAATTATAATTCCTTGCGATTTACTCCTTTCAAGGTCAGTTGTGATTCATGAAATATTTTGTACCAATAACCTCTCCAAAAAATGATGCAACCGATTAAAAACTGTCGTGGCAAAATGAAATAAAAAATAACATGGCAGTGCTTTACCTTTACGTTCACAAAATAAAATCCCTGAAACCTGATTATTCTCTACAATCCGGAATATAAAACCACCTGCTTGGAATATTTGTAAAATCTTTCAAGGATCTGCAGGTTTTAAGTTCACCCGTACCGTAATTAATTCAATATTCTCAACAGAATATCTATATCATGACTGGTACTTAAAAAACCTCTTCCTTAATCGTCTTACGTTTTTCTTGATTACCGTCTTAGTTACAGCATCCTTAACTTTAATAACTGAATACTGTGCACTCTACTGCAGGAGGCGCAGTCCTCTTTCACTTATCCCAAACTGTGCATAGGAAATACAATAAGAATCAGAAAAATACTACCTAAACCGGCTGAACAAATCCACCCCTAACGCCATAACTCATTTATTTTCTTTCAATTTTCATTGGAACAACACACAAACTTTTCAATGGCTCTGTTGCTACACTACCACCACGCATATTTTATGAATCTCATGCCCGCAGTCAAACTCACTTAACCATCTCATTATGTCACCCGGTGTCTAATTGCATATATTTTACACGAGCATCGGTTTCATTTTACAGTTCCTGCACCACCACCTCTACCATCGCTTGTTCCAAAGCCACCACCACCGCCTCCACCACCACAAGCTCCGCCAACGGACTTTGAAAAGAAGAACCTCAGCGATAGACAGAAGGCCACACTCGAAAAACTTAAGTAAGTTCATTTACATACCGGGGAATCCGCTTTCCATTAATCTGAAAAATCTTGAACTTTTTTAGGACACGACCCAGGAGACGACCGGACTGGTCGGAGATGATGAAAGAAGTCGAAGGTGGTAAAAAACTAAAACATGTGCAATGTAATGATAGGTAAGTTGCAAAAGTTATTCTACGGACAAAGTTACTTTATTAGAGGTATACCAGGAGATATTCTCTTCTCCTAAAAAAAAAAAAACTGTATGGTAAAACAGGGTACGTGCATTCCCTTACTAGATTTGACCTATTTTTCGGCTTTGGAAGTGCATTCAATGCGATTGACTATCTCCGCAAATACATTTACCATGAGTTCTTCTTCTTCGGTGAGTGCAGCAAAAACAAACTCTTGAAAGATAGTCGCAAAGCAGTATTTTAAAGTGAATTGGAGCTACTCACAGTTGCAGTAGTCCCCGGTTATTTGCATCGATCTAAAATGCATGACCAGACAATTCATTTACGAAAATTTTAAATGGAATTGGAGTTTATAATTTGTTCGATTTCTAACTCAATTAAGCGAGGAACGCAATTAAGGGAGCCCCAATTATTTGGGCATTACTGTAATAGCATGCGTCGACACCCCATCCATTCATTCATATTATGTACATCCGTACATCAATACATTCCTTCGCGGTAGAGCGCCCGCATAGGGCCAGTAAGTTAGAATAAGAATAGTTAAGTTAGTTAAGCTAGTTTTAAGCGTTTTGTCTAGCACGTAAGTTAATAAATGAATTAATAAAAATGCACTAAAAACGAAACGAAACATTCCTTCGCGATTTGAGAATCGAAATGTGCCAGTATAAGGGCCTAGATTCTTGCAGCCATTCGTGCTGTGCGGCACACAAATGAAAATGCCTTTTCCGCAGGACAAGTTTTTCGATTGAGAAACTTCTTATGACAATTTTACACTCGGATGTTTGTCTGACGTTCGCGTGAAAACCAGGAAAACTACAACATACAGTCCCTATTGGCGATAACAGGGAAGATGCACCACTATTATTAATCCCGAAACAGACTTCAGAAGAAATAATTTTTGGTAACTGTAAATTCAGTTATAGAAGTCAACTTTTAATCAAATTGACTGTTACATGTTGCAGCATTAAGTCCCCTGATAAAAAATTTCTAGGGGACAAGTCCAAATGTGCTGTTCATTCTGGCAAAATTGATGACCATATGTCCAAAGTTTTAATGGGATGTCATTACAAATGCCGAAGGTGACATAGATATCAATTTTGAATAAAATCGTCAACCATATTTTTAGCGAGAATCTGAGTAAGTAGTAATATTGCAAGCATCAGTCACCTCTGACATGAAATTTTATAGAAATCGTTTGTGCCGTTTTCGAGAAAAAGTAGGAAGATGTAACCTGTGGAACTCAAAAAAGTAGTAAATTCTTTGATGTTTTTCTCTGAGATCTCCCTAGGGAATTGAAGAAGTATTTTCCTAATGCTCGTTGTCTGGCCCTAGTGCCGAGCAAATGCATAAATAGTGCATAAGGGTTTCTCTTTCACAGTATGTGATGTGTGGATACCTTCTTTTTTTTTTAAAGTGTTTATTTCATTCCACTCATACACTAACATAATTTACAGTTCTAATAAACATAAAACTACACTATTATAATACCTTAAAGTAACTGACCTAAGGTACACCCCTTATAATATGATTTTTAGAAAACTTAATTCTAATGTTTTAATTTTAATCGATGTTTTTTTTTAATTTCAAATTTAATTTAATTTTTTTATTATTTTTTTTTTTTTGTATTATTTCATTTTAAGGAAAAACGTGGGGAAACCTTTTAGAATACATTATTTTTTTATGTGTGGGATACCTAGTTGACTGCGTGATCTCCTATAGGCCAGTGACCCGTAGTGATCGCTGCTAATCTGGCGACGTCTTTACGCGTTCTATTTAGGAAGTCGGTTGTTTTAATTTTGTTGTAGGTTGGTCACATCCTTCTGGATATGACACAGTTTGTTAGCCTACTGAGGTTGGCTTTTATAAAGAATATTGAGGAGATTTCTGCCGTGACCGCTCCAAGCGGAACGTGGACTGATTCCGCAAATGAGCGTTGGAGGGCTGAGCCTTGCCTGGCCAGTTCATCTGAAACTTCATTTCCATAGACGTTATTATGCCCTGGAACCCAGATTAGGGTTGGTTGGTTGGTTTAAGAGGGTGAGCTTATGCTCTTCACCATTAGGCCTGTTGTGTTCCTCTCGTCTATCGAACTGTAAGGAATAGTGCTGTGCTTTGGGAATTATGCGTTGAGAGGGGATTTAGGTATTGGAATCATGTGGAGTATCAACGGGAAACTATGTCGTATAGTAATCGGGGAATCCTACTGTTCATCCAGCGAACTCCAATATATCACCGATTCCTTTCTTGCTGAGGTATGTTATATCCGGTATCCTTGGGGATCCAAGAATTTTCAGTCTTAACCTCGCTGTAGCAGGGCAGTGGCAGAGGAAGTGTTCTATATCTTCATCCTCCTCCTCACAGTTGGCACAGATTGTTGTATCAGCTATCCCGAGTCTGAACGAATGTTTGTTGAGATTGATGTGCCCTGTTAAAAGTCCCACCATCAATCTCAACTATGATCTCTTTGAGTTTAAAGTTCTTTTTGCTGTGTTGTTACTCGGTTCTGTTATTACAGATCTAGCCACTTTACACGTGCCTAGATTCGTCCAGTAGTTATTGAACTCCTGTCGTATTTTCTCATTGATTATTGTTTTAATAGTTTTCAGAGGGAACCCTATTGTCTACCAGGATTTAGTTCTATGTTACTTGTTCCTTTCCTTCCCAGTACATCTGCGTTTCCGTTAGCCGGTAGACCTTCATGCCCCGGTACCAATGTAAGAAGAACTCTATTGCGTCTGGCAAGTAAGTTCAATTTAGATTTGCACTCCCTTACTAGTCTAGTCGTGATTTCGACATGGGGTTTGAGATCGCGCTGGTTGTTGTTTTGCTGTCCGAGCAGATGTCGATTTGCCTCTCTTCGCTGTTGTCTTCTACGAGTATTTGAGTTGCCTGCATAATTGCACCACCAGTTTAATCGGTGGGCTAGCACAAAAGATTCAAACCCCTGATTCTCCTGACATGTTAGAGCCGTCTGTGTATACCGATAACCCATTGGAGTTTCTTGTCTTTCTTTCATACGGGAAAATTATTTCGAAGTTGTTGAAGAACGTATACGAATTTTCAGCAACATCACTGGGGCAATCGATGAGTGGTGTCATTACTCTTCGGTGATTTTTCGATGTCCCGTGTTTGCATCTTCGTTGAAATGGCCGATAGTTCTAAGCAGTGAGGCTGAAAGACCGGCAATCTTCTTCGCTTCGAGGTGCACTGGTAGGATGTTTAGGATCGCTTCTATGGCCGCGGTTGGTGTTGAGGATTGTGCTCCTGTGATACCCAAGCAGACCATACGTTGCACCTTTGTTAGCAAGTCCCTTGCATACGTTTTGCTAGACACTGACCACCATACAACTACTCTATAGAAGATGATAGGTTTTATTATGCATGGACGATGGACCTCCTTCATATCCAACACGCTCTCTTGGCTTTGGTAACTCTTTCTTCCAGGTTATTTCCCCGATGGCGTAGGGTGTTTTGCATGGAACTCAGATCAGGGTTACTTTGAATTGTCCATCTAGCGAGGCTAGCTCATTTCGGCATTCTAACACCAGTTTAGATGATATAGTGACCGAGGCGATGGCTTTGATAGCAGCTGGGCTATCAATGGATATGGCAATCTTTTGCCTTGCCGTTATATTTGTGTGTAATTTGATCTGGCGATAGGCTTCGCGGATAGCAAGTAGTTCCGCCTGGAAAATGCTAGCATTATCTGGAAGTCTATAAAATTTTGAGATATTCAAGGATTCGGAGAACACTCCTGCACCAATACCGCAGTCCATCTTTAAACCGTCTGTGTAGATTGTTACGTCAAAGTCCTTAATCTGATGTTGTGGGGAATTGTACGTCGAAACGTTTTGTAAAATTCATTTTGGGAATAATGTAATCTGTTGAGGGTGATACGAGCTCTCTCGGTAGAGAGTCCAGTATATTATAGGTACTATGCCAGTAGGGTTTCGCAGTCCAGCACCCAGACTATCTGAGTCTATTCGCGCTATGTGCTGTAATGTTTGATATGGGTCTAGAGGTAAAAGATGCAAAAGGACTGTTAGAACATCTGACGGGGTAGACCGTAGAGCACCTGTAATGCCTATGCATGCTGTTCTTTGTACCTTGTTAAGTTTGGTTATATTACAGGCCTTTTTTAGAGCCGGCATTTTTTGCCGATGTTACGGGCGTGAAAGGCTATATGTGCCTTCTTTACCCCTTCCGGTTGAGTTTAGGATCTAGGATAACTCCTAAATACCTAGCACTGGACGATAAGGAGAGTGTTTGACCATTTAGCCGAGGAAGTGCGAAGTCAGGTATTTTGGTTTTAGTGGTGAAGAGCATCAGTTCAGTTTTGGTCGAGTTAACGCCAAGACTACACTTTTTGGCCCAGGTGGTTACCTTACTCAGAGCATTTTCCATGATTTCGCTTATCACAGAGAACATTTCTGAACATACCTGTATTACCATTTCGTCCGCATACCCCACTACCTTAATTCTTTCTCTAACTAATGCATGAATATAAGCCATAGTAGAAGTGGAATAACACCGCCTTGAGGTGTTCCCCTGCTGGCAAATTTGGTCATATCTCTGGCGACATACGATAAATATAAAGTTTAAAAATAATCCATCCATCCGTTTAGGCTTCAGTCCGTAGTATTTTGTTCCCATTCTATGGCCAAACGTATACATTTTCTGTTCAATCGCGTCAGCTACTGTAACATTTTTTTACCTACATGTACAAATACATATATAACTCTATCTTTTGAGAATGACCAAAACAAATCTCTTAGATATAACGGTTCTATAATTATAGTGTAATAAATGATGGCAGATCCGAGCTGAAATTTTGATTTTTACAAAGAATAAAATGACTTCATCGACTTTCCCCATAACTTACAGACAATTAAAAGTATGCCTTAAGTCTGTCGTAAACAGCGCTAACCGTTGATAGAAGTCCTATTTCTGTCCGCTCTGGGCCAGAAATCGCCATTCTTCTTTGAATGCCATATATAAATATCCGTAAATATGTATAAAATGGCTTATGTTTAGCAAGCGCTCCTCTGGGGTCAGCCGCTGACCGTGCCGACCATTCTCTAATATCAGCAGGAACGCAATCGCCTGATTTGGAATTACAAATTATCTGACTGAGATCAGCAGCGACATTTTGTCTTTGTGAACAAGCCATTGCTGCCAAGAACAGAGCCTATAGACAATGACGCTCTCATCCAACAGAGCAAACAATATCTAGCTTCATCAATCTCTGAAACACGTGTAATATACTCGTAACAATCGGTTCCGGGAAGAAGAAATATAATGAGCAAATCACTAACAAGCTCCCAATGGCTCACGTCCTTTCTGATCAATGGCAAAAGTGATAAGCAACAACTTCAGTCACTCCTCATTACCACTTCTAGTAAAAGAAGACGGATCACTAGCCACAACACCAAAAGAGGGAATTCGATTCTAGATCCGGCGGAGCCACCAACTACCATGAAGGTCCAGTCGTCAATGCCAGGTGTGAACTTTCGACCTCATGTGATCCATCGCATCCTAAATTATCTGGATTGCAAGCCATAGTCCTCAAAAACTATGCACCATAACTAATATCGATTCCTTGTAAACTTTTCTCTATATCTTCAACCGTTTCTAAAAAACGGAAAGAAATGGAAATATATTTCAGAAACAATTAATCTCCAACTATTCAAGAGCAGAATTATTAGGCATTTACAAGCATCTCGGTTAAAGGTTCGCGTCTCCTGAGATAAGAAAAACCTAACCTAGCCTCATTGATATTCTCAATAGCCTCAGCTTATTATTTGGAATATCTGATGTGCAAAAAATGGTACTGTAGGACTTACGAAGGAATTAAGAGGTTGGCACCTATTAAGCCACAATACACGAAAGAAATTGATTGCAAGGAAAAAATGATGGAGACCTTTTTTGTAGAAAATTTGTTCATCCTTAATTGCGTCATAACCGAGGTGGTTCCCTTTACGAGAAGGAGGAAATTGACTGTCTGACTCAGCCAGTGCTAAAAGGCGTCACTATCCAACTCTTCAAGGAAGCCAAATATTTAGGAGTAATCTTAGATAGCAAACGTCTTTGGACGAAAAATGTCGAGCTGAAGACTTCAAAAGCTCTGTCAGTCTTTCGACAATGCAAAGGTGTTTTCGGCAAGACATGGGGCTTGTCGCCAAGGAAAGTCCTTTGGATCTACACGGCAATGATAAGACCCTTGCTCTCAGTTGTTTGGTAGAATACTCGTAAGTGGTGTATTCGTGGAATGCGACTGCATTATGCTTCACTTCTCATTGGGGAAACATACATCTGTCTTCCAGGCAGAAATCTATGCTATCCTAATGGCTGCGGACTATATTGGTAAGAACAGGTGTAAGGGGCGAAGTATCTGCGTCTGTAGTGACAGTCAGGCTGAGCATAAGGCCTTGCTCAATCCTTAAACCACTTCCAAAATAGTGCGAGAATGCAAAACATCCTTGAATTCGGTCGGAAGGCTGAACTCACTAAATCTTGTTTGGGTCCCATTACACAAAGGGATAACAGGAAATAAGATCTCTGACGAGGTTGCTAGACAAAGCTCAGAAGAGAATTTCTCTGGACCTGAACCCATGTTGGGTTTGCCAGCGTCTTCGGTTAGGGCTTCCATTGACAATTGGGTTTTCAAAAAAAATAAAATAATAACAATAATTGCGTCATAACCATTTTTGTCAAGAGATCAAGGAATACCGAGATATTTGTTGATAATTAATTTTGAATGCTTTTTTACTTCTAAAAAACTTTTGCCGGCATGTCAGCACTGGGAGTTTCTAGAATTTCACTTATAATGATGAAAGTTCAACTGTAGGTTTACCAAAATTCTTCTCGAATTTTGCTGTTATTTCAAAAAATATATTGTACTATGAATTATTAAAACACTAAAAATAAAAGCCGAGCAAATAAAGCGCACAACTGGGCGTACGAAACATTTTCATTTTTTGCGAGTTAAGCTGATGCCACAGTAATTTGAATTTGGTTTTTCAATTTTTCCCAAAGCGATGATTGAATTTAAGTCTTCATCATATTTCATAAATTCACAAAAATAAACGAATTCGATATTTCCATATTTGCTTTTAGTCCGTAATTCACCCAAATATAATAAAAAACGATGAATTTCTAGTTTTTTAAAAAGTTTGTTCAAAATTTTAATGTTTGAATATGACTTAACATCAATTTTGTATAAAATCGTTTTAGCCATACTCGAGATACAATCAATTTTCGCAAGTCCGCTAATAAGTAATGTACCATTATTCCATTTTTAACAAAAAAAAAAAAACTGACTGCATTCTTATGAGAAATACCCGTTAAAGCCATTTTGGAGAAAATTGGATTATTTCAAAATTGGCGCCTAGTAATAAAAATTCCAAATACGAAGTAGCCGTCCAACCATTTAGGCTGCAGTCCGATATGCAGACGGAAAGACAGACAGACAGATGGACGGACAGTCGAACAGAATTGAGAGACCCACTTTTCGAGTTTCTCTGTTATACGAGTAGTAATACGAAAATTGATCAATCTCGAGATCGAAAATTTTAACGAAAACAATAACTTTGTTTTAGATGGGACAGTTAATAAGAACAAAATTTATATCCTGATCTAGAGGCCGTATAGATTATTAGTATGGTTACATTTTAATTCATCATTACATTTTAATTTATCACTTAATTTATCACACACATTTTAATTTATCACTTCCCAGCGCGAGACACGCGTGTGATACCAAAAGTTCAGAGTATATGGAGAATGAAGATTTATAGATTGTTTTATAAAGTTAATTTGAAATTTTTTTTATGGATTCATCCGCTTACTTAACGGGTTGCTTGACATATTAAACTGGATAGCTGATAAGATTACAACAAAAAATAGCATTTTACCCTTTATAAGTAAAAACAATAAATGCACCACAATGATAACGGCATAAGAAACACGCAAATACAAATCCCTCTAGTGTTAAAAAAGAGGATGAACACATACTCGTAAGACAGCGAATTGTGATGTTGGAGAATTGATCGATCCAGGGATAGCTTAGTTGGTATAGCATTGCTGGCTAATCTATCGGAAGATCGATCTCTGTCCTTGGATAAATGTTTTCTTCTTTGTGCAATTTCCCAACAATTTTTCTTTCTTTACATTAACTAATTGAAAAGAGTGACTTGTGTGGCTGTTTTTTTGATATGATTATCAATAAAAAAATAAAAATATGAAAAAATCATTCGTGCCGATCAGGTTTGAACTTGCGACTCCCGTCGCCACCAATAAGTTCTATGAAAAGAATATGTTATTACAAAGAAGCGGTGAAATTCATATTTTATTTTAACCTTATTTTTATTTATTGAAATTTGCAATGAAATTATGAAACCCAAATGAACAAAATAAATTATTTTTACAAAATAAAAACACTAAACTTTAACTTCGAGCTTTTATAACAGCTTTAACAAGTCTGGGCATCCTCTCTATCAATTTTAATATTGTTTCGGTTGGAATACTATTCCATGTATCGTTCAATTGCTACCAAAAGATTACTGGTGAAGAAGAAGACATTTGGTGAACCTTTAGTCCAAGTGATTCCATAAAAGTTAAATTGGGTTTAAATCTGGCAACTGTGATGACCAAACCACGTTCATTAACATCCCTTCTTCTTCCTTCTGTTGCAGAAAACTTGAGCACAACATTGAAGTGTGTTTAGAGTCGTTATCTAGTTGAAAGACGAATCCTTCTCCAATCAATCGGACGCCACGTGTAATAGCATTCTCAACTCGAATGGTTCTGTAGCCCTCTGTTTAAAATGCCTTCAATACGAATGAGATCACTGGTTCCGTTGGAGGAAAAAGCTCACCACACCATCGATTTACCTCCATGCTTTACGGAACAATACATTGCGGCAAGGCGGTTCGTTCAGCGGAACGTCGAACGAAAACCTTTCTCTTCCTGCAAAACTGTTTAAACTTGGAGTCATTACTCCAAAGAATCTTTCTTTAGTCCTCAATGTTACACTTTTGGTGAACTCTAACACACTCTAGCCATTTGTTCTTATTTTACGCCCGTAGTGCCTTTTTGTTGGCAACACGTACAACATGGCTCCCAAAGACCCCTTTTGATTTACTGGGATTCTTATTCCTGTTAATCTCTCCGCAGATTTTCGGTGCCGTAAGCCTCCGATTGCTCTTGCTAGTAATCACAATCTAGTCATCTTCCTGCCTTCATGCTTAGTGGTTTTTCTTGGACGTTCACTGCTCGGTCTGGGATCACTGCTTACGGTTTCACGAAATCGCTTGTTGTAATGAAAACCAGACTTAGAAGTTTATTTAAACATTTCACTTCGAAAACTGATAGTTAACTAAAAAAGATATCGTGTATAACCCTTTAAAATAAATCCTTTGTAGGCGAGACTATTTCTAATATTAAATGGTTTTATTTTTTTTTTTTAATGGGCGTGTCTGTGACCGGATTTCAACAATATTTACACTTATACTACTTCGTGTCCAAGAAGGTCATATACCAAATATCACCTTCCTAGCTCAGAATTTAAGGTCCAAAACGTGATGGTATACGAACGGACATGGCTTGATCTACATAACTTTTGATGCTGATCACAAATATATATGCTTTTGGATGTCTAGGTTATTATTTCTCTAAGTTACAAACCATGTATAAAAATAAATATACCCTTTGGGATAGGATATAAATATACAGGAAAGTTAAAATCAGTCTGGAACGGGTCGTATGTATAAAATAAACGGGACGGTGTATAAAAATAAATATACCCTATGGGATAGGGTATAAATTTACAGCAAAGTTAAAATCAGTCTGGAACGGGTTATATCATATAAACGTCCTTCAACCCAGTTCTAATAATGTGGGCGTGGCGTTGCCTTCTTCGAACGCATTTCCTCAATTTTAAAGATTTTTTTTTTTTTTAGAAAAAAACTTCCAACATTTTCTGAGTAAGTGGACGTGGCTATCACCATTTTTAACCGAAGTTCACTGATTCTGATTAGATATTCGCAACAAGACTTAGTCATAACCATAAGTATTATAGCTTTGAAAAATCAAAATTTGTTTTTCTTAAAAACGTCCTTAAAAAGTAAGCGTAGCCATTTACAATATATAGACAAAATGTATTGAGAAGACATTTTTTGAACAGTGGGCGTATCTGTGGGGAGATTTTTAAACTTGTACTGCTTCGGATTCTAGAAAGCCTATATACGAAATTTCATATTCCAAGCAAAATTTAAATTAAAAATGGTGACTTACGGACGGACATACATATGTTTGTATATAAAAATTAATAAACCTTATGGGATAGGGTATAAAAATGCGACACAATTCCAAGCTATCTCCCGGCTAGTTGAATATTACTCTCATGTTTGAGCGGGATCGCCTCCCATCTACTTAAGTTTACTCAATCGAGTTCACATGTAGATTGATCAATTTACAATCTGATTCCTTCGCTCGAAAACCTGTGAAATGTTGGATGATTAGCACTACTGTACCGGTACTTCCACCAAAAATATTCAGATGAAGTAGCGTCATTTTAGTCGCACATATGTGGTATCTTCCGCACATCCTCATCCTGCTTACGAGTGCAGCGTGAAATTTAGAAGATCATTTTTTAACCACTTAACATGAATGTGAAACAGCTTGCCTTTCACCACTGGGTTCATAACTTTAAAATACTCAGACCTATATATGTAAGTGCACCACTACGTTAAAAAATAAAAAAAAAATCGAAGTTAATTCATATTTGATTGAGGTTTTAAGATAACGAGTGTAAAAATACATAGCCCACCAAACACCAAATCGACCACCAATGCGAGCCCAAAGGAGCCTTCGGTCTTAGCTTTATTATAATGCATTGTAGCGAAGGATGATATGTTTTGTGCTCAGCCGTGACAAGAATTGTTCTACATTTTCTATATGTTATGTTTGATTGGGTAAATCAAAGAAATTTTCGAAGACATATCATCGACTCTTCAAGATTCTGGGCCTTCATATACCATGGTCAAAAAATGGGCTCGCTTATTTCAACAGGGGCGAGAGAGATATGAAGACGACCATCCTGTGTCAGTGTTCTCTGAAGACATCGTCGGAAAAGTTGAAAAATTAGTTCTAGCCGACCGCAGAATAAAAATGTGACAGATAGCGGACGAGTTGCATATCAGCAATGAACGGATTGGAGAAATTTTGCACGAGCATTTAAACACTAAAAAAATTTGTGCGCGCTGGGTACCGAAAATGCTCACGCCGTTCAACAAGCAACGACGACTCGAGTGCGAGGTTTCGAGACAGGCCTTAAAAGACACTGATTTTTCAACGATAGACCACCCACCCTATAGCCCAGACTTGGCCCCGAGCGACTTACCTTTCTTCCAATTTGAAAAAGGAGTTTCGAGGCCGGAGATTTACAAATGAAAACGATATCAAGGCGGCCGTAGAAAGTCATTTTGAAGGCAAGGAAAAAGAATATTTTTTTGGTGATAGTAAGGTACTGTATGCCCGAAGTGATAAATGCATATCACTGGAGGGAGATTAAATTGAGAAATCAAATTTTTTAATCGGATCTCTTGTTTTACTTATGTCTTGGGCCGCGAACTTATCAGCCACCCCTCGTAAAGCCAATTCCTACCTTTTTCATCGTCCACTGATTAACTTCCGTCTTAAGCAAAATTATCTACACTCGCCTTTATTTTACAATTCAATAAACTGCAGAGTAGACTGCACCAACGTAAGCCCCGCTATAGGGTGTAGCATAAATTCGAGAAAGGGTTCCAGTTTTCAACTCCAAATCAGTCATCCTCAAAAACATAGGGTCCCTAAAATTGGCCTCCAGACTTTGGGAACACCAAATATCTTATAGGTCGCAGTTGTTTCAATAAGGACCTCATATGCCCCTCAAATCTAATAGCAATACTATGTTTGCGGATTTCGACCTGTATGCCTAGTGCGATGTTCGGGGAAAAAAAAAAACAAAATATTTGTAAACCTCCAAACTAACTCAAATATTAAGGACACTAAACTCTTTGATGAATTTTTAAGTTACACTTTTTCTAGAAGTTAATGGAAAGATTAATTTGTAAACTTTTTTTATATTTTTAAGATCTCAACCAATTATCACATGTAAATCGATGACAAAGGTCGACGATAAATTCGTCTACGAAACAGAAAAGGATAATGCACACAATAAGCTTCTGAAACAAATTCAAGGCGGCATAAGGCTGAAACCAGTAAAAACCAATGACAGGAGCAGACCATTCCTTGACGGTTTACGGAAGTTCCGACGACAAATGACAATAGAAGAGCAAATACAAAAATCCGAATCTAAGGCAGCACTCAACGAGGTAGTGAGTAGCATTTCCAATTCACATAGACGTTTAAGGCTCTCGTTTTTAATTGCACGCATTTGTTGTGATTCGCTTCTTTTTAGCCACAAGAACCCGATGAACCAAGTGGAGATGAACTAGACGACATCGACAAACTGCGCGATGATCTTCAGAGTACAAAGCAAATGTTAGCGTTAGAATTGAGAAATCGTGAGGCACAAGAGCGTGAAAATAAGAGGCTCCTAGCGAAAATTGCCAATTTAGAGGCAGAAATGCAACGTGACAAGACACGGACTGATAAGGATGAATCGTCATCAGCTCCAGCACCCGGAACTGATGATGTTCTTGTGAAATCATTGAAAAAAGACGCCGAGGATGCAAGAAAAACATCTAAGGAACTTGAGAAAAAATATGAAAAGAGTGCCGAACAATTGGACTCTGCCAAAAATGAAGTTGAAGAACAAAAGCGAATGATTGCCCAGTTGGAGAGGAAGCTGGCACAGGCATTACAGGTATTTTGGCGTTTAAGTTATGTTGTGAGCTGTTTCTAGAAAGTTGTTTTGAGTTTGTTTTTTATAAGTGCTATTGCCAGATGTTTAACCGCTGTCGGTTAGTTAATTAGGACTGAGATGACAGACACCGTGTTGAATCCACTAGTGTTCCGTTGTATACCATTTTGGCGCGGGACACTAAGAACGAAATTGTGTACTCTTAGGAGGAACTGACATAACGGAAAGATTCCAGAAAATACCGTCTTCTTCTTCTTCTTACGGCGAAGTTATGATCCGGAGTAGAAGGATCACAACCCTTCCACTTTACTGGATCCCTACTGGTCCGCCTGTGGGGTTTGCCGGTTGGACCTCAGAAAGTACCAGCAGGCTTCCCGGTTTCGAATCACTTCGTCACTGAGGCCAATCGAATGCTGGTGTTTTTGCATTTGTGTGATCCAGTTGTTTTTTGGTCTGCCTTTTTTGCGCGATTGCGTAGGAACGTTGATTGATATTGCCTTTTGACGGGGTTCGAAGGATCTCTCCTTTGAACATGACAATACCAACTGAGCCGGCCGTGCTCTATCTTGCTTGTGATGGGTTCTTTTACATGAAGGCTTCCTCGAATCTTTGAACTTCTTATTCTATCAATCTTCATTACTCCTGCTGTCATGCGAAGCCGTTAATTTGCCCTCATACTTTTTGTCCATTGTCCAGCATTGTGAACCGTATGTGAGCGCCGGACGTACAACTGCGGTGTAGAGTCTTCCTTTAAGCCTAGGGGGCATTTTTCGATCACAGAAGATAGCGGAGTTTTCCCGCCACTTCATCCACTCTACGCTTACGCGATGATTGATGTCATCGTCACAAGTTACTTCGCTATTAATCATTGGTCCCAGATATTTGAACTTTTCACAATTGGGAAGCACTTTTCCATTCAAGTAAATGTCTGGAATAGGCCGGTGTGGATCAGAGAACGGGCAGCACAGATACTATGTCTTTTTTGAACTAATACGGTACCCATTTCCCTCCAAAACATCCACCCATACATCAAGCGCTCGTTGCAAGGCCATTTGATCTTCGCTTATGATAGCTCCATCGTCAGCACAAAATAACTGATGCACTTTGGGGTCCGTCACTTTTCCTTCAAGCAGATAATCAAGGACTGCAATAAATAGCAAAGGACTAAGGACGCTTCCCTGGTGTACACCGACTTTGATTGGAAACTCTTCGGTGACTCCTGCGGGACATCTTACTCTTGTCCTTGCTCCCTCATACATGTCCATGATCATGCGCATGTAGGTTTCTGGAACTCCTCGTTGTCTTAGCGCCACCCATAAGAGATCTCTTGGTTGTCTATCAAAGGCTTTTTCAAAATCAACCAACACCATATGCAAGTCCTTTAAGGAATCACGATGTTTTTCCATTATGATCCTTATACTTTGGATTGCATCTGTTGTTGATTTACCCGAGACAAACCCGCACTGGTCATCAGATAGCCTTATTATTTTCCGCAGTCGGCCATCTAATACCCGCTCAACGATCTTCATGGTGTGTGACATCAGCTTGACAGAACGGTAATTATCGCAGTTTCGCGTATCGCCCTTCCCTTTGTGCAAAGGAAGAAGATAACTTTCCCTCCACTGATTAGGCATTGGATCACTGCTCATAAATTTGGAGATAAGAATCATGAGCCATCTGGACCCGATGTCTCCCATCTTCTTCCAGAACTCAGAGGGTATCTCGTCTGGCCCAACTGCTTTTCTTTTTTTGACGGCATTCCTAACTTCTTCGACAGTAATGTCAGATATTTCGTCATGGTTAGGAGCGGTTCTTGGAAAGTATACCCGGGGAAACTGTTCGTTCAGAAGTCTTTCACAATACTGTCGCCATCTGTGGAGAATTGTGTCGTCTTCCACAAGAAGCTGGCCTTGAGCATTGTTAATGAACTTTGGGGAACGAATCTCCTGAGCATTTCTTCTTCTCTGGGCGGCTATTTTGAAGATAGTTGCTCCCTTATTCAAGTTGTTTTGTCGAAGCTCCTGCATAGCCTGGTTCCCATCAGACGCCGAAGACGATATTTCCTCCAACTCCAGATAGAGGCCTTCCATACTTTTTGCTTGAAATTGGGCGCACTTCTACTTCGCGAGACCTTTGCAACATCTATATATCACTTCAAGGCGAGCTTTTTCATCACTATTAGTAGAAGAGCACTTTGACCAAGCCTTGAAAGACGTTTTCTTTTCCCGAAAATACCGTCAAAATAAACTACTACAGGAAATGGTTAAAAAGCGCACAAGGTACAACCAATGTCATTAACATGTTTTGCAAAATCAGCGACCTTCTTTGTTACTGCCCACTGTTCAGTGTTTTGGAAAAGGAGCACATAAAAACAAAGTGACGAACGACCCAATCAAAAATGACTACCCAAAATGTAAATATTTTGCTATTACACATTGTTGACACTAATCATCCCAAACGTTTGGTATCGAAAACGATTATTGATTTTCTATCAATTAGAAATATCTAAGTATCCGTATATTTACTTAACAGTTTCTTCCGTGAAGTCTCTGCCTGGAATACCGCAGACTTTTAACCTAGTCAACTTCCAACACGTTCCTTTTAGTGTGGTAATCCAAACATTCCGGTATCAGCGTGGGGTCCATTTTTAAAACAGAGACTCTTGCCGTCTCGAACCTAGATGATATTATTCGAAAACCATTGAATTTTATAGATGGTGGTATTTTGGTACATTCACCCCTACCATAACATCGCCTAAGGATTTGTTGTTTATTTTTCATGGACTCAGTTTTGGCTCTACATATTTCCCACGGAAGTGTACCGGTGATTAGGTTTCCTTGTCAGCTGCTTAGATTTTTAGTAAAGCCTCCAGATGTTGAATTTGGGCTGCGTCTTCTGCGCAGTCCCTTTGTATATCATAGGCATCTTAGGCGCTAAAAGTTCTAAAGTTGTGGTTGAATATCCCATAAAGAAGACAAGCTACTTCGTAATTCGATCTGTCTATCGTAACTTTTTACCCAAGATGTGCGCGGTGGGTATTTTGCATGCACTATGTCGATTTCCTGACAATATTTGATGGCGTTTATAGCTCCCCCTGGTTAAAGAAATGAAAAGCAGATTGATCCTGTCGATGTCCACCAGATTGTCACCATAACTTATCTGTATGAAGAACGGGTTCGCGGGTGTGTTTTAGTTTTTCGTCTGCATCCAACCATTGCCCATGTCTTACGGTTGTCATTTAAAATCCACTTATCGTCACAGGTGATTATCCGGTTCAAAATCGGTTTACTTTGGTGTCTTAAGCTATGCGAAACACAGATTTCTAGGCTCCTTGGTTTTTGCGACTCGTTCAGTTGATGCGGTACCCACTTGTCATTTCTTTACCTTTCCTATGACAAAAAAGGTGTCGACTTATTGTCATGGGGGATACTCAAATGTTCTCTATTCACTCTGTCAAAAATAGTTTTTAAATTGAAAAACATTGTATAAATGGTGTATCTTGGGTCGGGATCTGGCGTAATGTAAAAAATTGACCAAGTGCTGATTTTCTAAGCCCAAAACCACACTAACAGTTTTAGGGGCTCACAAATAAAACCACTCTGAACTTTATAATTTCTTTTCACACACTACCTTATTCCATCCTGCAGCAAAGTCGATTAGACTAAGTTCTTGTCGTGCTTAGTGTTTTCCAACGCTCATTTCAAGTATTATTTCCCTTCCGATTTTAGCGTTAAAACTTTCTCGTACAGACCCGCAAATCATTATCCTTAGTACGTTTCCCGCACTCAACATTTGAAAAAAAATAAAAAAAATATTATGGCGGCAGCAGCCCACACAGGGCTAAGCCTAGCTTTTCGCAGCCAATTGTGCTGTGCGCCGCACGTATGGTTGAGATCTACAGTTTTATGCTGTTTCCGAAGGGCGCACAGCAAAAAAACGGCCCCGCTGTTTGTTTGACAAACATCCGAGAGTAAATTTGTCATGAGAAGCAGCTCTCAATCGATAAAAATTGCCCTTCGGAAACGGCATAAAACTGAAGGGCCCAACCAGCGCACAGCACGGGTGCCTACGGGAAGTGACACCAGGCCATGTACCCCATACGCCCAAATATTTATATTCATTTATTTACAAACATATTTCAATGATTGACTTTAACATTTCTATTAAGAAGCTAATTCGAAGTTGGTATTCCTAGAAAATAACAATATACGGAAATAAGACAAACATTTGGCAATAGCAAAACAATACTATTTTTAACAATTGAATCTATTTCATTCAATAACTTTAATTTTCGCTTAACAATATATTTCTTCCTGCTTTGCTTGAATAACAAAACAAACCAAACAAACACAAAAGCAATCGCCTGTTTCGAACCATATAAGACCGCAATTCAGCTTTTGCTATTCTCTTGAAGATCCTGGCGACACGGACATTTATTATAATTTTAATTCAGCTTCTGATGAGATAAAGGTAATACTAACACGTTCGCTTTCGCTTCAGCACTAACCGATAGTCTCTTCTTCTAATTGTAAAAAATAAGCCAGCGCAACCACTGCAAACAAACAGTGCAAACCACATTTCAAACCACATTACAAACTGCATGAATTCTTTAAAGGGTGGTGGCGGTTCCATGAATGGTTCACGTCGCGCCAGCGAAGCCAATCCAAACAAAGAAAGCTCACCAGAACTAGAACTGGAACTCTCCGAAAGCGACGAAGACGAGGATGAGGAAAAGAAGGCCGAACGCAAGAAGCGGCGATTGGCTAAAGAAGTGAAAATCCTTCAAACCAAATTGACCAAACTCAAAGATAAACAGGAAGCGGCCAAGAGAGAAAGAGCGAATTTGAAACAGGTCATGAAAAAGAATCATGTCCTGTTGAAGTAAGTTGAAGCAACATTACATATTCTTGATGAAAATACATATGAAAATTATATTTTTAAAGGGAAGAAAATAAGAAATTCAAGAAACTTGAGAAGGAAGTTCAAAAGATGGCTGCATCTATGAAGGAGGAAGAAGGGGATGACGATGATGAAGAAAAGGACGAAGACGAAGAAGGAGAGGAGGAGGATCAAGAAGAGGAGCATGAGCCCGAGGTAGAATCCGAAGAAGAAACAGAATCTGAGGAATCCGAAGAAGAAAGTGGATCTGAAACCGAAAGTGAATCCGAAGCCGAAGTGAGTAAATTAATCCAAAGAAATTATATACGATTTCTACTGTTCCATGTCTTGTTAGGATGCATCTGATGACGATAAGAAAGCAAATCTCGAACCACGCGTTAAGAAACACGAAAACCGATTGTCAGCTCTCAAGAAAGGCAATGTTTTGTTGCAGGCAAACGTTGATAATCTCCAGGATGAGATTTCCAAAGTTCGTGAAAAGGCCAGCAGTCTACAAGCTGAGTTGGATGCAGTTCTTGCTGATTTAGGATTGTAAATTTGCATAAGTACTTCAAGCTTACTAACCAAAAAACATTAGGATATTTAAATTCTTACTAGATACTTTTTCTAATTAATTTGACAATTGTTTTTTTTTATAGTATATACATTTAAATATCAAGTTTGTTTATGAGAAATAAAGTTTTTGAGGAAACCGTAGAACACGGAAAATTCTTGCAAATTAGCTCCGTTACATTAGAAAACTTACCCAAAAATATGTATATGAAAATATATTACTTTTTATGATTGGTAGAAAACAGTTGTTTACACTAAATTCACGTCATTTCAGTAAGTTTAGCTATTCTATTTTAATTAATTCGGACTGATAAACAATTATTTACACAAAACACAGCCAGGTACACTGTTGTTGTTTTGTTTTGAATTCTTCGTTGCCGGTGAGATTTGATTTTCCTGAAATGTCAAATTACTTTCCGTTCAGCCATTCAGATAACAAGCTCTTGTCAAAACTATTCTTAGAATGCACAATGATATAGAAATTTAAAAAATTACAGAGAATATCTTAGGTTTTGGCAGTAAAAATGTAAAAGTAGATATGTACATAATAAATCCGATTCCTTGTTCATTCCGAATATCCGTGAATGAAAAGTACGGTTCATTATTCTTTTTATTCCATTCCGTGATTCTTTATTCAATTGGAATTTTCAGTACATATGCCGTTTGAAATAACTCACTAGCTTGAATGAATTCGGAATAAATGGAATACCTTGTACATATTCAACATTGGTATTCTTGCGGCAGCTGTAACACCGTCGCTTCCACACTGATATTCTCGCATTAGTCACGACCATTAGGTGAATAAGGAAGTATAAATGTGTGTATATTGTTACCTTACTCCATTTCATTATAAAATATCCAAATTTCACTGTTACAGAAATTTCCCTTTGCCTTTCAAACAAAGAACCAACAGTTCGAATTATCGACTTGTTCGGTTTATTAAGATCTCTTTTTTTTTAGTGTGACTGGGTTTATCATACATTTTTACATGAAAAGGTTTTTATTTCAAAAGTTAATAAAATTTATGTAATTCATAGAAAAAGCAGTATTGTAAATTTAAAAATTTTAGAAATTTCTGATTCTATCATAGTTCGACGAACTGTGGCGATTTGAAAATCGATTCATCGTCAAAGTTCATTTCAGAACTTTTTAATGTAGCTTCCTATGCAGCATCTCAGGAGTTAACAGTAACCTTCCCAACACCTTTGAGATGGGAATTTTCAATGCATTTCATTAGGATGAGGCATGGAAAACTATACTCTCGTGGTAATTAATCTTCAGCACACTGATGTCATTACTGGATTATTGATTACAGCTTTTAGCTTTTTGTCCGAATTAGAAAGTTTTCAATACAAAATAATTTCTGTCCGTATTACTGAGTGTTGCGGCGACAACTGAGTTGTCCTGGTTGGACCGCCTGAAACCCTCTGAAGTCTGTGTAATGAACGTACCCTCAGCAAATAAAACTCCGTGAATGGCTTGGTGTCGTTTATTCTCTGTAGATTTATA
Source organism: Pocota personata (assembly GCA_963082735.1). NCBI lineage: Eukaryota > Metazoa > Arthropoda > Insecta > Diptera > Syrphidae > Pocota > Pocota personata. Next base: position 67,888,821 of record OY720429.1, read on the forward strand.
CATAAAAAATCGTATATGAAATGTGTACTTACTATTTTTTGGCAGACTTGTTTCGCCAGGGTGGGCTTCAGGTATATAGGCAACGAATAAATGGCGGAAATGCAAAACTAAAATGGTGTAACATCGCTCAATCTGACAGCTTACTTAGGTTCGTTTCTTTTGACATTTCATGAGCCACGCACTTCCGCCGGGGTCGTTACTATTTGAAATAATAACAATGATATAATTTTCAGAATCCCGCCCCCGTGAGCCGACCTGGTCCCCGACCAAAGCCTCACCAACTTCCAAAGCTGCCAGTTTGACAGCTTGTCTTCGGAGAACTCCCGTAGATGTTCTTACTTTGGCAGAACGCGTCTGGTTGTCTCTGCCCGGAATTACCTTCGTGATTCTTCCTCGTACCCATTTACTCATCGGAACATCGACGTCACATAAGAGCACCAAATCTCCTTCTTTGAGAGGCGGAACTCGATCGAACCACTTGCATCGTCTCGTGAGTACTGGTAAGTACTCCCGCACCCATCTCCTCCACAAACGATCTTTTATTTGTTGGCTTACTAGCCATTGTTTTCGAAGACATAGGGCTCTTCCATCCACTGGACCTGGAGTCTGAGTTGAGCTCACACCACCCAACAAAAAATTATTTAGCGCCAAGGGTTAGTCCACCTCAGGTGACACCGGCAACTGGGTAAGTGAACGGCTGTTTATTATATCCTCTGCCTCGATAAGGGCGCTCTGTAGGGTCTCTAATCTCGGAGCCAGCTCGCTGAGTGTGCATCTCAGGACTCTCTTGACTATTCGTACCAGTCGCTTCCAGCATCCTTCGGCGTCTAAGGTTCGGATCTGCTACAGCTTTCAAAAACTCTCTCGAATTTGATTTGAAGCCTCTCAAGTTGAAACCTCCCTTCGCATGGATGAGAATCACGGTTTTAGTGACTTCGATCGCTTCGTCCACGTTGTCGAAGCTATCGACATAGTCATCAACGTAGTGATGTTGGACGATTGAGTTGACGGCTCTTGGATGACTCGTTGAAAATCTTGAAGAGTTCAAGTTCTTAACAAATTCGGCCAAACATGGAGCGCAACTAGCGCCACAGGTCATTGAATGCATTATGTACTCCTCGACCGGCTGTTCTTCTGTTTCTCGCCACAGAAAGAAATGCAAATCCTGGTCTTCAGGCCGAACAAACACCTGGTGGTACATCTCCTCTATATCACCTGACACGGCTTTCGGCCTCATCCCAAAATTAAATAGCACAGCAACTAGTGGTGGGCCTTCAACAGGAATGAACTCAGAGATACTTTGTTAGCTTTAGCGACAGCGTCGAAAACCAAACGGATTTTTCGGGACTTGTTCGGATTTTTTACCCCGAAGTGTGTCAAGTACCAAGTCTTACGACTTTTCGTTTCGGCTTCAACCCTAGGTTCCTGGTATATCCCTGCTTCACGTAGCCTGCGATGACATCTCGATAGGCGACTGCAAGCTCCGAATCCCTTACGAACCTCCTTTCCAAACAATGGAGACGTCGTTTGGCCATATTGTAGCTTCCAGGAACCTCAAACGCATCTTCCTTCAGCAGTGGTCTTGTTTTGTACCGATCATTGACCCTCACAGTTTTAGACTTCAAAATCCGTAATGCACTTTCATCAGCTGCGGACATGTAAGGTAAATTCAGGTCATCTACCATCCTCACTTCCCTGATCTCATACCGTTCGGCATCCTGCTTGTCTGCACCGATTTGGACATCAACTACGTATGACTTTCTTGCCGAAGTCTCTTCTCCGAATCACTGCAATGTGGGATCCTTTGCATGACCTTTTAAACCCAGTCGATTCCCTACACTTGAGCTCATAATTTTTACCTAGACCCCTTGTCCAACAATGCATACTCCTGTAGTACAACGTCCTCGCCGTATAGTCTGACTGGCACCACTCGGAACAATTTTTTTTTCTTTCTTGACAGTATTACAGCTAAGCATGAGTGTCTCCGGTTCGACTGTACTGGTAGGTGCTAGTCTCGCTGGCGTATGACTTTCATAGAGCGATGCATGATGGCTCTTAGCACAACCACCAACTTCACGTTTTTTCGATGACTTGCAAAATCTTGAACAATGCCTGTTGCGAATATAATGCAGATTTTTGTAAAACACTAAAGAATTTTATTTATTGAGTTTATAAGATTACAAATATAATAATAATATACCTAAAGAACTCAAAAAATGGTCTGCTCCTTCGTCCGTTCGCTGTGCTGTTTTCTTCTTCTTTGTTTGACATTTTGAGCAGCGCCATCTACCCGTTAAAACCGCTTCACCATGAGAGAATTTCTGCCGTATTTACACTCTTGTCGTTGATATTCTCCCCCCCAGTGGGGCCGTTGACCTCTGTAGTGGTCTCACTCTTCTCTGGCTCCTCAAGATGCAGCACCGCCAATTTTACCACAGGCCGAACATAGATGCACTTTGCTGTCCTTACCGCTGCTCTCCTCACCTGGCCATCATCTGCTTTGGTTACTCCCACAACGATACCTCTTGGCCAGCATCACCTTGGTAGGCTCTCATCGACAATAATAACTATGGCTCCTTCTTCTTTGGGTTTCTTCGGCTGGAACCACTTTGACCTCCGAGTGAGTGTGGGCAAATACTCAGGAAACGTTTCCAGAAAATATTAGCCAGCTGTTGGCTTTTTCTCCAGCTCTTCCGCAGTACTAGGTCTTCGTTACAAAACTTCCCTGGTGCCTTACTGCCACTGGACGACCCTAACAAAAAGTGGTTTGGCTCAACCTCAATTAACATTGACCGCAATGTGTCATCCTGCAGCCGTTGATTACATGTCACCTCTTTCAGGACCTTCTTCACGGAGCCCACGAGCCTTTCCCAGCTCCCGCCCATGTGTGGCGCTGATGGGGGATTGAAAGGCCACTTGGTGTAAGGTGTTGTGAAGGTGTCCTGTATGGTGTCTCTATCCAACGATCTGAAGGCCTCTGCAAGCTCTCGTTCAGCTCCCTTAAAATTTGTCCCATTGTCCAAGTAAAAAGCTGCTGGGTGGCCACGTCGTCCCACGAAGTTCCGCACACACATGATGCAACCATCGGTTGAAAGACTATGAACAACCTCCAAGTGAACAGCTCTGATTGTCAGGCACGTAAAAAGGACACCCCAACGATTTTCAGAACGACGGCCAACTGTCATAACCATGGGACCAAAATAGTCCATCCCGACATGGGTAAACGGAGAAGTTCTCATTACGAACTGATTGTATCTTTTTGGATCCACAGTCAACCATGAAAGGACGGTACGCGAGTCTGACCAAAAAACCCTGCTGTGGATCTTCAGCGAATGACTCTTCACTAGGGACCCAGCCAACCTCACGCCCATCGCTGCCGCTGTTCCATCCTGTGTACTAACATGGGGATTCGTGGAGCGACCTTTGTTTTTGCCCCAACTAAAGCGCAGTCCACTGACGAACTCGCAGATATTCGTAAGTACGCAACGGCTGCCATGGCGTTCTCGCTTGCGTCGACAAATACATGAAGCTGCACTAAAGCATCGCTGTTCGCCGTCAAGTGTGAGTAGCATCGGAGAATTTGCATCTCTTCTACCTGGCAGAGTAGGCGTAGCCATTCCTCCCACTGATGGTGCAACCGTTCAGGGATGGTCTCATCCCAGTCTACACCTGACCTCCAAACCTCTTGTAATAACACCTTAAGGCTAACCAGGTAGTGTGCCAAGAAACCTAAGGGGTCAGAAATAGACATCAAAACCTTTAACAACTCACGTTTGGTTGGCACTCTTCTTCCTCTCAGAATATCCTCGTTGACTTTAGCAAAGCGAACAGTGAATGTAAAAATATCTGGAACTGTCTTCCACCAGATACCCAGTACTTTCTTCGTTGATTGCTCGATGTTACTAATGGCTTCACATTGAGGTTGTTCTCCCAGCGCCTTCAAAACAGTACTTGAATTTGACAGCCAACCTCGAATTCGAAAGCCTCCTTGAGCATGGATATAGGATACGTCCTTCGCCAACTGGATAGCCTCCTCGTCCGTATTGACACTATCCATTAGATCGTCCATGTAGTGGTTCTTGGTAATAGCGACCACTGCCCTCGGATACTCGCATGAAATGTTCTTCGCATTCATGTTCTTTGCTAGGAGAGCATGATGCACCAAATGTAAGAACCTCCATCACGTAGACGTCAGGAACTTTATCGGACTCAGCACCTCTCCAAAGAAATCTTTGCGCTTGTTGGTCTTCAACACGCACACGCACTTGGTGAAACATTTCACTTATATCACCGCTTATGCTGGCAATGCCATGAGTTGGTCTGGTCCCTTCAGTAATAATGAGTTTAAAGACACTTCTTGTGTTTTCGCAGCTCCATCCCATACTAAGCGCACCTTGCCCTGCTTATTCGGATTCCTTAAAATGAACGTAGGCATGTACCAGGTTCGAAGAGTTTTATTCTTCACTTCTTCTCGACTTAGTTTACGTGCGTAGCCTTTCACCAGCAGATTCTCCATTTGACGGTTTAAATCCTCTCTCTGCTTTGCGTCTAAATGCATCTTTCTTTCGATGCATTGAAGCCGCTTAAGTGCCATCGGATAACTATCCAGAATCACAAGATCGTCATACTTCACGAAACATTTCCAGTCTCATGACTTTCCAGCTCAAAAAAGTTTCTTACCTCTTCATGCAAATCCTTCTCACAATGACATTCTTCGCAGTGATGCATATGGAAATAAGCTCCACTTCCGCAGCCTCCACCCACCAACCAATCCAGTCGAGTTTTCGTCGCTACTGGACTTCACGCACCTTGGACGGCATTCCCAAATACTCATTCTGCAGGCCTATCAAAAGCTTCGGCTGCGCATCGCTATGTGACGTAAGCGGCAACCCTCTTAGATGACTATACTTGGCTTGCATAGATACGGCGTCGAAAGATTGCTTCGGTAAGCTTAGGTTTTGCACAGTGCGAACGTCTTGCAAGATAAAACGTTTTGGTTCGCCTCCTGATTCTTGTTGCTGAGCTGAAGTGACTTCTTCTCTCCTCTCAGATCAAGTGAACGCGCCATCTCCTTGTCCAGTAGAGTAAGCGATGATCCACTGTCGAGAAAAGCACATGTGTTCACGGTCTTAACGAATATAACGTCATTGCCTTCATGCTGATGTGAGTTATGCATTCTGGCGGGTGTCACATTGTGCGTAACATAATGCAATCTCTGCGCTGCAGTCACATGATGTGTATCTTCATGGAGCAGTCTGTGACGCATACATCCACAGCCTCCCATTCCGCAGTTCTTCTTCTCTCGGCATATTTTCTTCGACGAGTGGCGTAAACAGCATTCGTAAATCCAATTTTTTCGCACAATTGCACTTCTCTTGTTGACTGGAAAACCTTTGAACATTTCGCAATCAATTAGTATATGGTTTTGCTGGCATACGTGACACTTTCCTGAGCTGCTACTTTTCTTAGAAATTTGCGGTGCTTTGTGCTCCTCCTGGTGAACATGCAAGTGACCGAAACGTCCGCCTGGTCTGCTATTTAGTGCTGGCAACTGCGTTAGCGTGCTCGCTGCATCTGCCATCACATTCAACCAGTTGGAATACTTTTCCAAAGTGCACGTGGGATATTTATTTGCTTCAAGTGCCCAATCTATCCGTAGGGTCGGAGGAAGCCCTTCCACCAACTCTTCAAGCAACAAAGGATTGTCGATATGGTCTCTAAGCCCAACAGGCTTCATAGTGGAGTACAGCTGGCGTACTGAGATTGCGTAGGAGACAATCGTTTCGAACTTATCCGCTTTTGGAAGAGGATCTGCCCGGATTTTTTGAAGTATGGTTTTAATTATCATCTGAGGGTGGTTGTGGTGTAGTGGTAACATCATCGCTTATCACGCTGTTGATTCACGGTTCGAATCCTGATGTCAAGAATCATCTACTTATTTCAAATGAAATAAATAAAAAAGTCGATCACTTGCAAAAGCAAAGACAACTCTACTGTGAAGGCATAACACTGGCAGTAGGGTGGTCATATGGCCAAAATGCAACTTGATCGTGATGATGACATCAGGAGGACGGAAAAAAATACTGTGAATCATAAGTAACGACGAAACAAAACAAAATACTCCCCAGTTATCTGGACAGCCACCCTTGGAGTTTACAGAAACTTAATACCACCTGAGTTTCAAACCACACCACTCTGTCTTTCTCTGTCTCTTCCTTTCCACAAAAATTAGTGTAAAAAAAAAAAAAAATTATTATCTCTGGCCTCCTGTACAATTTTCTTAGTACCGATATAACTTCTGGCACCATTTCTGGAAGCAATAGATGAAATCCTGTGGCTTCCAAAGCTTTCCCCTTAAGCTCTCGTTGCAGGCGGACTAAGTTCTCCGCATTGTTAAAGCCACACAGTTCCGTACTGTTTTCATAATTGCTGATGAAAACAGCCCACTCTTTAGGTTTTCCGCTGAACGTAGGGAGGTCCTTCCCCAGCACCTGACGCGCAAATAATTAACTTGCTGTTAGCTCCCTAATCCTTTCATTCCTGACTGGTATCACTTGATTTACCCGAGGCTTAACCGGTGGCTTCGGATCCTCAACTTCACTACTGCCTGCAACGCTAAAAGCTCGTATTTCCTAGAAAGATACTGAATCTCGATCTTTCTCTCCTCCTCCAGACGTTCGAGCTTCCTTGCTAGGCTCTGACACCTTGCCGATTGCGACGATGGAGTACATTTCTGCACCGATTTCTCCTCATCGAAGCCCATCCCACGTTGATTCTCTGATGCGCCAGCCCCTAGCAAGTCGCCGCCGGTTGAATCTTGTTTCTTGTTTGCCGGTTGAATGTTTTTAATTTTGAGCATTCCCAATTCTGTTCAGTTACAGATTAATCCACTCCCACGCATCCGTAATGATGCCAATCGTCACAAGAGTCGCATTGAACCATTTGCTTGGTGTCTGGAGCCTCACATGACTTACAGGCGCCGACGCCACTTTTCCTTGGTGACATGGTGAAATTCCTTCAGTCGCAATAAAAAATGGTGGACAGATTCCAAACTCGATTTCAAGAATATCTTGACCAAATTTGTTGAGAATGTTGCGAATATAATGCAGATTTTTGTAGAACACTAAAGAATTTTATTTACTGAGTTTATAAGATTACAAATATAATAATAATATACCTAAAGAACTCAAAAAATGGTCTGCTCCTTCGTCCGTTCGCTGTGCTGTTTTCTTCTTCTTTGTTTGACTTTTTGAGCAGCGCCATCTACCCGTTAAAACCGCTTCGCCATGAGAGAATTTCGGCCGTATTTACACTTCTGTCGTTGACAATGCTCATACTTTAGACAAGAGAAACATAACCTGTTCTTCTTCACGAATTTCCACTTGGCTGGAACGTCCAATTTGTCGAAGATGTGACAGTCGTCTACTGGATATGGTTCTCTTCCGCAATATCGACACTTGTTGTATGGCTTGCGTTGGTTTACGGCATGTAAAATATTCTTCGATTTCTGCTCAATGCTGGCGGTCGGTAGTAGAGCACTCGGAGCGACAAAGCTGACTAGCCTCGCTACTCCAGTCAACCACTCGTCAAAGTGTCTGATCGTCGGATGCGGCTGAATCATGATGCTGTGTCGCGCCCATTCCATCCTTTTGCTCATCGGTAATTTGCTAACAAGCTCATCCAGAAGCGTATGGTTCGTCAAATGCTGATACATTCCGCTGGCTTCAAAGAACTTCGCAAGATTTTGATCCTTTATCGACAATGGTATAAGCAGCTCCAATTTAGCTTCTGGGATCGGTTGAATTTCCCTTATCTTGTTTAGCTGACTTTGGACTAGACATTCAGGGTGACCAAAGTTGAACTCCAAGGCATTTGGGTGAATTAACAGCGACTTGACGGCATCCCATGCAGCGCCCTTCAAACATTTTTGCAGACGAAACATATTGTCCACATTTGAATAATTCATCATTGCTGTGGACTCCAAACATGCAGTACCAAACTGCAGGTAAATCGATTAACTTTCGACTTCCCATGGAACTGTGTTGATATATTAGTTGACTCGCTGAAGGGAATGTTATGGTCTCTGGCGGATCTCGGGCAGTCGGCTGGTTAAATGGCAATATTGCGTTTATTGGCGACATGAAAGTTGGCACTCTAGGAATGGACATTGACGTCGGCGCTGTCGACTGCCCCATGTACGTTGCTACCGTGGCCTGTGGTTGTTGTGGCAGAAACATAGGTCTGGATGCTTCCATACACTGTGTTGATTCAGCCCCGGTACACATGACTGTTTCTGTTGCGGTTGTACTTGCACTCGCATTGGAAAGCGAAATCGAAACAGTGTCCACGGAGCGAGCATTTTCTCTCAAACAGGGGGCAATAAATGTTGACGGTGATGTTATGTTGACGTTGACAGAATTGTCAGCTTGACTTTGATTTAATAGTTCCTGAAGACGCTGACGTTCTGCCTTTTCTCTTACGGCATTATATTCGGCAGCCTCCAGGTGTGTACATAGCTCTTCCATCGCCGTCGTCTCTCTTTCCATGAGTGTGTTGTTTGCTTCTGAACTACTTCCTTCACTGTCGCTGTTTTCTTCGCTTATTCCTGGAACGCTATGCATTCGATCTTCTGTACGCGATGTGAATTTCGCCAGTCGAGAGCTTCTTCGTATTTTAGACTTGTTTGGCATTGACTACTTGCTGGCAGCGAGTGGCAATGAAAAATTAACTGGTACTCTCGATGGCGAAAGAAAAAAAAGGGTTTGTGGAATATTCCACGACTGTGTCGCAGGCTGCGACTCTCTCCACAGATGGTTGTTTTCGCAATCCCCACCCGAAATTATAATTTCGTTCTCTTGTCTTCAACTTAGGTATAAATAGATAATAAATCCACTTGTTTGTCGCAGGCGGCAACTTTCTTAGGCCACGAGGAACAAGGCGGCAAGTATGTCGCAGGCGGCGACTGCCTCATTGGCCAAGTGGTGCACGGCAGCAAATGTGTCGCAGGCGGCGACTGTCTCATTCTCGTTGACTACGAGTGCAGGCGGCGATTCGTAGAGATGTCGTTGTCAACGAGTCAAAAAATAAGAATAAAGAAGTTTTTGGCAGACTTGTGGCGGCAGCGTGGGCTTCAGATATATAGGCAACGAATAAATGGCGGAAATGCAAAACTAAAATGGCGAACAAAACTAAAATGCAAAACAATGTAACAGCTCACGATACAGATATTACAAGTAATATATTGCGCATATGTCAAAAAAGTAAACAGAGAAACAATTAAAGATGGCGGCTTGCTGTGACCTTTTTTTTTTTGTTTGCATATGCTGTTCGTTATTATTACCACTGAGTTTGAATGCAGTATGGAGATATCTGCCAAGTAGAAACAAATTCTATATTGGAGCTGTTTAGTATACACATAAGTAAAAGACGATTTTCACTTCTTGAACACTATTGCAATTAATTTTTTTTCATTCTTAATGAAATTTTTTTATTTATAATAATATTTATAATAAAGTCCATTGGTCCATATGAATGAAGATTCTTGCTGAGCATTTTGAACAGCTAATTCTGGGTTCTTGATCCTGTGGCAAATATAACCTTCCAAATGCTCCAGAATGTCATACTGTAAAGATCCAAATTCATCCGCCGGGTCTTTAGCAATAATTACATCAGGATTTAGTGTTCTGAGTAGACTGTTACTCAAATTAATAGTGGATTCTAAATAGGGTGTATTATCTACTAATGTATTATCTATAAAAAAGACAAATACTATCGTGTTATATTATAAGGACATCTTGTTTTGTTAAATATTAAAATGTACCATTCAGTGATAAACTTCCTTCATTTCGTTCAAGAATGCACGAACGAAGCCGATACATAAATTCCAGGCGATTTGGATGATCACCTTTAGAACTAATCGTTCCAAAAAAATTCTCTAAAACACTCAAGAACACTCTAGCCAACCTTCGGAACTTAGCTCACCCGAAGTTCCAGTGCGCATAATCGCTTTAGAGATGGTGTGTGAAAACAGTTTTGTTGCCAGCTTTACTTTCTGACGCTCTGGACCTTTAACATTCAAATATATTAGTGATAGTTTATAAGCAATACTTGAATCAGATTTATCATTAGCTTTCGAAATCAGCTCCTGAATAATTCCTTTAGAGATAATGTGTCCGTCCAAAATAAAACCGTCATGATCAACAAAATTGTTCCGAATTATTTTTATAAGATGTGGCACATCAACAAATACATAAATTTGCTTCGATGGATCGGTTGAATTCGGGAAAAAGAAATTTGTAACCGTGATTTGGAGTTCACATAACAAACCTTGACTTGTTCCACCGATATCACAAGGATTAACTGGCACAAAATCACTTTGTTTGCAGCAAATTCCAAATCCATTACTTGCAATTTTTTTGTTTTTTTTTGGGAACGAAAGAAAAGAAATCTCCCTATTATAAGTTTTTTTTTTTTATTGTTCACAGAACAACCATAAATAGCACAACGCATTTTTAACACTTTTATTGCACAACTTATACTTTTAACGAAATAAACAAAATTTGAAGCAAAATATTTCCTTTACCGTCTCTTTATGGGTCACAGCTGTCGGCCATATTGCGAAAAAATGACAGATGCGCAAAACATGACTAACAATTTTGCGCCGAATATATTACCTTCTTTTCATATACCTTGGTGACAGCTTACTTAGGTTCGTTTCTTTTAACATTTCATGAGCCACGCACTGCCGTCAGGGTCGTAACAATATGAAATAATAACAATGATGTAATTCTCAACACTGAGGTTTCCGAATTAGCTGGCCGCCACTCAATTATCTTTGCTTTCAGTTAAATTTGATTGAATTAAAATTAGAAACAGAAGGAACAATAGTTTTTTTTGTCAAATCAAATGTACTCGACGCCGGTTCTTTGTTTATTTTATTCAGAATATTCTAGTACCCACATTTCCACATAATTTTCTAGTAAACCACATTACAAACTGCATGGATTCTTTAGAAGGTGGAGGCAGTTCCATGAATGGTTCACACGCCAGCGAAGCCACTTCAAACAAGGAAAGCTCGTCAAAACTAGAACTGGAATTCTCCGAAAGCGACGAAGACGAGGATGAGGAAAAGAAGGCTGAACGCAAGATGCGGCGATTGGCTAAAGAAATGAAGTTCCTTCAAACCAAATTGACCAAACTCAAAGATGAGCAGGAAGCGGCCAAGAGAGAGAGAGCGAACTTGAAACAGGTCCTGAAAAAGAATCATATCCTGTGGAGGTAAGTTGAAGAAACAATACATATTCTTGATGAAAATACGTAATGAAAATTATATTTTTATAGGGAAGAAAATAAGAAATTCAAGAAACATGACAAGAAAGTTCAAAACGTGGGGTCTTCTATGAAAGAGAAAGAAGAGGAAGACGATGATGAAGAAAGTGACGAAGACGAAGAAGGAGAGGAGGAGGAGGAACAAGAAGATGAGCTTGAGAATGAGCACGAGGTAGAATCCGAAGAAGAAACGGAATCTGAGGAATCTGAAGAAGAAAGTGGATCTGAAACCGAAAGTGAATCCGAAGCCGAAGTGAGTAAATTAATCCAAAGAAATTATATACGATTTCTACTGTTCCATGTCTTGTTAGGAAGTATCTGATGACGTTAAGAAAGCAAAGCTCGAAGAACGCGTTAAGAAACATGAATACCGATTGTCAGCTCTCAAGAAAAACAATGCTTTGTTGCAGGCAGAGGTTGATAATCTGCAGGATGTGATTTCCAAGGTTCGTTCAAAGGCCAGCAGTCTACATGTTTAGTTGGATATAGTTCTTGCTGATTTAGGATTGTAAATTTGCATAAGGACTTCAAACTTACTAACCACCTTTTTTTGTCAAATGAATTGTGCTCGACGCTGTTTCTTTGTTTATTTTATTAAGAATATTCTAGTATCACGTGACTAAGTATTCCGTTCTTTCCAATATTTCTGTGAAACTGTATAACTGCCAAAACACAATGGTGAAGCTACAGCTGAAGTTAAAGCACGTGCTTTCAGAAGTTGAAAAGCACATAAATCAATGATGTGGATGAATCCGATGCTGAAAGTGGAGCAGGAGCTGGAGTTCAAGTTGATGAAGAAGGTGAATCGTGAAGCAGATCGTGAATAAGAACGCTATTTTTTTCAATATATAAGGAGCAAAAAAGTTGAAAAATCAGAGATAAAATCAGGATAGCGTATAGCCTCTTGGATTAAATGCTTTCTTATTTGTGCAATTTTCCAAAAATTATCGTTTTTACATTTGAGTCTAACGGATCTTAACGTTAATGACTTTCCAGAAAACGCCTTTTGTGATTCCGTTGTCATTTGACACATCCATACATATATTCCTATAAGAGTAGAAATTTTAATCCTGAAGCTATAGTGCCAACTAACAAGTGTGTAGTTCGGTGCTGTCCAGGTTCACCCCGGACTGTAGTGCCATTTAGAGTAAAATAAGTGCGCTGCTGTAGTCCACAAAACGTTGTAACGCGTTTTATTAGGAGCCACTTTCTTTTTGCTGGACTGTAGATGAGTATCGAAAGCCATTCTCTCATGTTACCATTTATCTCCGGTTCAAACAGCTGTTAAGCTTTACATGACATGTGGGGTTGATGAACCATAATTTTACAATTTCAGATTTGGTTTGACTGTGTGGATATTTACTTTAACATGATTACATCTGGTTTGACTGTGTGAATATTTACTTTACTATATTAACATGAATATTTATTAATGCCCCATATTTAATACCAAGTAGTTAGAAAGAGTCAAGCGAGTAGATGGACAGAGATGACATACATGTATGTTAATGATCTAGCCTAGTACATTTGACATTTCAGTTTTGATTATGGTGCGAGTGGAATTCGGTGGTGTTTTGTATAACCCGGCTTAAATATTAAGTTTATTGTTTTATTATTAATTGTTTGTAGTGTTTGAGGTGTACGTCGGTTTGATTATGAGTGATATGGCGGCTACCCCTGTGGCCGGATTGTTCTTATGACTCCATAATCAATCCAACGCACAAAAAACACTTTCCTCCATGTCAAATGTGTTCAGGTTAGAATGTGAATCAGTGTAAGTTACAAATGCGAGTTTTAGATGAATCAGGAAGTTAAGTGATATTCATTTTTGTTGGGAACCAACATACTCCCGCCCCTCAGGCAATGTGTTCCTTGAAGTGTTTGTAGTTCATCTCGTAAGTGGATTCCCCTGGTGCAGTTATCTAATTTTGGATTTATATTTCGTGATTGTGCATTCGTGACTGGCTGTATCTGTTTGCAGTCGTGACTTCCTCGTTCGTGGGTGTATTGCCCAAAAGTAAAAGAATGCATAAGTTTTCATTATAATACAAGTTAAAACTAATAAACATATAGTTGCAGGCCTGAAGTTTATTTTGGTAGTGAGAAATGGCTCTAGAATAATGGATTTTGAGGACGAATTTTAGTGTTGACAGGGTAAGCTGCGCTCTTCTAGCTGATTTTAATGTTATTGTAACATAATGTAGCATAATAACTACGCTCCTACAACTATGCAACACATTCCGAAGTGTCTTTTCATTCGAGCATAATTTTGTTCCGAAGTGTCTTTTCATTCGAGGTTCGTGTCCGCTGTTCGTGTCCACAGTTCATGTCCACGATAAGAGACGGATAATATCTAAGACAACGTCACGGAATTAAGAGAGAATTATAACCGCAAGAAATTATTGTCATCTTGGAATTATTACACCAGAATTTCCTTGTTTCAGTGGTCGAAGAATTTGCTAGAAGTTTCTGGCTATCAGAAATGCTGCTATATAAGGACAGATGGCGATCGAGGCGAGGCAGTTGGTTTTGAACCGCACGAGAAGATTCGAAAAGTAATAACAGCCAAAGTTGTAATTTTGTGATAAATTGAAAGTTGAGAGTTAACAAGAAGAAGTAATTAGTTTGGATTTGTGAATCAAGTAATTGAAAGGAGATAAAGTGATTTAAGAAGAAAGAGAAGATGAGCTTGAGAATGAGCACGAGGTAGAATCCGAAGAAGAAACGGAATCTGAGGAATCTGAAGAAGAAAGTGGATCTGAAACCGAAAGTGAATCCGAAGCCGAAGTGAGTAAATTAATCCAAAGAAATTATATACGATTTCTACTGTTCCATGTCTTGTTAGGAAGTATCTGATGACGTTAAGAAAGCAAAGCTCGAAGAACGCGTTAAGAAACATGAATACCGATTGTCAGCTCTCAAGAAAAACAATGCTTTGTTGCAGGCAGAGGTTGATAATCTGCAGGATGTGATTTCCAAGGTTCGTTCAAAGGCCAGCAGTCTACATGTTTAGTTGGATATAGTTCTTGCTGATTTAGGATTGTAAATTTGCATAAGGACTTCAAACTTACTAACCACCTTTTTTTGTCAAATGAATTGTGCTCGACGCTGTTTCTTTGTTTATTTTATTAAGAATATTCTAGTATCACGTGACTAAGTATTCCGTTCTTTCCAATATTTCTGTGAAACTGTATAACTGCCAAAACACAATGGTGAAGCTACAGCTGAAGTTAAAGCACGTGCTTTCAGAAGTTGAAAAGCACATAAATCAATGATGTGGATGAATCCGATGCTGAAAGTGGAGCAGGAGCTGGAGTTCAAGTTGATGAAGAAGGTGAATCGTGAAGCAGATCGTGAATAAGAACGCTATTTTTTTCAATATATAAGGAGCAAAAAAGTTGAAAAATCAGAGATAAAATCAGGATAGCGTATAGCCTCTTGGATTAAATGCTTTCTTATTTGTGCAATTTTCCAAAAATTATCGTTTTTACATTTGAGTCTAACGGATCTTAACGTTAATGACTTTCCAGAAAACGCCTTTTGTGATTCCGTTGTCATTTGACACATCCATACATATATTCCTATAAGAGTAGAAATTTTAATCCTGAAGCTATAGTGCCAACTAACAAGTGTGTAGTTCGGTGCTGTCCAGGTTCACCCCGGACTGTAGTGCCATTTAGAGTAAAATAAGTGCGCTGCTGTAGTCCACAAAACGTTGTAACGCGTTTTATTAGGAGCCACTTTCTTTTTGCTGGACTGTAGATGAGTATCGAAAGCCATTCTCTCATGTTACCATTTATCTCCGGTTCAAACAGCTGTTAAGCTTTACATGACATGTGGGGTTGATGAACCATAATTTTACAATTTCAGATTTGGTTTGACTGTGTGGATATTTACTTTAACATGATTACATCTGGTTTGACTGTGTGAATATTTACTTTACTATATTAACATGAATATTTATTAATGCCCCATATTTAATACCAAGTAGTTAGAAAGAGTCAAGCGAGTAGATGGACAGAGATGACATACATGTATGTTAATGATCTAGCCTAGTACATTTGACATTTCAGTTTTGATTATGGTGCGAGTGGAATTCGGTGGTGTTTTGTATAACCCGGCTTAAATATTAAGTTTATTTTTTTATTATTAATTGTTTGTAGTGTTTGAGGTGTACGTCGGTTTGATTATGAGTGATATGGCGGCTACCCCTGTGGCCGGATTGTTCTTATGACTCCATAATCAATCCAACGCACAAAAAACACTTTCCTCCATGTCAAATGTGTTCAGGTTAGAATGTGAATCAGTGTAAGTTACAAATGCGAGTTTTAGATGAATCAGGAAGTTAAGTGATATTCATTTTTGTTGGGAACCAACATACTCCCGCCCCTCAGGCAATGTGTTCCTTGAAGTGTTTGTAGTTCATCTCGTAAGTGGATTCCCCTGGTGCAGTTATCTAATTTTGGATTTATATTTCGTGATTGTGCATTCGTGACTGGCTGTATCTGTTTGCAGTCGTGACTTCCTCGTTCGTGGGTGTATTGCCCAAAAGTAAAAGAATGCATAAGTTTTCATTATAATACAAGTTAAAACTAATAAACATATAGTTGCAGGCCTGAAGTTTATTTTGGTAGTGAGAAATGGCTCTAGAATAATGGATTTTGAGGACGAATTTTAGTGTTGACAGGGTAAGCTGCGCTCTTCTAGCTGATTTTAATGTTATTGTAACATAATGTAGCATAATAACTACGCTCCTACAACTATGCAACACATTCCGAAGTGTCTTTTCATTCGAGCATAATTTTGTTCCGAAGTGTCTTTTCATTCGAGGTTCGTGTCCGCTGTTCGTGTCCACAGTTCATGTCCACGATAAGAGACGGATAATATCTAAGACAACGTCACGGAATTAAGAGAGAATTATAACCGCAAGAAATTATTGTCATTTTGGAATTATTACACCAGAATTTCCTTGTTTCAGTGGTCGAAGAATTTGCTAGAAGTTTCTGGCTATCAGAAATGCTGCTATATAAGGACAGATGGCGATCGAGGCGAGGCAGTTGGTTTTGAACCGCACGAGAAGATTCGAAAAGTAATAACAGCCAAAGTTGTAATTTTGTGATAAATTGAAAGTTGAGAGTTAACAAGAAGAAGTAATTAGTTTGGATTTGTGAATCAAGTAATTGAAAGGAGATAAAGTGATTTAAGAAGAAAGAGAAGATGAGCTTGAGAATGAGCACGAGGTAGAATCCGAAGAAGAAACGGAATCTGAGGAATCTGAAGAAGAAAGTGGATCTGAAACCGAAAGTGAATCCGAAGCCGAAGTGAGTAAATTAATCCAAAGAAATTATATACGATTTCTACTGTTCCATGTCTTGTTAGGAAGTATCTGATGACGTTAAGAAAGCAAAGCTCGAAGAACGCGTTAAGAAACATGAATACCGATTGTCAGCTCTCAAGAAAAACAATGCTTTGTTGCAGGCAGAGGTTGATAATCTGCAGGATGTGATTTCCAAGGTTCGTTCAAAGGCCAGCAGTCTACATGTTTAGTTGGATATAGTTCTTGCTGATTTAGGATTGTAAATTTGCATAAGGACTTCAAACTTACTAACCACCTTTTTTTGTCAAATGAATTGTGCTCGACGCTGTTTCTTTGTTTATTTTATTAAGAATATTCTAGTATCACGTGACTAAGTATTCCGTTCTTTCCAATATTTCTGTGAAACTGTATAACTGCCAAAACACAATGGTGAAGCTACAGCTGAAGTTAAAGCACGTGCTTTCAGAAGTTGAAAAGCACATAAATCAATGATGTGGATGAATCCGATGCTGAAAGTGGAGCAGGAGCTGGAGTTCAAGTTGATGAAGAAGGTGAATCGTGAAGCAGATCGTGAATAAGAACGCTATTTTTTTCAATATATAAGGAGCAAAAAAGTTGAAAAATCAGAGATAAAATCAGGATAGCGTATAGCCTCTTGGATTAAATGCTTTCTTATTTGTGCAATTTTCCAAAAATTATCGTTTTTACATTTGAGTCTAACGGATCTTAACGTTAATGACTTTCCAGAAAACGCCTTTTGTGATTCCGTTGTCATTTGACACATCCATACATATATTCCTATAAGAGTAGAAATTTTAATCCTGAAGCTATAGTGCCAACTAACAAGTGTGTAGTTCGGTGCTGTCCAGGTTCACCCCGGACTGTAGTGCCATTTAGAGTAAAATAAGTGCGCTGCTGTAGTCCACAAAACGTTGTAACGCGTTTTATTAGGAGCCACTTTCTTTTTGCTGGACTGTAGATGAGTATCGAAAGCCATTCTCTCATGTTACCATTTATCTCCGGTTCAAACAGCTGTTAAGCTTTACATGACATGTGGGGTTGATGAACCATAATTTTACAATTTCAGATTTGGTTTGACTGTGTGGATATTTACTTTAACATGATTACATCTGGTTTGACTGTGTGAATATTTACTTTACTATATTAACATGAATATTTATTAATGCCCCATATTTAATACCAAGTAGTTAGAAAGAGTCAAGCGAGTAGATGGACAGAGATGACATACATGTATGTTAATGATCTAGCCTAGTACATTTGACATTTCAGTTTTGATTATGGTGCGAGTGGAATTCGGTGGTGTTTTGTATAACCCGGCTTAAATATTAAGTTTATTTTTTTATTATTAATTGTTTGTAGTGTTTGAGGTGTACGTCGGTTTGATTATGAGTGATATGGCGGCTACCCCTGTGGCCGGATTGTTCTTATGACTCCATAATCAATCCAACGCACAAAAAACACTTTCCTCCATGTCAAATGTGTTCAGGTTAGAATGTGAATCAGTGTAAGTTACAAATGCGAGTTTTAGATGAATCAGGAAGTTAAGTGATATTCATTTTTGTTGGGAACCAACATACTCCCGCCCCTCAGGCAATGTGTTCCTTGAAGTGTTTGTAGTTCATCTCGTAAGTGGATTCCCCTGGTGCAGTTATCTAATTTTGGATTTATATTTCGTGATTGTGCATTCGTGACTGGCTGTATCTGTTTGCAGTCGTGACTTCCTCGTTCGTGGGTGTATTGCCCAAAAGTAAAAGAATGCATAAGTTTTCATTATAATACAAGTTAAAACTAATAAACATATAGTTGCAGGCCTGAAGTTTATTTTGGTAGTGAGAAATGGCTCTAGAATAATGGATTTTGAGGACGAATTTTAGTGTTGACAGGGTAAGCTGCGCTCTTCTAGCTGATTTTAATGTTATTGTAACATAATGTAGCATAATAACTACGCTCCTACAACTATGCAACACATTCCGAAGTGTCTTTTCATTCGAGCATAATTTTGTTCCGAAGTGTCTTTTCATTCGAGGTTCGTGTCCGCTGTTCGTGTCCACAGTTCATGTCCACGATAAGAGACGGATAATATCTAAGACAACGTCACGGAATTAAGAGAGAATTATAACCGCAAGAAATTATTGTCATTTTGGAATTATTACACCAGAATTTCCTTGTTTCAGTGGTCGAAGAATTTGCTAGAAGTTTCTGGCTATCAGAAATGCTGCTATATAAGGACAGATGGCGATCGAGGCGAGGCAGTTGGTTTTGAACCGCACGAGAAGATTCGAAAAGTAATAACAGCCAAAGTTGTAATTTTGTGATAAATTGAAAGTTGAGAGTTAACAAGAAGAAGTAATTAGTTTGGATTTGTGAATCAAGTAATTGAAAGGAGATAAAGTGATTTAAGAAGAAAGAGAAGATGAGCTTGAGAATGAGCACGAGGTAGAATCCGAAGAAGAAACGGAATCTGAGGAATCTGAAGAAGAAAGTGGATCTGAAACCGAAAGTGAATCCGAAGCCGAAGTGAGTAAATTAATCCAAAGAAATTATATACGATTTCTACTGTTCCATGTCTTGTTAGGAAGTATCTGATGACGTTAAGAAAGCAAAGCTCGAAGAACGCGTTAAGAAACATGAATACCGATTGTCAGCTCTCAAGAAAAACAATGCTTTGTTGCAGGCAGAGGTTGATAATCTGCAGGATGTGATTTCCAAGGTTCGTTCAAAGGCCAGCAGTTTACATGTTTAGTTGGATATAGTTCTTGCTGATTTAGGATTGTAAATTTGCATAAGGACTTCAAACTTACTAACCACCTTTTTTTGTCAAATGAATTGTGCTCGACGCTGTTTCTTTGTTTATTTTATTAAGAATATTCTAGTATCACGTGACTAAGTATTCCGTTCTTTCCAATATTTCTGTGAAACTGTATAACTGCCAAAACACAATGGTGAAGCTACAGCTGAAGTTAAAGCACGTGCTTTCAGAAGTTGAAAAGCACATAAATCAATGATGTGGATGAATCCGATGCTGAAAGTGGAGCAGGAGCTGGAGTTCAAGTTGATGAAGAAGGTGAATCGTGAAGCAGATCGTGAATAAGAACGCTATTTTTTTCAATATATAAGGAGCAAAAAAGTTGAAAAATCAGAGATAAAATCAGGATAGCGTATAGCCTCTTGGATTAAATGCTTTCTTATTTGTGCAATTTTCCAAAAATTATCGTTTTTACATTTGAGTCTAACGGATCTTAACGTTAATGACTTTCCAGAAAACGCCTTTTGTGATTCCGTTGTCATTTGACACATCCATACATATATTCCTATAAGAGTAGAAATTTTAATCCTGAAGCTATAGTGCCAACTAACAAGTGTGTAGTTCGGTGCTGTCCAGGTTCACCCCGGACTGTAGTGCCATTTAGAGTAAAATAAGTGCGCTGCTGTAGTCCACAAAACGTTGTAACGCGTTTTATTAGGAGCCACTTTCTTTTTGCTGGACTGTAGATGAGTATCGAAAGCCATTCTCTCATGTTACCATTTATCTCCGGTTCAAACAGCTGTTAAGCTTTACATGACATGTGGGGTTGATGAACCATAATTTTACAATTTCAGATTTGGTTTGACTGTGTGGATATTTACTTTAACATGATTACATCTGGTTTGACTGTGTGAATATTTACTTTACTATATTAACATGAATATTTATTAATGCCCCATATTTAATACCAAGTAGTTAGAAAGAGTCAAGCGAGTAGATGGACAGAGATGACATACATGTATGTTAATGATCTAGCCTAGTACATTTGACATTTCAGTTTTGATTATGGTGCGAGTGGAATTCGGTGGTGTTTTGTATAACCCGGCTTAAATATTAAGTTTATTTTTTTATTATTAATTGTTTGTAGTGTTTGAGGTGTACGTCGGTTTGATTATGAGTGATATGGCGGCTACCCCTGTGGCCGGATTGTTCTTATGACTCCATAATCAATCCAACGCACAAAAAACACTTTCCTCCATGTCAAATGTGTTCAGGTTAGAATGTGAATCAGTGTAAGTTACAAATGCGAGTTTTAGATGAATCAGGAAGTTAAGTGATATTCATTTTTGTTGGGAACCAACATACTCCCGCCCCTCAGGCAATGTGTTCCTTGAAGTGTTTGTAGTTCATCTCGTAAGTGGATTCCCCTGGTGCAGTTATCTAATTTTGGATTTATATTTCGTGATTGTGCATTCGTGACTGGCTGTATCTGTTTGCAGTCGTGACTTCCTCGTTCGTGGGTGTATTGCCCAAAAGTAAAAGAATGCATAAGTTTTCATTATAATACAAGTTAAAACTAATAAACATATAGTTGCAGGCCTGAAGTTTATTTTGGTAGTGAGAAATGGCTCTAGAATAATGGATTTTGAGGACGAATTTTAGTGTTGACAGGGTAAGCTGCGCTCTTCTAGCTGATTTTAATGTTATTGTAACATAATGTAGCATAATAACTACGCTCCTACAACTATGCAACACATTCCGAAGTGTCTTTTCATTCGAGCATAATTTTGTTCCGAAGTGTCTTTTCATTCGAGGTTCGTGTCCGCTGTTCGTGTCCACAGTTCATGTCCACGATAAGAGACGGATAATATCTAAGACAACGTCACGGAATTAAGAGAGAATTATAACCGCAAGAAATTATTGTCATCTTGGAATTATTACACCAGAATTTCCTTGTTTCAGTGGTCGAAGAATTTGCTAGAAGTTTCTGGCTATCAGAAATGCTGCTATATAAGGACAGATGGCGATCGAGGCGAGGCAGTTGGTTTTGAACCGCACGAGAAGATTCGAAAAGTAATAACAGCCAAAGTTGTAATTTTGTGATAAATTGAAAGTTGAGAGTTAACAAGAAGAAGTAATTAGTTTGGATTTGTGAATCAAGTAATTGAAAGGAGATAAAGTGATTTAAGAAGAAAGAGACCTTGTAAGTAAGGAGTTTGCGAAGAATAGTATAGTGTGAACTTGAATTGTTCTATAGATTAGAAAATAAAGAAATAATTTCACAGAATGTCGTTTTATCTACTCGAGCCGTAGCTCGCATATTACATTATTATTTTCATTTGTGTTATGTATTATGTTCTTCGTTTATTCATTTTTAAGTTCATTCGATTATAGACTGTATTCATAGTTCATAGTTAATTTAAAGTCTTTCGCGCACTTTTTGTTTATTTACGTATCGTTCGATGAATCAGGGACCGGCAAGGGAAAAAGCTTCGCGATCGGACGTTTTAAGATCTAGTCCATCCGAACCGGAGTACAACTTTAGCATACGAGCTAGTAGCCACAGCGTTGGAGGAAGATTGTCGTCCTTGACAATGATCATATCTCCAACCTTGATGTTTGGCCGCTGCTGGAGCCATTTCGGACATTGCTGAAGGAGGTGGAGGTAAGCCGTGCTCCACTGCTTCCAAAAATTCTGAGTAAGGCGTTGAAGATATCTCCATCTGTCTAAGTTGTTCATGTTTTTTTCATGAAAATTTCTATCAGGAGGTGCGTTGAGTGCTGCTCCAATCAGAAAGTCTCCTGGAGTCAAGACTGTGAGATCGTCGGGATCCGAAGTCATTGGACAGAGGGGTCTTGAATTGAGGCAAGCCTCGATTTGAGTGAGGAGTTTCGCGTATTCCTCGAAGGTTAGTTTAGATGCACAGATGGTTCTCTTAAGATGATGCTTGATAGATTTGACCCCTGCCTCCCAAAGACCTCCAAAATGTGGTGCTGAAGGAGGGTTGGAGTGCCACTTAGTATTTTGAGATGCAAGACTCTCCGAATCTTTTGATGACCATTGAGACGAAATAAATTTGCTGTCCTTGTTGAATTCATTAAATTGTTGAATTGTTGAATTCTTAAAATTTGTGCCACAATCGCTAAAAAGGTTGGCACATCTTCCTCTTCTTGCAGCAAATCTCCTATATGCTGCTATGAAGCCTGATGAACTGAGATCGCTAACCAATTCAATATGTACAGCCTTTGTAGATAGGCAGACAAATACAGCTATGTACCCCTTAGCTTCTCGGTTACATCTGCCCCGCCAGATTTATATCTCTACTGGTACAGCATAATCGACCCCAGTGTTGGTAAAAGGCCTAGAGATGATGGCCCGTTCTACTGGAAGGCTGCCCATTAATTGCCGTTGCATTTTAGCATTGTAACGATGACATCGAACACATTTGTAAATAATCGATTTTACCAGCCTTTTCAAATTTGTGATCCAGTAGCTGTTTCGCAGCTCAGCCATCATCAGTTGTTGATCACCATGAAGGGTGCGTTGATGTGCATCGTTTGTGATAAGCTTTGACAGCCTGTGTGAATCCTTTAGAATTAAACGATGTCGCTGATTAAAGGGAAGTGGTGACTTGGTCAAGCGACCTCCTACATGCAGAAGATCATCTGAATCGAGAAAGGTATTTAAGCTAAAAATACCACTTTGCTTGGGAATGGGTTTTTTCCTCCTTCAGCGCCTTTATTTGCTCACTAAATATTTCATTTTGTACTATTTTGACGAGCTGACTGTGAGCTGACACCAGTTCATCAAGTGTGGGTGGAACTTTGTCCAGTGGTGTTCGTTTTTTTAGTGTTTTATGTTTTCAATACGCTTAAGCGTGGACAATTTTTGAAAAAAATCCATTGCTGATAAGGGTGCATTGCGAAAAACCCTGTAAATATGTGTGCACGTTGTTTGTTACTAGAATTTTACCCGATTTCATATCTTTCTGTTTTCTTTTAGTTTCCAAATCCGCTTCGATTGGGACTGGATCTGACAATTCTTTTGAAGAAAATTGTTATTAAAAAGAGGGGCCCATACCACCACATTTGCTTTTTGATAAGATTCAATCAATCGAAGACGCGGAACAATCCGCGTGAAGCAAGATCTGCGGGATTTTCCTTGGAGCCCACGTGTCTCCAAACATCTGGGTTAGTAAAATTTCGAATTTCTGTAACTCCATTAGCTACAAAGGTGGTACGAGTAGATGGGTTGCCCTTGATCGATGCTAGGGTTATCATGAAATACGACGAGTTTAATTTTGTTGTGATTTGGAATCAAAGTTTAGACATACAAAATTATTTTCGGCAACATCTTAGCCCGAACATGGTCCTTCGAGCCGGATTCTTCTTATATCTCCATAATCAATCCAATGCACAAAAAACACTTTCCACCATGTCAAATGTGTTAGGGTAGGATGTAAATCAGTGCAAGTTACAAATGCGAGTTTTAGATGAATCAGGAAGTTAAGTGATATTCATTTTTGTTGGGAACCAACAAATATATATATATGTAGGATAGATAGATAGATAAGTATAGCATTGTAAAATAATATTAAGATATCAACCCCATTAACTTTTCCAGACTGCCGACGCGCCATGAATATCATTTTTACTACTGGAATCAGAGACGATTCTATTATATCGCTCGTTTGCCATCCTTGCGTAGCCACATTCCAGGAAGATCACATAACGGCACCGAGTGGGTGACTAAGAACCCAAACACGCCACCGTAATGGGGTGCATTGCACTGCTGGTGGTGTAGTGCAGATGACCCAGTTAAAGTTGTGAATAAAAGCGAACACAAATAGTATCGATGGCGATACTGGAGAAATGGCAAACTATAGGAAGGCGATAATAATCGTCGCGGCGGCATGTGGAATTGGAGCTGTGTGGTCGTGGGTCGCCCGAGCGTGGGCCTGGTATGGAATGCTGAATAGGCTAAACATCTGGTCACTGTGGTGAGGCAAGCTGACGGATGGGCGAACGAGCTGCGAGTTGACTTTTAACATCGGAACGGAGCGGTCGTCGGCTCTAGTCGGTAGTCTGGGAGAGTCGTAATAATTGTTGTACCCTTGTTTTGTAAAAGTATTGTTCTCACTTGAACTTTCTATTTATTAAAATATAAGTTTTCCTACATATATATTTTTTTTTTTAAGTAATTATGCTTACATTTTTTAGACGGAAAAATATGTATTTATTAGAAAAGACAATGAACAGAATATTTAAAAGACAAGTCTTTATATTTCTTCATTTTGGTGCAACCTGTTAACCAATCCGAATAGTCTGTAGAAAATAAACAAATTAGCTGTTGATTTTCGCCCAAATGAAGTGCCTTTTGACAAGGGCTAGTAATTTCTTACAACCCTATATTAGGTGTGTTTTTTGAGCCCTAAGGTCTGTCTACCTGGGTTCTCTCTGAATTTCCCCAAACCCGTTTTTTGATAGATCTCGGCTGCCCCGAACTTGACTTAGGTAAAAAGCTGGGCTAAGAAAGTTGCATTATATTTTGTTTTGCCTGGAAAACTTTTTGTTTTGTTTAGAAAAATTTGACTCAATTCTGTGGAAAAGCAAGTATTTTGTAAAACATATATATTTGAAATGCGTTGGTACATTTTTATAAAAGACGCTTGTAGCATAATAGACCCTTGCACCACCTCGTCAAATTAATGACGTTTTATTCACGCTTTGTATTGTTTACTTCCAAGAAATAACAAAAAACTGTCTAATTAGTTAATAAAGCGAATAAAATACATAAATATATGTATGTATTAATAAATGTATTACTATATGTAGTGTAGTTTTGGCTTTTATACGTGTAAAAATAATATTACTTGGCCCATAAAATTAAAGTGAACTGTTGTCTTGTGGAATGCAGCAACCTGCTTATAGGGCTAAATATGTTGAAATATAGATGAGAGGGAATGAATGGGAAAGTCATTCCCGAAAAAGAAATTGGTTGATCTATTTCTATTAAAATGTTAAAATTATTCTTTTCGTCATCTATCTATCTGTATGATGTGCCGGACATCCTACGAAAGCATAAACATGTCTTTACTACATAGACAAACTTCGAATAAATTGTTCGGCCTCCATGCGAAAAAAAAAAAATTGTCAAGTGTAAAATGGCCCTCTAAACACAAAAATTTAAATTATTTTGTGTGGACTATTATTAATAAAGTTATAAAAAATTAAAGTTTTGAAAAATACTCCTAAAATCAACGGTGTTTTTAGGTGTATACTCGCTAAATTGCAGTTTTACTTTAATTTTCACTCCAAACTGTAAACATTTTGTAAAAAACAAATTCCGAAGTGACTTTTCATTCTGGCAGAATTTTGGTTCGAACTGTCTTTTCATTCGAGGTTCGTGTCTGGGACGAAGTCTCCACAGCTCATGTCAACGAAAGAGACGAATAATATCAGGGATAAAAGGGAATTATAACTGCAAGAATTATTTCTATTGTTCCAGTGGTCGAAGAATTTTCTAGAAGTTTCTGGCTATCAGAAACTTCTGCTATATAAGCACAGATGGCGATCAAAAAGACACAGTTGGTTTTAGAACCGTGGCGAAGAGATTGGAAAAGTGATAATGGGCGAAGTTGTAATTTGGAGATAAATTGAAAGTTGAGAGTAAACAAGAATAAGTAATTAGTTTGGATTTGTGAATTAAGTAATTGAAAGGAGATAAAGTGATTTGAGAGGAAAGAGACCTTGTAAGAAAAGAATTTGCGAAGAATAGTGTAGTGTGAACTTGAATTGTCCTATAGACTAGAAAATAAAGAAATAAATTTCACAGAATATCGTTTTATCTACTCGAGCCGTAGCTTGCACATTACATTGGTGTCAGAAGTGGGATAAAACTTATTCTGTGAATAACTATTTCCGCGGTGTGAAATTGCACAATTAAAAAAAAAAAAAAAAAAAAACCATTTCTGTGTTGAGTTAATTAGTTGCGCAAAATGGGTCGCAAATTGGGAAAACTAACTATAACTTAACTAAAGGCAGAACTCAGTAAGCGGAACCTCGACACAACTGGGGGAAAAGATGCCCTACTGATTCGTTTGGAAGAAGCAGTAACGCAGGAAGGTGAAAATCCGCATGACGTAGAGTTTGACGTGGGAGAGGAACCAGCAAGTACAGTAGCCGACCCGGATATAACAAGTCTGCTCCTGCAACTTAAGTCAGTCATGGACGAACAAAGGAAAACAATGGAAGACCAAAAGAAGTCTCTGGAACTTAAGCTCGATGACCAAAAGAAAGCAATAGAAGACCAAAAGAACTCTCTAGAACTTAAGATGACGAACAAAAGAAAGCAATGGACGACCAGAGGAATTCTCTAGAACTTAAGCTGGACGAACAAAAGAAAGCAATGGACGAACAAAAGAATTCTCTAGAACTTAAGATGGACGAACAAAAGAAAGCAATGGACAAACAAAAGAATTCTCTAGATGCTCTGGAAAGCAAACTTGATGAGCAAAACGAGAACTTGGAATCCAAATTCGAAGCGATCGAAGAGAAAATCGAGAAGGTCGAGACGCAACTCGAAAAAGTCGAAACTAGATTCGATGAAAACTTTGAGAAGCATGAAACTCAGTTCGGGAAGATAGAGACTCAGTTCGAAAAAGTAGAAAAGCAAGTCGAAAATCTTACTAAGGAACTCAGCAACGTGAAGAGACAGAAAGCACGGGAATATTCCACTGACGGTCTGAGAAGAAAGGAGATGCAGCCTCCTATCTTCGATGGTCAAACATCATGGCCAATTTATAAGAGGCAATTCGAAGCGGCCGCAATGACCAATAGCTGGGACGATGAAGAGAAGTCCATTGCACTCACACTTGCACTGAGGGGTCCAGCTGCGGAGCTCTTGCAGACCATCCCGGAAGATAAACAGCAGAACTACGACTCTCTGGTTCAGGCTATCGAGATGCGGTTTGGGGATGAACACATGCAGCAGGTGTACAGGGTTCAGCTGCGTAGTCGAGTTCAGAAAAGGGGGGAAACGCTCCAACAGTTGCAGGCGGATATAGAGCGACTAGCCCATCTTTCATACCCTAAAGCCGGTGAGGAGCTTATCAACGAAATGGCGGTGGAAGCTTTTATTCAGGCCATAGAGGACAGACAACTGCAAATGGCTGTAAGGATGGCTGAAAAGCGAACACTCTACGAGGCATTGGCATTCGCTTTGTCAATGAAGGCTGTGGACCAAGCATACCAGGGAATACACCGTGTCAGGGAAATGTCCGTCGTGGAATGCTCATGCCAGAGAACAGCCGTCATGGATGAAGACAGAGCTCGCGGAAGTCAAATCCGTTGCTGGAATTGCAACCAAACCGGACACCTACAACGGCAGTGCAGAAGTGCACCTAGACGAGGAAATTGTCCACATTGCGGAAGTAGGGGAAGCAGAGAGGAAGCATCCTGTCGGTCAGACTTCCCAAAACCAGCAGTCGGGAAATGTGTAAGGACCAACTTCGCGGGGCAGAAGTTGGTTACTGGAATCGAGGCCCCCAGGACCACCATTCAAGTTTCGCAAACCAAACGGGGTAACAAGAGCCTGACAGTGGAGGCATTAATCAACAAGAAGAAGTGCGTAGCCACCATCGACACAGGTGCCACCGCCTCCATTGTAAGAAGAGATATCGTCAGAAGCTCATGGCTGCACAACACCAACAGCTACTGCCTGAAGACTGCAACAGGGGAAATGGCGAAGGTGTTTGGAGAAGTTCGTCTTACGATTACTCTGGCAGGACTGACGTTCTCCCATGCGTTTCTGGTGGCAGATATATGCGACGAGTGCATCATCGGAATAGACTTCATGAAAGCAAATGAAGTAATCTTGGACATCGGGATGCAGGTACTGAGGTATCGAAATGTGGAGATTCCGATGGTGTACGGGAACGAGAATGCCGTAACTCTCAGGACAGTCATCAGCAAAGACGAAGTTTTGCCGCCGTCTTCAGAGACAATCATTTGGACGAAGCTGGAAGGTGATCTTGGGAGCCACCGATTCTACATAGTAGAACCAGACCCAGAGAAGAATTCTCAAGACTACATCGTGGGAAAGACGTTAGTCGAACCAAAGAACACCATGGTTCCAGTGAGAGTTTTGAACGCAAGACCGCACACTGTCAAACTGAGGCGAGGGGAGGTGACTGGAAAATGCACGCCGATTACCGCCGTCGCAACAATATCTGAACGTGATGCTCCAAAACCTCTCCCATCACCTTGGACAGCGGAAACGAGAGAGACGATTCTCCAGTCCAGTGAGCTGAATCAGGAGCAGCGAACTATGGCAGAGAATCTTATCAATGAATACGCTGATGTATTTGCCTCACAGGACGGAGAATACGGCCGAACACACCTGGTATAACATCGAATAGACACTGGTGATACTAGACCAATTCGTCAGCCTGCTAGGCGCCTTCCATTGGCAAAGCAGACAGAAGTTGCAGACATGGTGTCGGCGATGGAGAAAGAAGGTCTGATTGAAAGTTCCAAAAGTCCGTGGGCATCACCGGTTGTACTGGTTAAGAAGAAAGATGGCAGCACGCGGTTCTGCGTGGACTATCGGCAGCTCAATTACGTCACCAAGAAAGACAGCTATCCTCTGCCACGGATTGACGATACGCTAGACAGACTATCAGGAGCCCGATGGTTTTCCACTCTCGACTTGAAGAGTGGCTACTGGCAGGTACAGATCCATCCAGAAGACCGGGAGAAAACCGCCTTCACCGCAGGAAATGGGCTATGGCAATTCACGGTAATGCCATTCGGGCTGTGCAATGCTCCGGCGACTTTCGAGCGATTGATGGAATGTGTCCTGCAAGGGTTAACATGGAAAACCTGTTTGGTATACTTGGATGATGTCATCGTCGTAGGAAAAACGTTTGCGCAACACCGAGACAATCTAAGGGATGTGTTTCAAAGGCTTCGAAGTGCCCACCTGAAGCTCAACCCCAAGAAGTGCGCCCTGTTTAGAGCGGAAGTCAAGTACCTGGGACACATAATTTCAGCGAAAGGAGTGAGAACCGATCCGGAGAAGGTCGAAGCGGTGAAAAACTGGCCAGTCCCCAAAGACAAACACCAACTAAGGAGCTTCCTGGGCCTAGCCACCTACTACAGACGGTTCGTGAAGGATTTTGCCGGGATCGCAAAGAACCTGCACCAGTTGACGGAAAAGGGAAAACAATTCAAATGGTCAATTGAGTGCGAGAAGAGCTTCAAGGCACTTAAACAACGGCTATGCGATGCCCCGATACTAGCTTACCCCACTCCCGGGGAAACGTTCATTGTGGATACAGATGCTAGTCATGTCGGGGTAGGAGCCGTACTCTCCCAGGTGCATGAGGGCCAAGAGAAGGTGGTTGCGTACTTCAGCAAGGTGCTCTCTAAGCCAGA
This sequence comes from Pocota personata, assembly GCA_963082735.1. Lineage (NCBI taxonomy): Eukaryota > Metazoa > Arthropoda > Insecta > Diptera > Syrphidae > Pocota > Pocota personata. The sequence goes on from OY720429.1 coordinate 67,918,670, forward strand.
AAGGAACTACTGCGGGACAAGGCGGGAACTTCTAGCTTTGATCTTGGCTACGAAGCATTTTCAGAAATACCTCTATGGGAGGAAGTTCGTTCTTCGCACAGACCATGCAGCCTTAAAATGGCTATTACAGTTCAAGAGTCCTGAGGGTCAGGTCGCAAGATGGATCGAAAGGCTGCAAATCTACGACTACGAAATACAGCATCGTAAAGGAAAACTCCACTCTAATGCGGATGCACTGTCCCGGAGACCATGCAGAACGGATTGTAAACATTGTGCGCGTCAGGAAGAACGGGAGCTGGTTTCCATCCAAAGAATGAGAGCCGAACCTATCGCCGGCTGGAGCGTAGATGAGATCCGGAACGCTCAGAAGGAAGACCCGGATATCGAGCCGATTCTGGCCTGGAAGGAGAACATGGAGAAACCGGATCATCAGGACACCTCTAACAGAAGCTCGACCTTAAAGGCATATTTTGCGCAGTGGGATTCCCTCCATGTCCAAGAAGGTGTTCTGAGAAGAAAATGGGAATCCTCCGACGGCAAGTCGTTTGTAATGCAGCTTGTCGTACCGCGGACGAGGGTCAAGGAGGTGTTACAGGAAATGCATGGCGGGGCGTCCGGAGGCCACTTGGGAGTGAATAAGACGCTAGAAAAGGTACGAGAACGTTTTTATTGGTTAAAAGCGTAATCGGTATATACTCGTAGTGATGGACTACTTCAGTAAGTGGCCGGAAGCGTTTCCGATCCCTAACCAGGAAGCCAGAACCGTGGCGGAGCAGATCGTCTACAATTGGGTTAGCAGATTCGGTGTGCCCTTGGAATTGCATTCTGACCAAGGGCGGAACTTCGAGTTAAGAATCTTCCAAGAGATGTGTCAACTACTCGGAATCAAAAAGACAAGGACAACCCCGCTTCATCCACAGTCGGACGGTATGGTGGAGCGTTTCAATAGGACTTTGGACGAACATCTCTCGAAGGTCGTAGGTGACTACCAACGGGATTGGGACCGGCAGATTCCCTTGTTTTTGATGGCCTATAGAAGTGCCGTGCATAGCACTACTCGACATACGCCGTTCGAAATCTTATTTGGTGGAATAGCTCGTTTACCCAGTGAGGTGAAATTTGGATCTCCTACCAATGAGCCCAGAAATGAAGAAGAGTACGTGGCGGACCTTAGGGAAAGGCTTAGGGACATACACCAAAGGACCAGAAACCAGATTAAGATGACGAGCGACCGCATGAAGACCAGGTATGATGCTAAGGCAACAACGTCAGGATTCCAGGAAGGAGATCTGGTGTGGCTGTATAATCCCCATCGCCAAAAGGGGAAATCACCTAAATTACAGCGGAACTGGGAAGGTCCCTACAGAATAGTAACCCGCATCAACGATGTTGTCTACCGCATCCAGCGAGGACCGAGGGCCAAAATGAAAGTGGTTCATGTGGACCGACTGAGTCGATACAATGGCCGAAATGAGGATGCACTTGTTCGGGACGAACACGTCTAAGAGGGGGGCAGTGTAGCATAATAATAACTACGCTCCTATGACTATGCAGCAAATTCCGAAGTGACTTTTCATTCTGGCAGAATTTTGGTTCGAACTGTCCTTTCATTCGAGGTTCGTGTCTGGGACGAAGTCTCCACAGCTCATGTCAACGAAAGAGACGAATAATATCAGGGATAAAAGGGAATTATAACTGCAAGAATCCAGTGGTCGTTCCAGTGGTCGAAGAATTTGCTAGAAGTTTCTGGCTATCAGAAACTTCTGCTATATAAGGACAGATGGCGATCAAAAAGACACAGTTGGTTTTAGAACCGTGGCGAAGAGATTGGAAAAGTGATAATGGGCGAAGTTGTAATTTGGTGATAAATTGAAAGTTGAGAGTATACAAGGAAAAGTAATTAGTTTGGATTTGTGAATTAAGTAATTGAAAGGAGATAAAGTGATTTGAGAGGAAAGAGACCTTGTAAGAAAAGAATTTGCGAAGAATAGTATAGTGTGAACTTGAATTGTTCTATAGAGTAGAAAATAAAGAAATAATTTCACAGAATAATTGTTTTATCTACTCGAGCCGTAGCTCGCATATTACAATACGTTGAGTTTAGTCAGGCAGCGAAGAATGCTTATTCATTTAATTTTCTAATTCAGGAGCTGATCCCATGTTTCGCTTCACCGATTACCATTTATTGCGATAACCAAAGTGCACAATTTAGAGCAAAATTTGGTGGAAAACATTCACGCACAAAACACATTGACTAAAAATACTACATTATTAGAGAAACTATCGAAAATGTTGTTTTTGCAGTAGAGTACCTTCAGATCGACAGGATGGCAACAGATGCATTGACTAAAGCAGTGCCAAAAGACAAACTTCTAATTTGTTTCCACTGTCTTTTCATTCTGGCAGAATTTTGGTTCGAAGTGTCCTTTCATTCGAGGTTCGTGTCTGCGATGAAGTCTCCACAGCTCATGTCAACAAAAGAGAACAAGAGAGAATTATAACTGCACGAAATGATTGTCATCTTGGAATTATTACATCAGAAATTTTCTTGTTCCAGTGGTCGGAGAATTTGCTAGAAGTTTCTGGCTATCAGAAACTTCTGCTATATAAGGACAGATGGCCATCAAAAAGACACAGTTGGTTTTAGAACCGTGGCGAAGAGATTGGAAAAGTGATAATGGGCGAAGTTGTAATTTGGTGATAAATTGAAAGTTGAGAGTATACAAGAAAAAGTAATTAGTTTGGATTTGTGAATTAAGTAATTGAAAGGAGATAAAGTGATTTGAGAGGAAAGAGACCTTGTAAGAAAAGAATTTGCGAAGAATAGTGTAGTGTGAACTTGAATTGTCCTATAGACTAGAAAATAAAGAAATAAATTTCACAGAATATCGTTTTATCTACTCGAGCCGTAGCTTGCACATTACAATATTGTCTTCATTCTCCAATGCCAACAATATTCGCTTCCGAAATCGTTGCAATCATCTTTTGATGTGGTAACATTGCCTAATTCTTCTTTTTTTTTTTTTATAATCTGCGCGCACCGAAGGGGATATGAATACCCTTAAACTGTTTCAGGGCACGGGCGTCAGGGAAAAGGGGGAAGAGGAACATAGGAGGTGCCTATGCACGTTGGCTTTGAATGTTTGAAGGTTGTAGTGATGGGAAAATACAGAGACTGGTAGATTATTCCACATTAGTGTTGTTCAGCTTATATATATTGTAACATCGTCTAAAAGTATGCAACAATAATGTAGAATAATAACTACGCTCCTACAGCCCATTCCAAACTGTACTTTCATTCGAGGTTCGCAATAGCTGACAAAGCCACGGATAAAGAGAGAATTATAACTGGAAGAAATGATTGTCATCTTGGAATTATTTCCAGTGGTCGAAGAATTTGCTAGAAGTTTCTGGCTATCTGAAACTTCTGCTATATAAGGACAGATGGCGATCAATAGAAGGGACAGTGATTTTTAAACTGTGGCGAAGAGATTAGAAAAGTGATAATAGGCGAAGTTGTAATTTTGTGATAAATTGAAAGTTGAGAGTTAACAAGAAGGAGTAATTAGTTTGGATTTGTGAATTAAGTAATAGAAAGGAGATAAAGTGATTTAAGAGGAAAGAGACATTGTAAGAAAAGAATTGCGAAGGATAGTACAGTGTGAACCTGAATTGTTCTATAGACTAGAAAATAAAGAAATAAATTTCACAGAATATTGTTTTATCTACTCGAGCCGTAGCTCGCATATTACATTGGTGTCAGAAGCGGGATAAAACTTATTCTGTGAATAACTATTTCCGTGGTGTGAAATTGCACAAGCAAAAAAAAAAAAAAAAAAACGATTTCTGTGTTGAGTTAATTAGTTGCGCAAAATGGGTCGCAAATTGGGAAAACTAACTATAACTCAACTAAAGGCAGAACTCAGTAAGCGGAACCTCGACACAACTGGGGGAAAAGATGCCCTACTGATTCGTCTGGAAGAAGCAGTAACGCAGGAAGGTGAAAATCCGCACGACGTAGAGTTTGACGTGGAAGAGGAACCAGCAAGTACAGCAGCCGACCCGGGTATAACAAGTCTGCTCCTGCAACTTAAGTTAGTCATGGACGAACAAAAGAAAGCAATAGAAGATCAAAGAAATTCTCTAGAACTTAAGCTGGACGAACAAAAGAATTCTCTAGATGCTCTGGAAAGTAAACTTGATGAGCAAAACAAGAACTTGGAATCCAAATTCGAAGTGATCGAAGAGAAAATCGAGAAGGTAGAGACGCAACTCGAAAAAGTCGAAACTAGATTCGATGAAAACTTTGAGAAGCATGAAACTCAGTTCGGGAAAATAGAGACTCAGTTCGAAAAAGTAGAAAAACAAGTCGAAAATCTTACTAAGGAACTCAGCAACGTGAAGAGACAGAAAGCACGGGAATATTCCACCGACGGTCTGAGAAGAAAGGAGATGCAGCCTCCTATCTTCGATGGTCAAACATCATGGCCAATTTATAAAAGGCAATTCGAAGCGGCCGCAATGACCAATAGCTGGGACGATGAAGAGAAGTCCATTGCACTCACACTTGCACTGAGGGGTCCAGCTGCGGAGCTCTTGCAGACCATCCCGGAAGATAAACAGCAGAACTACGACTCTCTGGTTCAGGCTATCGAGATGCGGTTTGGGGATGAACACATGCAGCAGGTGTACAGGGTTCAGCTGCGTAGTCGAGTCCAGAAAAGGGGGGAAACGCTCCAACAGTTGCAAGCGGATATAGAGCGACTAGCCCATCTTTCATACCCTAAAGCCGGTGAGGAGCTTATCAACGAAATGGCGGTGGAAGCTTTTATTCAGGCCATAGAGGACAGACAACTGCAAATGGCTGTAAGGATGGCTGAAAAGCGAACACTCCCCGAGGCATTGGCATTCGCTTTGTCAATGAAGGCTGCGGACCAAGCATACCAGGGAATACACCGTGTCAGGGAAATGTCCGTCGTGGAATGCTCATGCCAGAGAACAGCCGTCAAAGCTCGCGGAAGTCAAATCCGTTGCTGGAATTGCAACCAAACCGGACACCTACAACGGCAGTGCAGAAGTGCACCTAGACGAGGAAATTGTCCACATTGCGGAAGTAGGAGAAGCAGAGAGGAAGCATCCTGTCGGTCAGACTTCCCAAAACCAGCAGTCGGGAGATGCGTAAGGACCAACTTCGCGGGGCAGAAGTTGGTTACTGGAATCGAGGCCCCCAGGACCACCATTCAAGTTTCGCAAACCAAACGGGGTAACAAGAGCCTGACAGTGGAGGCACTAATCAACGAGAAGAAGTGCGTAGCCACCATCGACACAGGTGCCACTGCCTCCATTGTAAGAAGAGATATCGTCAAAAGCTCCTGGCTGCACAACACCAACAGCTACTGCCTGAAGACTGCAACAGGGGAAATGGCGAAGGTATTTGGAGAAGTTCGTCTTACGATTACTCTGGCAGGACTGACGTTCTCCCATGCGTTTCTGGTGGCAGATATATGCGACGAGTGCATCATCGGAGTAGACTTCATGAAAGCAAATGAAGTAATCTTGGACATCGGGATGCAAGTACTGAGGTATCGAAATGTGGAGATTCCGATGGTGTACGGAAATGAGAATGCCGTAACTCTCAGGACAGTCATCAGCAAAGACGAAGTTTTGCCGCCGTCTTCAGAGACAATCATTTGGACAAAGCTGGAAGGTGATCTTGGGAGCCACCGATTCTACATAGTAGAACCAGACCCAGAGAAGAATTCTCAAGACTACATCGTGGGAAAGACGTTAGTCGAACCAAAGAACACCATGGTTCCAGTGAGGGTTTTGAACGCAAGACCACACACTGTAAAACTAAGGCGAGGGGATGTGACTGGAAAATGCACGCCGATTACCGCCGTCGCAACAATATCTGAACGTGATGCTCCAAAACCTCTCCCATCACCTTGGACAGCGGAAACGAGAGAGACGATTCTCCAGTCCAGTGAGCTGAATCAGGAGCAGCGAACTATGGCAGAGAATCTTATCAATGAGTACGCTGATGTATTTGCCTCACAGGACGGAGAATACGGCCGAACACACCTGGTACAACATCGAATAGACACTGGTGATACTAGACCAATTCGTCAGCCTGCTAGGCGCCTTCCATTGGCAAAGCAGACAGAAGTTGCAGAGATGGTGTCGGCAATGGAGAAAGAAGGTCTGATTGAAAGTTCCAAAAGTCCGTGGGCATCACCGGTTGTACTGGTTAAGAAGAAAGATGGCAGCACGCGGTTCTGCGTGGACTATCGGCAGCTCAATTGCGTCACCAAGAAAGACAGCTACCCTCTGCCACGGATTGACGACACGCTAGACACACTATCAGGAGCCCGATGGTTTTCCACTCTCGACTTGAAGAGTGGCTACCGGCAGGTACAGATCCATCCAGAAGACCGGGAGAAAACCGCCTTCACCGCAGGAAATGGGCTATGGCAATTCACGGTAATGCCATTCGGGCTGTGCAATGCTCCGGCGACTTTCGAGCGATTGATGGAATGTGTCCTGCAAGGGTTAACATGGAAAACCTGTTTGGTATACTTGGATGATGTCATCGTCGTAGGAAAAACGTTTGCGCAACACCGAGACAATCTAAGGGATGTGTTTCAAAGGCTTCGAAGTGCCCACCTGAAGCTCAACCCCAAGAAGTGCGCCCTGTTTAGAGCGGAAGTCAAGTACTTGGGGCACATAATTTCAGCGAAAGGAGTGAGAACCGATCCAGAGAAGGTCGAAGCGGTGAAAAACTGGCCAGTCCCCAAGGATAAACACCAACTAAGGAGCTTCCTGGGCCTAGCCACCTACTACAGACGGTTCGTGAAGGATTTTGCCGGGATCGCAAAGAACCTGCACCAGTTGACGGAAAAGGGAAAACAATTCAAATGGACAATTGAGTGCGAGAAGAGCTTCAAGGCACTTAAACAACGGCTATGCGATGCCCCGATACTGGCTTACCCCACTCCCGGGGAAACGTTCATTGTGGATGCAGATGCTAGTAATGTTGGGGTAGGAGCCGTACTCTCCCAGGTGCATGACGGCCAAGAGAAGGTGGTTGCGTACTTCAGCAAGGTGCTCTCTAAGCCAGAAAGGAACTACTGCGTGACAAGGAGAGAACTTCTAGCTTTGATCTTGGCTACGAAGCATTTTCACAAATACCTCTACGGGAGGAAGTTCGTTCTTCGCACAGACCATGCAGCCTTAAAATGGCTATTACAGTTCAAGAGTCCTGAGGGTCAGGTCGCAAGATGGATCGAAAGGCTGCAAATCTACGACTACGAAATACAGCATCGTAAAGGAAAACTCCACTCTAATGCGGATGCACTGTCCCGGAGACCATGCAGAACGGATTGTAAACATTGTGCGCGTCAGGAAGAACGGGAGCTGGTTTCCATCCAAAGAATGAGAGCCGAACCTATCGCCGGCTGGAGCGTAGATGAGATCCGGAACGCTCAGAAGGAAGACCCGAATATCGAGCCGATTCTGGCCTGGAAGGAGAACATGGAGAAACCGGATCATCAGGACATCTCTCACAGAAGCCCGACCTTAAAGGCATATTTTGCGCAGTGGGACTCCCTCCATGTCCAAGAAGGTGTTCTGAGAAGAAAATGGGAATCCTCCGACGGAAAGTCGTTTGTAATGCAGCTTGTAGTACCGCGGACGAGGGTCAAGGAGGTGTTACAGGAAATGCATGGCGGGGCGTCCGGAGGCCACTTGGGAGTGAATAAGACGCTAGAAAAGGTACGAGAACGTTTTTATTGGTTAAAAGCGAAGGAAGATATCGAAGACTGGTGCAGAGAATGCGACGTGTGTGCAGCTAGTAAGGGTCCGAGAACCAAAACTCGAGGTAAGATGCACCAATACAACGTGGGAGCACCTTTCGAACGAATCGCCATTGACATCGCAGGGCCCTTTCCGGAAACCGACAATGGTAATCGGTATATACTCGTAGTGATGGACTACTTCAGTAAGTGGCCGGAAGCGTTTCCGATCCCTAACCAGGAAGCCAGAACCGTGGCGGAGCAGATCGTCTACAATTGGGTTAGCAGATTCGGTGTGCCCTTGGAATTGCATTCTGACCAAGGGAGGAACTTCGAGTCAAGAATCTTCCAAGAGATGTGTCAACTACTCGGAATCAAAAAGACAAGGACAACCCCGCTTCATCCACAGTCGGACGGTATGGTGGAGCGTTTCAATAGGACTTTGGACGAACATCTCTCGAAGGTCGTAGGTGACTACCAACGGGATTGGGACCGGCAGATTCCCTTGTTTTTGATGGCCTATAGAAGTGCCGTGCATAGCACTACTCGACATACGCCGTTCGAAATCTTATTTGGTGGAATAGCTCGTTTACCCAGTGAGGTGAAATTTGGATCTCCTACCAATGAGCCCAGAAATGAAGAAGAGTACGTGGCGGACCTTAGGGAAAGGCTTAGGGACATACACCAAAGGACCAGAAGCCAGATTAAGATAACGAGCGACCGCATGAAGACCAGGTATGATGCCAAGGCAACAACGTCAGGATTCCAGGAAGGAGATCTAGTGTGGCTGTATAATCCCCATCGCCAAAAGGGGAAATCACCTAAATTGCAGCGGAACTGGGAGGGTCCATACAGAATAGTAACCCGCATCAACGATGTTGTCTACCGCATCCAGCGAGGACAAAGGGCCAAAATGAAAGTGGTTCATGTGGACCGACTGAGTCGATACAATGGTCGAAGTGAGGACGCACTTGTTCGGGACGAACAAGTCTAAGAGGGGGGCAGTGTAACATCGTCTAAAAGTATGCAACAATAATGTAGAATAATAACTACGCTCCTACAGCCCATTCCAAACTGTACTTTCATTCGAGGTTCGCAATAGCTGACAAAGCCACGGATAAAGAGAGAATTATAACTGGAAGAAATGATTGTCATCTTGGAATTATTTCCAGTGGTCGAAGAATTTGCTAGAAGTTTCTGGCTATCTGAAACTTCTGCTATATAAGGACAGATGGCGATCAATAGAAGGGACAGTGATTTTTAAACTGTGGCGAAGAGATTAGAAAAGTGATAATAGGCGAAGTTGTAATTTTGTGATAAATTGAAAGTTGAGAGTTAACAAGAAGGAGTAATTAGTTTGGATTTGTGAATTAAGTAATAGAAAGGAGATAAAGTGATTTAAGAGGAAAGAGACATTGTAAGAAAAGAATTGCGAAGGATAGTACAGTGTGAACCTGAATTGTTCTATAGACTAGAAAATAAAGAAATAAATTTCACAGAATATTGTTTTATCTACTCGAGCCGTAGCTCGCATATTACAATATGTTATAATATTGTCTTCATTCTCTAATGCCAACAATATTCGCTTCCGAAATCGTTGCAATCATCTTTTGATGTGGTAACATTGCCTAATTCTTCTTTCTTTTTCTTTTTTTTTATAATCTGCGCGCACCGAAGGGGATATGAATACCCTTAAACTGTTTCAGGGCACGGACGTTTAGGAAAAGGGGGAAGAGGAACAGAGGAGGAGCCTGTGCACGTTGGCTTTAAATGTCTGAAGGTTGTAGTGATGGAGAAATACAGAGCTGGTAGATCCTTCTTCATTCGTGTCGTTCGGCTTATAAACGAATCCCTATATTTGACAGTACGACCAAAATTGGGCTTAAGGGTGAACTGATGCGCATTCGAAGCAT